>OX382222.1:2400000-3000000 GCA_947507515.1 Eulithis testata
AGGACGAAATGTTTATTAAGTCCCAAGGGATGCTTATGAGTAAGAGATTGTTTGTGCCTCGCGAAGACTGTAATAGCACCATTATTACATGCACATGTAACAATGGCGACAAGTACTATAATACAATTGCTGAAATACAGTGTCAACGCACTAAACATGAAGCAGAAATGATAACCAAAGGTAAAGAAGTAACGTTAGAGAGACGAAAATTATTAAATGTAATAAAAACAAGTGTTTAGTTATTTTTAATCCACTTCAAAAAAGGAGGAGGCTCTCAATTTGGTTGTATTTTGTTTTTACATTTGTTACCTCATAGCTCCCTCATTTATGATCAGATTTGAAAAATCTTTTTTTAACTGAAACGGAAAAAAATCTTCCATATTTGTTCCCATAATTTTTTTATAAAAACCAGTTAGGTAGTTTGGGAGTTAAATAGTAATAACTGGAAAAGACGTCGTGGAAGACGTCATCCACGTACAGGACATAGGGTACTTTGCTTTTTTGTGACCATTCAATGGTGTTTATGATCAATAGAACAAACCCAGTGAACTATTATCATCATTATCATCATTTGATTAAAAAGCTGTATCAAATTGAGGTCGTTTTTTTTTCAAGTTTTTAAACTTATAATTAGTGTTCCGGTAAATTTTTCAACCGATTTCAAAACAGAAGGAGTTTCTCTCGTTTTTTTCATGTTTGTTACAGATATCTCCGTTCATTTATGAACAGATTTGTATTTTTTTTAGGTGTCGACATAGTCCTTAGTTAAACAAACAAATCTACGAAGGAGATCTTAATCCTAAAAGGAGTTTTTTTCGCATTATTCACTGCCACGCCATCTATCGTATAAAAAAACAGTTTTTTTATTTAGAAAATCTATGGCCCAAAGTTGACAGAAAACAAACCTCAGTACCTACGTACTTTAGGACAGAAAGATGTTCTTTTCTCTTTCGCCTGCGCGTATCAAAATATCGCTATTAACTCATAAAGGCGTTGGGGCATTTTAGGTCCCGTTTTGCATACATTTAGTTAATTTTTAAAACAATTTTGTTAAATATAACTTTTGTTGATTTCATCATAATCTCTTATGAAGAAGAAGTCACGAAAACGCGAAATAAAGTAATTATTTTGAAGTTAAAACCTGTAAATACATAGAAAAAGACGCATTTTTCGAAGTAAAATGTCTAAAAAAAGTAACTAATGATTCACACTGCTTTATAATGACATTGTTACATTTTTAAAACTGCATTGTAACTGTATTGTAAGATAGACCCTAGGCTCTACGTTACCTACACTATTACCTAACTCCTTTCAATGCTTGAAAGGTAGTAACCAGTTGTGATAAAGTACTACGTAGTAAGGTCTATCTAATCCACATAATGCGATGCAATACAAAAACGTGGCACTATACCCTGTACTGAGGCCCTAGAACGAGTTTTGGTGTGTAAATCTGGTGTAAAACGCCTGACGCCTAGCACACCAGTGGGCGCTGATTTGTATGGAGACACTGAGCGGATTTTTAGTGAAGCTTGGTCTACACCAAGCCCGTACTCGCATGTCGAGCTTCTCAAAGAATCCGCTCAGTGTCTCCATACAAATAAATCAGTGCACACTGGTGTGCTGGGCGTCAGACGTTTCACACTCACACTATACACTGAAAACTCGTACTAGGCCCTCTGGTGTAGGAACATTCACTACGATGATGTAACACTAGGTCCCGCATACATGCCTTATTTTGTAGGACACCACTATTGTAAACCTTCAAAATAGCTAAACAGCTAACCAACCTACCTATAAATAATGCTCTAATATAAGTGACTATTGTTTTTCTGAGAATAAATTCTTTAAACCTTTAAATCTTAAATTGTAACAAACAAAGTTCCATCATTGCAAGTTTAAAAAAATGTGGGACCTGGGCTCCATCCAATTTGCCCCAGACCCTTTTAGCGGCTTCTTCAGGTTAAAGTGAGCCTTGAGCCTTGAGCCTACCTTGAGCCTATACCTAATATTATAAATTCGTTAACTTAGGGTAGAAAAGTTTGAAAATTATGCGAATAGTTAGGTACGTGACCTTGAGCAGAAGAAAAAAGAGGTACTATCTAAAAATGTCGTGTTAATATGGCCGGTTTCTCGTGGTCCTACTAGTAGGAGGTCGTTTTCTCGTGGTCCTACTATTTTGTGTTTACTATCTTATTAAGAAATAAAGAATTTTTCGTACCACTTGCTCAAAAAAGCCACAAAAAGCGAACATAACAATAGTCATTTTTAATCTGTTAAAAACAGGGAGAGAAAATTGTACTGGATTTCTTTCATCCTCTAGGGGGAGAAAGTGATTTAAATTTGGAATACAATTTATACTGAACTACATCTGTGTTTACACCATTGAGTTTGTATACAAAGCATTATACATCTTTTTGAAAAAGGAATACGCATTTATTATGCAGGCCGTATGAGCTTGATGCCTTTGCTTTTCCGACAAAAAAATATTAGTCTAGGAAAATGCCGCGTTTTTGTTTTCTTCAAATACATAAACGTTAAGTTTATTTTAATTTATTTTTATAAATAAGTTAATGTTCTAAAATGCTATCTCATATTATTATTGTGTTAATTTTTTCGCAAATGGTACGAAAAGTAGAGTATTTTCCTCGGTGATAAAGCTGTCTTAGTCTTGGGTAAACTTAAATCCCTCGCTACTCTCAGGACTCGTCTTAAATCCCTCGCTTCGCTCGTGATTTAAGTTTTTAACCCCCTCGCTACGCTCGGGAGTAAACTTCAAGTCCTTCGTTACGCTCGCGATTTAAATCGTCACCCGCGACAGAAGACACTGCTTTATCCCCTTGTATAATAATCTACTATTTATTTATACCTTTGACGATTGGCTAGGTGACATTCCCATTTTTTATTATTTTTAAATTTTTCAGCGGTTGTCAACTTGAGGGAAAACCGATGGCAAAACATATATTTTTTTTACATATTACACTAACATTCACTAACACATAAATATAATAATGTATATTTATATCGTGTACCTACACTAACATTATTTAGTTTGCTTTGAGTCAAATTATTTGTTTATTTATTTTTAAACCTAAGTAGGTATAAATTGTTATTGTTTATTAAAACCATTAGGTACTTCATTTAATTTAAACATCCATGTAAACTTTGTCCCAGGCACTACCAGTGTGTCTGTGACTAAATAGTGACATTAGAGCATTTCAGCACGTTTTTTGCTATCAAAAGTTTCTTGTTTTCGTATAAATGTAGCCACGTTACTTGTTAATATGCTGGGCAGCGAACGCAGTTCAGAGCTTGCGATACGAGGTCTGTTGGGTATAGGCCTCCTCTTTGTCATGCCATTCTTTTCGATCCTGGGCCAATAAGTCCAATGTGCTCCTGCCACTTTCACGATGTCATCCGCCCACCTGGCCGGTGGTCTGCCTCGTGACCTGTGACCCTCGCAAGGCCACCACTCGGTTACTGCCCTTGTCCGTCTTCCGTCGTTCTGCCTAGCCAAGTGTCCTGTCCATCTCCACTTTACCTAGTTTATCCTCCTTCCCACATCCATGACTTTAGTTTTTTGTCGAATTTCGACGTTGGGTATTCGGTCAATCAGTGAGATACCCGAACATGGCATGCACCATGTTCCGTTGATTCCAAACTTACTATAATTTTATTTTTTAGGTAATGATTATCAAGAATCGACCCCGAAACCTGGTGGTGAGTAACATTCCTACTAACAACTAGTACCATTCCTTCACATTATAACCAGAGATGTGACAGTAGATTAGCTTTCAGTTGATTTGATTACCGGGATTTATCTTCTGTCATTTTAGAAGAACCATTCGCACTTTTATTTTTATCGTTTTTCTTGTGTTATTGTGAGTATTGTTGTTTAATTTTGGTGGATTTTTTACCAATAATACTCTAAGTCATAACACAAAGTGTGAGCCATTGGAATAAACGTGTGTAAAGTGGTTTCCCTGAAATGATAGAATTCGTATTCATGTTTTGAAAGGCAAATGCACCATTTTGCTTTCTTGTGACCTTTCAATGGTGCTTATGATCAATAGAACAAACCCAATGAACTACCAACATCATCATCTGATGATGGAGCTGTATCACATTGAAGTCGGTTTTTTCATGTTTTTAACCTTATAAATTATTAGATTTAGCCACACGCCTTTTTATTTACATATAAGTATTTAATTTTCCAGGCTACATAGATGACACCAAATCACGTAAGTACCTATTCCTAATGTTATTTTAATAAGTAGAATTTACAAGACTTGCTTATAAAAATGTTCTTAGATTGGAGTTACCAGATGGTTCCAAAAGGAGGACATGTCCTCCTTTTTCATATTTTGTCCTCCTGTCCTCCTTTACCTACTTTAAGTGCTTCTTTTGAGCGTTTCTCACTGATTAATACTCATCGGAGCAACGAGAGGAACAAACTTAAATGTGCAGTCAATTAAATCGTTGATTTTTACTCATTATACTTCAAAAATATGTAATATCAAAATATTCATGATTATTTGTTAAAGAATCATAATTTTCGTGCCAAAATTGGCAGCTCAGCTAAATATGATTAAAACAGTAAGTTATAATACCTATAATATACTCGTTTTATTGTAAATGTCCTCCTTTTTACAGAAAGTCCTCCCATTTGGCCTCCTCTATCCAATTTACATCTGGCAACCCAATCTTAGATCCTCTTTATCATTGCTAGTTATCATCATCATCAGTTTCAGATACCGGGGGATATATAAAATTTTTTACATAACCATTGGGACTATGATGCGCACGCGCGATAATATATTTCTCAACTCGTTCTGTCAAAATGAAATAATTTTGGACTAGTTTTTGAAGTATTGCAGTATATGTGGTAATGTTGTCGAGAAAAAGCATCTTTGTATCTTCAACTTTTGACATTTTGACATAAATAAACATTGACATTGCCAAATTCGTGGCAGCCCTAGCCACCGAACAGCCACAAGAAAAGAAGAAGAAGAAGAAGACAGAGGCCATTAATTAAGAGAAGAAGAAGAAGAAGAGAAAATGGTGGATTTTCTCTGATGAAAACGAATTTTCACATTCAGAGAAATCACTTTACACGCATTTATTCCAATGGCTCACACTTTATGTTACGACCTAAGTATTATTGGTTAAAATTCCACCAAAATTAAACAACAATACTCACAATAAAATAAGAAAAACTATTAAAATAAAAGTGCTATAATGTTGTTTCAAAAAATGTCATTTAACTCGAATCATTTTCTCTTCAACTAACTTCTTGGTTTATGGCTTTTGTAACTTGTTGTTACAATTCGGGATTCGAGTGTCATAAACGGGATTCGAGGGTAGGGAAGAATGAGAATATAGCTGGTAAATTTTTTATGAGAATCAATGAAATATAATGACAAACTTATTTTGATAAACAAACGACAGCCGACTTGACGAATGACTTGACTTATTTCAAATATATCACTTGACACTGGCAAAATTGTCTGTCGAAATGACGGACAGAGGCCATTAATTAAAAGAAGAAGAAGAACTATTATCGCGTCCTCAGAGAGGTGCGACAGGGGTGCGACGAGTAACAGGTTTATGTTCCTTGCGAGTAACAAAATTAAATGTCAAAAGTTGACTATGAGAAGGCGCGTTTTATCGACAAGACTACCACAAATAATGCAATAGTTCAAGAAAATGGCTTCATTTTGACAGAACCAGTAGAAAAATATATCTCGCGTACGCTTAGCAGGCCCACATGAGTTTTTTTTTTAGATAATCTTTATGAACTATTGGCTATTATCGCTGGTACGGTCGTCGTGGTGGTCCTGGTAATCTTGATGGTAGTAAACATCATTAAACGCAAACGAAGACTGGAAAAGGTACCTACCTCATAGGGTTCATCCATAAATTACGTCACACTAATTTCATGATTTTTTGACCCCTGCCCCGTCCTTGTCACATTTGGTCACATTTGTGTGTGACGACCCCTCTCTAGTGTGACGTCACATATCTTGCAATTCTACATCTATCAAAACAGCACTTCCGAAATTAGTTTTATTTCCATTTAAATTATTTTTTAATATATATTTTAACACTTAGATAAGAAAAAGTTAGGATTTTGAAATGTGACGTCGCAAAACTTAGGACCCTTACCGCCTCTTGTCACACAATGTCACACTACGTCGACCCCACCTCGGTCGGTAAATTTGATCCTCTTGATTTTCCGGGATAAAAAGTAGCCGGACAGAATATATTCCAAGTTACATCCAAATTGGACCAACAGTTTCGCCGTGATTGAAACACAAACATCTATACTTTCAAGCATCCAAACATCCAACCACCTATCCAAAGGATCCAACCAAACAACCAAACACTCAATCATCTATCCAAAGATCCAACCAAACATCCAAATATCTAACCAAACATCCAAACAGCTTTCTTTCCTTTCTTCTAAGTAGGATAATTACATATTTGGTTACTAGGAGCAACAATCTAATATCAACTACGCGAACCTGCCAGAGCACAATGCAGGTGCCATGGCAACGCCCGTGCAGTGGGACGAAAGCAACTACTCACAGCCTCTAAATAAAGATGAGAATCCATATAGGTACATACACGTAAATAAATACTAGTTTTTTTAAACATAACATGGCGTACGCCATGTCGGCCAAGTGGGATTGCACCTCGACTTTCGATCCGAAGGTCGTGCAGCATACGCATTATTTGATCTTAATTATAGACCCTTTAGGGTGCGACTTTTCAAAATTCCTTTCTTAGTGCACCCCTACACTATACAAGAATACTACCCTCCAAATTTCATACCTCTAGGACTTATAGTTTAGGCTGTGCGTTGATTGTCAGCCAGCTTCAGAAGAGTAAAAAGAGTTTTATAAATTTAAAAAATAGAAGATAAAAGAAGACTCTTGTCCTGTTACCCTTGCCTAGTAAAATGTAAATAAAATGAGTTTTTTTAATGTTTGTATAATTAACTTGTTCGCAGCGTACCATACGTAGAGAATAATATTGAAAATATGTACGCGAAGCCACTAGCGAAGGGTCAACGAGCTCCTCCAGAGACACTCTACGCAGAGATTGGAGCACAGGGCGATCCAACCCATGCTGCTGTAGGTCGCCAAGGTACCTACATCATAAGCCTTGGTCTCGCGATCGTAACGCACAACACTACGGTATGCGGCATGCAGCACCGGACACCATTATTATTATTAAAGCCTCTTTATTAACCCATTGAATGACAAAAAAAATTAAGTATACCTACTAACTAAAAAAATCTTGCATTAAATTAATTTCAATTAAATGGTAGGCACATTTTAGATAATTTGCCTTGCCTATTTACATATTCATAGTTCATATTATGAAATTCAAATTTACAATTTATTTTTAATATAATTCATTCATTTCATATATGTATAAATTTTAGCTTATTAATATTATATTATTTCATTGTTGTTTGATATTATATAAAAAAATATTTATTACAATTAAATCATATATTACAAATGAAATCATTCAAGGATCTCTGACCGAGTAAAGGCCTCCTCCATTATTATTCCATGCCTCTCTGTCTGTAGCGATCTCTGTCCAGTTTGTTCCTGCTATTTCCTTAATTTCATTTTCCCACCTTTCTAGTGGTCTACCTCTTTTTCTTTTACCTATTGGTCCGCGCCAAGTGGTTACGATTTTTGTCCATTTTTTATTGCTCATTCTTGCTATATGACCCGCCCATTTCCATTTTAGTCGTCGGCAATGGTTTGCGGCATCAATTACTTTTGTCTTTTTTCTAATGTTTTTGTTTCTTTGTCTATCTTTTCTTGTAAGGTTTAAAATGCTTCTCTCCATCGCTCTTTGGGTTGTTTGAATTTTGTTATTGGTAAACTTGTTAAAAATCCAGGTTTGGCTTGCATACGAAAGACATCGGACACCATAATGGCATGGAAAACGTCTAGTATGGTCTCTTGTTACGTCGCAGTCTGCGTCAGCGGCGAGGAGCAAACGCGGTACTCTGCGTTGTGCAGCACACAGCAGCGTTGTGCGTTACGAAGTTACGATCGCGAGACTAAGTCTTCGTAACGCACAGCGTTGCGGTATGCGGCTTAACGCAGAGTACCGCGTTTGCTCCTCGCCGCTGACGCAGACTGCGACGGAACAAGATACCACACTGGACGTTTTCCATGCAATTAATTATGTGTCCGGCGCTGCATGCTGCATACCGCTGTGTTGTGCGTTACGACACTTGACAGCTAAAATTGTATAGGTATTTTGGAGGGATTCGAGTTTTGTCATTTTTGGAAACGACGAGACGTACTTTTATTTTATTAGTTAGTTTCTCTTGTGTTATTGTATTGTTGTATAATTTTGGTAGAATTTTAATCAATAATACTTGAGGTCATAACATAAAGTGTGAGCCATTGGAATAAATGTGTTCTCCCTGAATGATAAATTAGTTTTGAAAGGAAAATCCACCATTTTGCCATCATCTGTAATGTTGAAAACGAAAAGTAGTCAAATTGAAGTCGGATTTTCTAGTTTTTTTTTTAAAATATTGTTGCAGACCAAGGGTTGAACACCGAGTACGCTAACAGTCAACAGAACAGACCTACATACGGTCAGGTGCTACCTAAGAGCTTACGCAAACCCCAGTCTGCCCCACAGGTAAGATCATCATCATCATCTACAGCCCGACTTTACCCACTGCTGGGCATAGGTCTCCCCAAGTTTGTGCCATCCACTGCGGTCCTGAGCTAGTCTCTCCCATTTACGGCCTGCGATTTTGACGATGTCGTCTGCCCATCTCGCTGCCGGACGTCCTACGTTTCTGTAGCCTCGTCTTGGACACCATTCAGTGGTCGCCTTACTCCATCTGTTATCACCACGCCTTGCAATTTTTTTTTTTATATTTGACGTGTTTTTTTTTTCTCAGTAGGCACCTAGGTATGTAGTCCTATTTAGTAATAAGTCCTGCCCAACTCCATTTGAGTCCCATAACTTGATCTCATATGTCTTGGACCTTGGTTCGTCGTCGGATTTTGTAATTAGGAACCCGGTCTCGGAAGATAAAGATAAGATGAATTTATTTTAACTAAAGAACAGTGCAATGACACTAATAATGGTAAGTAAGTACTAGTAGGTACTACATCTTTCAATCTATCTATACTATTATAATACTGTAAAAAAGCCAAAAAGTAAAATGAAAGATACGGGTTAACTAAATATTAATTATGCAGATGTACGATTACGATGGACCAATTTCAACGAAACTTACCTATACCATTCAAAAGCCCTTTTTCCGGATTGAAACATAGAAAATATTTTATCGAAATGAAAGACGTGGATTTTTCTTAGATACAGCTTGAACTCTCTAAATCAGAAGCAGCCATTTGCTACGAGGTTCATCATATGTTGGTTGACAGATATTTTGGTGGAAAGTTTCGCACCACGGGTGTGAAAAATATCTAGTTTTTAAATAAAAACATATTTCTGTTTATCCAGGTGCTGCCGAAACCATCAAAGAGTGACAACTACGCTGAAGTACTGCCGAGGAGTGAACGGAACAGACCTGATGGTACAAACTATACGAATGTCTTCGAAAACCCTCGCTACGGAAACATGGAGACAAAGACTGATTACGCGGAGCCAGCGTACTGCGAACTTAGTCCTTGGAAATAACGTACACACTAAAACACACTTATACACAAAAGGCGTTGGGGCATTTCGGTCCCGATTCGCATACATTTATTTAGTTTTTAGATTTCTTTTGTTTTAAAAATAACAAAATATATTAATTCAAGACAATAAAGATATATTAAAATGTTTTATCATAATCTAATAAGCAGTAGCAGTCACGAAAACGTAAAATAAAGTAATAATTTTGACGTAAACTACTAGTTTATTGTATTTCACAATACACTTGTTACTTGTTACTTGTTCGGCGGACTTGTTTCCGCAACTAGGCCACAGGTGGGCCCTTTTTGCGTGATAGGTGGCGGCAGTCACTCCAGTCACCCGATATCCTCCAGGAAGGCCAGCAGCTCGCTAATGCTGGTGCAGGCTTCCCGAGGGGTCCCCGGTGTACCGAGGTAATGTGCTCGTTGAGGCGCCACGCTGTCACACTCCAGGAGCACGTGCGAGGCCGTCTCATCTGCGTTGAGGCACCCCCTACACAGGGGGCTGTCTGTAACACCCAAGATAAAGAGGTGTTTGTTCAAAGGGCAATGACCAGTTACAATACCGATACCGATAGGTTGTATAGCATTGGCTATACAACCTCCAATCTTTCTTTTTCTAGTAGTCATGGTATAAAGTATAGTACCGAGGGCCATGAACCACTCACGTCGTTCAGGATCTAAGAATTCATGAATCACGACCGTATGGCCCTCGCTTTAAATCCGTCTTTTATTCACTAGTTGCATAATAATATACCTACTATTTTTTCAATAAACAAAATAGAACTTTAATAAATATGACAGCATTTTGAACAGTGCCTTATTTTTACCATTTCCTGACATTTCCTGACGAAACATTTTACTAACAAATTCATGACGTACAAATTATTGAAAATGACCCTGTATCGTTCACTTCGCTCACTCGAGTAAGACAGTATTTATAATTAAAACTTACCTGCCTATAATTGTATTTATCATTAAAGATAAGATCACGTAAGCATACCACAACTTTTTATCAACTTAAATAAATAATAAATTAGTGAATTGAAATTATGTTTCTTTTTTTTATCCTTATTCTCATCTAAGCGCTCGTGGATTGCTTGCTTGGTCAATCTTATTTGGATGGGTGACCGTTAGTGGCATTTACATCTGAGCGCTTCCGTGCTTCGGAGGGCACGGTAAACTGTCCCGGCTCTAGCAGTCGTTAAGCCATGACGGAGACTTTAAGGCCACTAACTCATACTTACAAGCCTGTTTTTAATTCATTTCGACTATATAAAGTAAGTTAGCAACGTCACAAGTACCCTACAGATTTTTATAAGTAGGTAGGTAGCGTACCTACTTATAAACACACCTAGTTTCGATCAAATGAGAGGAGACCAAACACGATGTAACCATTCCAAGCTTACATAGGAGTACAAAATTATGCGTAATAGTGACATCTATTGCATAGCATTGAAAGCTTTTCTAAATAGGTTCTGCTATCGTTGAGAATGTAGGTACCGCTAGCGACACCTATGAAACTATCATTGAACCATTTTCGAGACATGTGGTAGTTTGGCTATAGTTTTTATTCATACTAACAGATGGCAGCACATACATCTGTCTGTGGGCGATCTGTTTATATTCGGTTGAAAAAAAAAACTACTTTGATCCATGATTACTTATTTACATTTAGGTACCTATTTCTAAGTACCTACCTAGGTAGGTAGATCTAAGTAATTTCCATCTTTAGGTACTTATAGTACGTACCGAGTCACAACCTACTTATGAGCTATAGGCTGAAATACTCAAAAGTCATTTAAATTTGAGCACCACTTAAAGTTGCTCTTCCTCTGTTTGACATTACTCATTTGTAAGAGATGGCAATAGTTTAAGCGGGACTTAAATTGAGTGGGGTTTGAGTGGCGTTTGAGTATTCGCCCAATAGTAAGTTTATGTCTTTGTGTTTGTACCCACAAACTAACCTGAGATATCTATCTACATGGTGTCCGAAATATGTGTGTGTCTATGAAGTTTTCTGTGATGATCATCACTGATTTTTTAATCAAGTAATTCTTTAGCATGGCAGTGAAACTAATCAACCAATCCAATCAAGGTTCATGAATATCGATTTATTATCATAGAATATTATCTAACACAAGTATAGAATCAATGCCCAAATCACACTTAGATGAGGTGAGAACGATAATAACTAATAGGTACCTAGGGTATACAATTTTTTAATTTCGCGTCGAGACCCTCTCCTTAAATACTTAGAGAACGGTACAATTGACTTGACGTTGACAATGACAAGAGTCTCAAGTTCATTGGCAAAGAAAGGCCAATAAAATTATGCCATATAATGTAAAAAACTTTTATGTAAAAATACATTGTAACTTTCTAGATCTTAAAAATAAATAATCAACCTTTTAAAGTTTTTGAAAATCACTAAAATTGAAATTAATTACGTGATAACCCTATATAAGAAATACGTACACTTCATCAGTATGATCTCATCAAAATAAAACATTTTTGAATTAGTCGTGTTATTCGATCGAATAACAACAGCTGTCAAATATGCACTAACGAATTTATGCTTTATTTTTATAACAGTAGAGCTTCTATCTGATAACATGTAAATTGACAGATTGTGTCGTCAGCCATTTTCCATAATGGCCGCGTAAACGCGACATCTACGCAGAGTTTAGTTAGTTAGTGTCATCGCGGGCGTTCGTTGCCTAGGTCGTGTTTTTAACCTCTCGCTAATTGTTTGCAACCATTGTTTTATTGCTATTCAAACGTGAAAAGTGGCACGGATATGTAATAAATTCATGTGTTTCCAGCGCTTTGTAACCCTGCAACCGTGTACTGTACAAAAACGAACCCTGGAGTGTGTTATCAAGTCGTTACGTAGAAAAATAATGAATTTAACGCCGCCGCAGTGTTCTGTATGAAATTGTCGTGAACCTTATTGTGAGATCGATTTTTAGGTGTTATTATTGAAATTACTGAGGTGCTCGCTAGTGATTTTCTCCAGTTCAAAACTGTGTCTTTTAGTATCTTGAATAACTCGATCTCGTTCGAGTCATAATCGATTAGCGTAATAAAAAATGCATAATTTTACCATGCTCTTTGTGGATTCGTGTTGAGGCAACAATACAAGGTTGTATTTTTGGTCAAATACTATGAAAGTGAACTAGTGAAGTGATTTGGTGTTATGTTTATTTCGATGATTCTGTGCTGTTTTGTGCAAGGTTAGTAAACAGTTTCATAAACGAAATACAGCTAAATAATACTTAGGTAGGTAGGTACCTACCCTTCCGGTCGCTAAAAATGAGCATGATCTGTTTGATTATTTAGCAGTTCAAAAAATACTGTCTTTGTTCACACAGTATGTTTATTTACATCCTGTATCTAAACAATATTCACCTCCTTATTTCAAATGTCAAAAGATAAAGATTGTTCCATTTACAAATACTCAAACTTCTCGAGTTTTTTTTTCTGCCCTTATATGCAGGCTAATGTCATAAGACCTTACTGCCTCCTATTTGGTAATCTGAGGCCCGTATATACAAATAAAGAAATTGTTACCCAAGCATAGATTTGAGTAGAGATTTTCATACAAAAACTTATGCTCGAGTCCGGATCAGTGCTTGAACAGTAAATCAGCATATAGGCTTGAGAGAGCCTCATTCTCATTTTATTTTTATTCAAATATCACTCAAAGCCAAAGACAAAGTGCATTTCTCAAAATAGAGTCTCTTTCATACCTGAGTGTTTTGTCAAAGCCCCTAACAGACTGCAAACTTTCAGCTGATAGTTTGGTCGGCTGGACTGCTAGTGTGTACTGGGCCGATACTAAATGCGATGCACACTTGCATCTTCTTACTAATTATTTAAGATCTTTTGTATAAACAATTGTGTGGCAAACATAGATGTTTGTTCTATGTCTAAGTGTCACTATGTATAAGTATGTATTGAGATACAAAAATATTGTTATTCAATGTGGTATCACCCCCACCTTGGGATATGGGCAGGAAGATCATCAAACCTACCTAAAACGTATCTATTTAATAGATTATCTGTATTTATACAACCTCGGCCTGTCTCTATATTGCTATACCCTAAGAAGGGTCCATGAGACATCTATTTAATCACCACAAGTACTGTAAAATTCATGAAAACCATGTGAAAGCATATATTCAGACCTAGCTCATACCCGCGACTTCGTACGAGTGCGAAACTTTCCACCAAAATATCTGTCAACCGGCATACAATGAACCTCGTAGCAAATGGCTGCTTTTGGTTTAGAGAGTTCAAGCTGTATTTAAGAATCGACGTCTTTGATTTCAATAAAATGTAGCCTATGTTTCAATCCGGAAAAAAGGCTTCTGAATGGTATAAGTTTCATTGAAATTGGTCTAGTAGTTAAGGCGTGAGCCGCGTACAAACAGATAAACAGACAAACTCGATTTTCGGAATCAGAATCGCTTATTTAGTAAATCTGCATATTTACTTTATCCATATCTTTAATTTTAGTATTTGGCTTTTTCACAGTTTTATAATAGTATAGATAGATAGAACACTTGCAGACTTAGCATGGTCAGACTAGTTAAAGCTGTATGAATTAGCTACTATAGCTGTATAGGCATTTACCTACTTTCCTGTTTGTAAATTCAGGAAACCTGCTTACAAAGCTGGTTTGGACGGTATCTGATATCATTAGGTAAGGATATACCTACTAGGCTGCTACACTACACCAGCGGGCCTAAGATGCGCACCGCGAGATATTTGTCATGTCGTCCTGTCAAAATGTAAGCATTTTGTACCAGTTTAGGAACTATTGCATTATCTGTGGTACCTAATGGTGTCGACAAAACGCGCCTTATTGTACACTTTTGACACTTCTTAGTCGTCGTACCTCTCTGAGGACGAGATAATAGTCATGCAGAAATGTCAAAAGCTGAAAATTTAAAGGCATGGTTTAAAAATTTAAAGGCGCAATAAACGATTTGAAATTGATGATACCTGCGACTTCGTACGCGTGCGAAACTTTTTACCAAAATATCTGTCAACCAGCATACGATGAACCTCGTAGCAGACGGCTGCTTTAGGTTGACAGATATTTTGGTGGAAAGTTTGGCTCATTCCAATTTTCCCCTGACTAAGTCCCCTGCGTGGGGGATTTCTGGAACTTTTGTCCAAAAATCCCCTTAGCTACCACGGCGACTGCCGCCAGGGGAAAATTGGAGAAAAGTTCCGGAAATCCCCGTAGGGGTCCATTTACACCGTTTTCTTCTAAAATAAACAAAATTAACGTAGCTTTGCCAGCTCGGCGAGTATTGACCTTGTCTTTCCTGTTTCGCACGCGTACGAAGTCGCGGGTATCAGCTAGTATTTTATAAAAAGTAGATCCGTATTTGGCCGGACTAGTCTAGTAAGATATTATTGAATAGTAGGGCTGTGGGTTTTGTTAAATAAAATAAAGAACCCGAGACGAGAACACATTATAATATCGTATTACAGTAAATTCAGTGCACGACTTTGTCACGTTCCAAAATACTCAGAATTGGACTACTTTCGGTGTTAGATTACCGACGGATATAGAAGGGGTAATCTTACAATAAATAGGAAAAAGTAGACGCCTGAATCGAAAACGGAACGTAATTTCCACAGCATTGAAGAGGTTAGGTTCGCATCGTCTAGATTTTATCCATGACTAGGTGATACCCGCGACTTCGTACGCGTGCGAAGCTTTCCACCAAAATATCTGTCAATCAGCATACGATGAACCTCGTAGCAAATGGCAGCTTTTGGTTTAGAGAATTAAACTGTATAAATCTTTGATTTCAATAAAATATAGCCTATGTTTAAATCTGGAAAAAATTCTTTCTAATGGCATAAGTTTCTTTGAAATTGGTCCAGTAGTGAAGGCGTGGGCGTGATCCGTGAACAAACAGACAAACTCGATTTTCGGAATCAGAATCGTTTATTTAGTACATTCGCATTTACAAGATGATTGAGCGGTTTTTTTGTGAAGCTTGGTCTACACCAAACCCGTACTCGCATGTCGAGCTTCTCAAAGAATCCGCTCAGTGTCTCCATACAAATTAGCGCCCACTGGTGTGCTGGGCGTCAGACGTTTCACACCAGCGTTGCCAGACGTCCCGATTTCTGCGGGACGTCCCGATATTAAAATCAAAACTAAATGTCCCGCGCGGGACAGGCTCAGACCCGCTTTTCGGGGACCATGCAAAGAAGAATTTCTCATCTAGTTTAATCTACAGCTCAGCTAACCTGTGAAGAGTTCTTCATCTTTATTATAGAGAGAAAGGAAACTTTAAAAGAAGTTAAATCTTCACAGAAATATCATGAATAAATAATTCTTCTGTAAGTAATAATTCTTCTGTAATACAAATGTAAGTTGCAATTTGTAATACTCACTCCTTACACTATGAATAAAACTTTTTTGATTTCGGTTTTTTTTTATTCAGAAGACGATGACTCAGTTATTTAACGATAGCGTAAATCTGATTTAAAATATCATATTTTTATTAAAATATATTTTCTATGGAAATATATTTGTCACGTAAACATTATTTGAACTCAAATAAAAAGATAAATATTAAAAAAACTTCTAATTAGATGCGTTATTTTACCATGTCCCGCTTTCGACGAGGGAATCCCGCTTTTTTCACTTAAAATGTTCCAAAATCCCGACTTGGCAGAAAAAAATCTGGCAACGCTGTTACACACCCACACTATACACTGAAACCTCGTACTAGAACCTCAGTTATCGTATAGGCCAGTGTGCAAAGGCCCTGCCCGAAGCGATAGATGTAAGGGGCTTACGTGGAGTAAAACACAAAGACCTGTCTTCAGTTCTTTGTGAGGGTTGTCTGATAAGTTAAATTCCTAGTACACCTGGGGCGTTATAACTTGACAACTACCATGTGATGAAGGTTATTAGAGTTTCCTTTGTAAAGGAGAATAATAAATCTTGCTATCCCACTTATACTAGTAGTTCGCCCCGAACTGAGATCTCGTGATGGTCGGAGGTTAATAAAACCCAAACAATTTTTATTGACCAATGGTTGCAATAAACTTTGCAAATCGCTTCGAAATCGCCGTCTAGCTAAGTACCAGTCTTACTTGAACTACAAAATCATTGAAACTCCAAGAAATGGTAGCTCATGTTATACCTACTGGGTTTGCCAATTTTATAATTTTTACAATATATATAGGTAGGGTAGGGGTGCACTAAGAAATGAATTTTGAAAAGTCGCACCCTAAAGGAATGCTCTAATTATTAGGATCAAAGATTTTAACCAAATAATGCGTTTCTTTTATATACCATACATAGAAGACCCTTGAAAATTGGTACATAGACTTCTCAAATAAATTAACTCGAAACGTGTTACAGGATTTAAAAAAAATCAAGACTATTTGTATGCTGCTTCCACGCGAGCGAAGCCGCGGGCGGCAACTTTTAAATTGTCCCTTCTCCTTTCATTTCAAGAAAACGAAACCTGCTATCGTCAAACTGCAAGATAAAATGCACATACATTTTAATTATACTGACACTTTGAGAATGTTAAAATATGTTAAACATTTAAGTAAACTAGCCTTTCAGAGCTCATTTTCTAAGCTCCAACATTAAGATAAGCCAAGTACTATACAGGGTGTGCAAGGCAACTAAGCTACGTATACAGGGTGTAATTTCTGTGAGAGTCGCACGATAAAATAATTTCAGTTTAAAAACTGGAGAGACTGATGCATGATGATGATGATGATGGCAGTTTATTGGGACTGTTCTATTGATCGTAAATACCACAGAAAAACAAAATACGCAATGTCGTGTACATATTATGATAACGTGATTTTTTCGGTTATTCTTATTTAACTGGCAAACTACAGAACCGATTTTGATAAAAACTTTATGGGACCAATCTGGAAGTATACTTAACTTACCCATTTAGATAAAAAAAGTTTTTTTCAATTCGGTTCACAAATGACGGAGTTCTGCGGTAACAAACATTTACTCAAAAAAAATGAAAATTTAGAACTGAATCTAAGTCCCTCATTTTATGAAGTGGGTTAAAAATGTCATTCTTATTAATCTCTTGTGAAAAGCTAAGAGTTTTTTTTTATTTGTACATACGTACTTTCCACTTTTGAATTACAAATTATTTAAGAAAGTTGCTCTACCACTACGTAATGTATTTCGATTGACATTTAAAATCAGAGTAAAAGTTCATTAATTTATTTATAAGGTTAATTTTTGGAAAATAATATTTTAACCTGAGGGCCTAGTACGAGTTTTGGTGTGTAAATCTGGTGTGAAACGTCTGACGCCCAGCACACTAGTGTGCGCTGATTTGTATGGAGACACTGAGCGGATTCTTTGAGAAGCTTGGTCTACACCAAGCCCGTACTCGCATGTCGAGCTTCTCGAAGAATCCGCTCAATCATCTGATGATGAAGCTGTATCAAATTGAAGTCTGTTTTTTCAAGTTTTTTAAATAATTTATTATTTTTAAATTTAAATTAACTTGTTTTATATCCTAGACTAAAACCGAACGTTGTAAAAGTCAAGTAGTTCACCTACTAAACGCCTATGCTTTGTATAAAGGAGACACGGTGTAAAGGGGTCGGCACTAAGAGCCCTGCAGTCTAGGGCCCTTCAAATAATACAGGTGTACGCGTAGGGATGGGACAGTGTCGATGAAATGTTTTAACTTGTCTGTGTTTTTCTATTGGATACATGATCAAACTAACTGTAAGTAAAGTTCGATGATCAGTTTCATTGGAATAATAACTATTCAAATTAAAATTTATTTTATTAAATCAAAGGTAGAAACGAAAGCAAATTGCAATAGTTATAAAAAACTATGACGCAATTATTTTGTCAAAACCAGCGGGCCTAAGATGCGCACCGCGAGATATTTGTCATATCGTTCTGTCAAAATGTAAGCATTTTGTACCAGTTCAGGAACTATTACATTATCTGTGGTAATGTTGTCGAGAAACCGCGCCTTTGAATTTTCAACTTTCGACATTTCTGCATGACTATTAATTATCTCGTCCTCAGAGAGGTACGACGACTAACAAGTGTCAAAAGTATAGATTATGGCGCGTTTTGTCGACACCATTAGGTACCACAGATAATGCAATAGTTCCTAAATTGGTACAAAATGCTTACATTCTGACAGAACGACATGACAAAATATCTCGCGGTGCGCATCTTAGGCCCGCAGGACATGAAGGTACAATTTATATGTTGTTACATAGTCGTCTCATAAAAATAAAAAATACGTATTCATGTTATGTTCACAACGCATCTACCTGTCATTGAATTTAATTATAATCTTATCTATTAAGAATATATATATGACTCAACTTAAACATGTTACAGTGCCCTTGCAGGGTGCACAACGCACAACGCAGCGGTATGCAGCATGCATCGCCGGACACATAATTGTATGGAAAACGTCTAGTATGGTCTTTTGTTACGTCGCAGTCTGCGTCAGCGGCGAGGAGCAAACGTGGTACTCTAAGTTGTGCTCCACACCGCAGCGTTGTGCGTTACGATCGTCGAAACGCTGCTTAACCCTACCTATATTACACGTAAGCAATGCAATAAAATGAAATGCAAATAAATGAATGAATACTTATCGATAAAATACATCCCATCACTAGCCACTCAACCTGCGCACAGCAGCGCATGATTTTTTCTGCTTACATCGTTTAAAAAAAAAGAAAAAAGGTCACGAGGCCGGACTCCGTTTCGGTTACCACGACTATAACACAGACGGCCTCATTTTTTTCTGCAAACTGCAACTGGGTAGTTGTCTGCGAATTTTAATTACTAAAGACCGTATGCTGATACACAAATCGATACTCAGGCATAGATTTGAGTAGAGATTTTCATACAAAAATGTATGCTCATGTCAAGCGACCGCTACAGATATACGAAAACCAGAAGCTTTTGACGGCAAAAAGCGCGCTGAAACGCGCTAATGTCACTATTTAGTCATAGAATACTTATGATTGAGTATGAAAACAGTTCAGAAAACCTGCCAGGGGTAAACCTGGCAGGTTTTCTTTTTATGAGATAACGATTGCCCCCATAAATAAAAGAAAAAAAATTTATTGCATAATCTCGCTCTGACATTATTTTACAGATCCATCACGTTAAGCAATGATAGAAGCCTTAGGGCGGCCTAAAAAGTGCCAGTTTTGTCCCCTAGCTTATATAGATTCCACAATATTTAATTTTATCCATTTATTAGCTGATACCCGCGACTTCGTACGCGTGCGAAACTTTCCACCAAAATATCTGTCAACCAGTATACGATGAACCTCGTGTCAAAGGCTTCTTTTGTTTTAGAGAGGTCAAGCTGTATCTTAGAATGCAGGTCTTTGATTTCAATAAAATATAGCCTGTTTCAATCCGAAAAAAGGGCTTCCGAATGGAATAAGTTTTATTGAAATTTGTCCAGTAGTTAAGGCGTGATCCGCGAACAAACAAACAAACTCGATTTCAGAAATCAGAATCGTTTATTTAGTAGAACTGCATATTTAGTTTTCTCATATCTTTAATTTAAGTTGTTGGCATTTTTACAGTTTTATAATACACTGTGACCAATATGATTCCTCAAAGTGTTAGTTATTAAGCAACAAAGCCCCACTTGAGTTGACGATCGTTGGATAGGTCACTGGAATGTCATATTATTTAGACTTGATATGAATTGCTAGACGCATGTATCTCCTACACCTCACCTCCTTACCTACAAATAATAACTAGGTTTACCCATCCGACTAATATTACAAACGCGAAAGTTTGTGAGTATGAATGTTTGTCACTCTTTCACGTAATAATTTATAAGTTTAAAAAACTGGAAAAACCGACTTCAATTTTATACGCCTTTATCATCAAATGATAATGATGATGGCAGTTCATTGAGACTTTTCTATTGATCGTAAACACCACAGAAAAGCAAAATACGCAATGTATCTGAGATAAACTGCGCGGTGACACTACAACGGTTGGCAGTCGAGCTGGCAGTGACGCGCAATGTAACTCGAATACGCTAACGCGGTGACTGTCAGATTTGTTCGTGGGTACTTACGTTCTATTGCTCGTAAACGTCACAGAAAAGCAAAATATGCAATATCGTGTACGCGTATGACGTGTTTTTTTCAGTTATTCTTATTTAACTGCCTAATTACTAAACCGATTTTGATAAAAAATTTATGGGACCAATCTGGAAGCATACCCATTCAGATAAAAAAAGAATTTTTCAAATCGGTTCATAAATGACGGAGTCCTAAGGTAACAAACATAAAAAAAAATACAACCGAATTGAGAACCTCCTCCTTTTTTGAAGTCGGTTAAAAACTACTGATCCGATTTGGATGAAACTTAGAATAATATTGTCCGTGACCTGGATTAACACATAGGCTACTTTTTATCCCGAAAAATTAACGGGAACCAACGGGACGCGAACGAAGTCGCGGGCGGCACCTAGTCTATACTATTATAAAACTGTAAAAAAGCCAAAAACTTAAATTAAAGATATGGATAAATACATAGATCTACTAAATAAACGATTCTGATTCCGAAAATCGAGTTTGTCTGTTTGTTCATCGATCACGGCTTAACTACTGGACCAATTTCAATGAAACTTATATACCACCATTCAGAAGCCCTTTTTCCGGATTGAAACATACGCTATATGGTATTGAAATCAAAGACGTGGATTCGATTCTTAGATACAGCTTGAACTCTCTAAACCAAAAGCAGCCATTTGCTACGAGGTTCATCGTATGCTGGTGACAGATATTTTGGTGGAAAGTTTCGCACGTGTACGAAGTCAGGGTATCAGCTAGTCTTGAATAATCCGAAAATAATCCCTTTCCTGACACATACGCTGTGACAAAAGGAAGGTAGGTAGGTTTAAGTATGGTAGTACAATAAGTTCTACTTCAACTCTACTCGGAATCGGCATCTTATGTCAATCTGGTCAGTCGCCCACAGTCACTGCGCCAAGGAGGTCGTCACAAACAAAACTAATTTCACACGAATTCTAAACATTTCCTTGACTTTGACTCATAACACATCGCCTTAAGGGTTATTTTACCTCACTAGATTACATAGTGACAGGAGTTTTGTTTATTTTGCGCGCGGCCCTCGCCTTTGAAGTGTCCACGCCTATGTTTATGATAATTTATGACTTCTTTCTGGGAATATGATCTGGGGGCAAGACGTTCTTGTTGCACAAATAGAAATACAACACTATAAAAGATTCTTCGATGGCTATTTGTAGGCAAAACTACGCACTCTACTCATTATAGCTACAATCAAGTCCAATTCAACTCAGTCAAAATCACAATAATCATTTGGAATCGTTTTATTTACAAGACTCACAATATTTAAATTTATTAAAACTCTTGAAGCTGACTGACAATCAACGCACAGCCTAAACTAGGAGGGTAGTATCCTTATATAGTGTAGGGGTGCGCTAAGAAAGGAATTTTGAAAAGTCGCACCCTAATAGGTCTAAAATTAGGATCAAAGATTTTAACCGATTAATGCGTATGCTGCTACCACGCGAGCAAAGCCGCGGGCGACAGCTAGTTATATATTCTTAACACACTTTTTAATAATAACAATCAGATTACCCACCTGTTGCTAACCGGTCGCCTCTGACAATGCAGGACACGTCCACTGAGTATGTAGTGTGAGGCATTGCCCGTCCATCCATTGTTCTACAGCTAGATTTAAAAGCAACCAACGGGCCTATAAGATGCGCTCCGCGTGATATTTTTCATGTCGTTCTGTCAAAATGTAAGAATTTTGTACCAGTTTAGGAACTATTGCATTATCTGTGGTACCTAATGGTGTCGACAAAACGCGCCATAATGTACACTTTTGACACTTGTTAGTAGTCGTACCTCTCTGAGGACGAGATAATAGTCATGCAGAAATGTCAAAAGTTGAAAATTCAAAGGCGCGGTTTCTCGACAAAATTACCACAGATAATGCAATAGTTCCTAAACTGGTACAAAATGCTTACATTTTGACAGAACGACATGACAAATATCTCGCGGTGCGCATCTTAGGCCCGCTGGTATGAGTTAGTGGCCAACTTTGGTGACGTGATGGTGAAGGCCTCCGTCGTGGCTTAACGACTGCTAGAGCCGGGAACTGACGTGCCCACGGAAGCGCTCGGGTGTAAATGCCACTAGCGGCAACCTATCCAAATAGTGACCGCCCAGAACGTCGCTTATATTATCTGTTTTAAAATAACAACCATAAAATAAAAATAAATTGCCCTCCATTATTTTAGCACCGATAAAAGCCGCTAACTTGAGAGGGCGGGAAAAAAGGAAACAAGATGGCGTCCGCATTAATCATTCGACTTCATTCCATGACGGACGCTTGCAGTTAATGATTTCGAATGCGTTTGTCTGTCTGTCTGTAATGGGGACTTTCCTGCACTCATTAACTACGTTTTTACCCTTTTATTTTTAAGAAGGTAGGGTGATTATCATTTAAGTATAGAAATCATTTAATACAATGTTTTGGAATTTAAAAAAAATCCTGAAACACGTGTCGAGTCAATTTATTTGAGGAATCTATGTACCAATTTTCAACAGTCTTCTATGGTATTTATATAAAAGAAAAGCATTTGATTAAAATCTTTGATCCTAATTTTATAGCCTTTAGGGTGCGACTTTTCAAAATTCCTTTCTTAGTGCACCCCTACACTATATAAGGATACTACCCTCCAAATTTCATACCTCTAGGACTTATTTGTGAGTATGGATGGATGTTTGTTACTTTTTCACGTAAAAACTACTGATCCGATTTGAATAGTCAGTCAGCTTCTAAAGAGTTTTATATATTTAGAAATTTTATTTATTTTTATACACGACTCTCGACTCGGCCTATGTTTTCTGTACAAGCTTAAATAATGTTTTTATCTTTCGTCTTATGTTTTGAGTATTCGTCTTCAGCCCTCTGAGACAAAAGGTTAATTATAATGTTAAATAATACTCATTTTTCTTATAAAAAGCTAAAACAAAAACCTTAATTGAAGTCTAATAAACATCTAATTTCTATTATGCCTGAGGTAATACAGTTTCGGGGTCTTGTGATAGCACAATGCAATCAACTCGTAAAAAATCAAATGTACCAATCTTATATCTCCCACATCGCAAGTAGTTCAGTGCTTTCGCTGCCCAGCAAGTGACGTGGCTAATAAGAAGCTTTTGACCGCAACAAACGCGCTGAAACGCGCTAATGTCACTATTTAGTAATACCTATGATCTACTATATAAAAATAAGTCGGCTTTTCCTTCCTGACGCTATAACTCCAGAACGCACGAACCGATTTCCACGGTTTTGCATTCGTTGGAAAGGTCTCGGGCTCCGTGAGGTTTATAGCAAAGAAAATTCAGGAAAAATTTCAACAGAAAAGCGGGAAAATGGAATTTTGAAAAGTCACACCCTAACGCGAGCAACGCCGCGGGAGACGGCTAGTTTAGTATGAAAACAAACAGTTAAACCTGGCAGGTTTTTATGAGATAACGAGACACTGTGGGACTGACGGCCGAATACTCAAACGCTACTTAAATTACGTTACGTTACGATTAGATTAGGCGCGGTAACAATAGCCGCTAACTGTACAAAAATAACGAAATCCTATGTTTTTTAAAATATTTCCCTTGATAAAACTAGAAGTCACTTACTGCGCACCTCGGCTTCCTAATTAATATATTAATTATTTTTTAACGAGTCTTAGAACAATAACTAAATAAAATGAACGACTAAATAATAAAATTGCTAACTAATAAAGTAAACTAAGTACCATATATCGTTAAGATTTGTTTTTTTTTGTAATTTATTTTTATTTTTATGATGTGGTCTCCAACGCACGCAAAATATACACATATTTATAATTATGCATACCTACTTAAATTTACCAAAATAAATATTAGATAGGTACTTCTAGATTTTAATAATGTTATTAATATTCTTGATATCTTTGATCAAATGAAAAAAGTATTTCATGTTGAAAAAGAGTTTCTCATTTAATTTAAAATCAAGTAACATGGACTAAAATAAAAAAAAACCTGTACGTGCGGTCCCTACGCGCGGAAGAAGTTATACTTCGAGTGCCACGCATTCACTCTCGCCCTGTGTTTAATGTGAAATTAATTTAGTATTTATTTTTATGTACTTAACCAATATGCAGTACTAAATTTTCACTTCAAAATAAAAAGTAAAAAGTTGCATGAACACTGCACATCTATATTTGATTGTAGCATTTGTAGCGTATTAGCCTCTGTCTCTTTCTATTCGGGGGGAATAGAAAGAGACAGAGACTATGTCATCCCGTAACGCAACGTTGTTGGAAGTCGAATTAAAAGTATAACTTCAAAAAGTATCTCATGTTGAAAAAGAGTTTCTCATTTAATTTAAAATCAAGTAACATGGACTAAAATAATAACTGATGGTCTCTTGTTCGCGCGGACCGCCCCCGGGTACGATGAAACAAAAATACCGGGAAAATGGAGTGCAGTAATTACTGCATTAGCTGGCCCTTTTACTGTCACAGTCTAGGAGCTCGATTCATATTCCACATCTTATCCTATTCTTCTCTTCAATAAATGGCCTCTGTCCGTCATTTCGACAGTCAATTTTGCCAATGTCAAGTGATATATAATTGTATAGTCAAGTCATTCGTCAAGTCGGCTGTCTCTTGTTTTGAAAAGAAAATGGTGGATTTTCTCTTCAAAACCTAACACGAATTTTTACATTCAGAAAAACCACTTTACACACATTTATTCCGATGGCTCACACTTTATGTTACGACCTAAGTATTATTGGTTACAATTCCACCAAAATTAAACAACAATACTCACAATAACACAAGAAAAACTATTAAAATAAAAGTGCTGTGTCGTTTCAAAAAATGACAAAACTCGTGTCCCTTATCCTATTTACGAAGTATATTCTGAAGGGCTATTCTTGACCACCACCGCCGCGCCGCGCCGCCACCGTTCCAAATTAGATCCGTTTTTTGACAGATTTCGTGTCATTTTGCACTGAAAAATTACACGACTTCTGTCAAAATCTATGGATCTGTACCTCTATCACGAACAAATCTGACAGACGCCGCGTTAGCGTATTCGAGTTACATTGCGCGTCACTGCCAGCTCGACTGCCAACCGTTGTAGTGTCACCGCGCAGTGTATCTCGGATACGCTCGCATTACGATACGTTTGCGATTGTCACATTTATTCGTGATCAAGGCACTGGAATGGAACTGTGGTCGAGAGCCCACCTGAGCCTTGATCGCGAATAAAGGTGACAATCATAAACGCATCGTAATTGTAGCGTAGTTTATCCATATTTTCATATTATTTTTGGGCTTTTTACAGGTTTATAATAGTATAGATTTTAGATAATTTTTCAAGGGTTTTTTCGCGGGCGGTAGGTAGTAAAAAATAAACAAAAAATTTGCTTTGAAAATAATCGCTGTTATTTCAGTAAAAATTACATTTAGTTGAAATTCCTCATGTTTTCTTTGCTGATGTGGTTCGCTCGGGCTTTAGGTTAGGTACTTATTCAGGTTTTCCATGTAAAAGCATGGTTTTTCGCTTTAAAATATCAAGGGTTCGTGTCTTTTATAAATTTAAAGCTAGCGAGCTTTATGATATTTATGTCTAGTCTGAACTATTGCATTATCTGTGGTAATGTTGTCGAGAAACCGCGCCTTTGAATCTTCAACTTTTGGCATTTCTGCATGACTACTATCTCGTCCTCAGAGAGGTACGACGACTAAGAAGTGTCAAAAGTGTACAATAAGAAGGCGCGTTTTGTCGACAACATTACCACAGATAATGCAAAAGTTCAAAAACTGGTGCAAAATGCTTACATTTTGACAGAACGACATGACAAATATATCGCGTGCGCTGCGCATCCTATGCCTGTAGGGCTACTCTTGACCACCGCCGTTCCAAATTGGATCCGGATTTTGACAGATTTGTGTCATTTTGTACTGAAAAATGACACGACTTCTGTCAAAATCTTTGGATCCGGATTGGAACTGTAGTCGAGAGTAACCTGCTGGATTAACACATAGGCTACTTTATCTCGGAAAATCAACAGGGTCCAACGGGACGCGAACGAAACTGGCGGAAGCTGGTAATAAATAAACTAACTATAAATACAAAGAAAATTACAACTAATACAGTATTTACAATATACACAATATTTACAAAATACACATGAAACAGTTGAGCTATCTACAAACCGTTGCAAACGATTTATAGATAGCTCAACTGGTCCAAATCAGTACCAATCGGAAGCGTACCCAAGACACTGGCTGCATTGCCGCGCTGAATAGCAATGCGGATACGCTGGCCTAGATAATCACCAGCCACCATTAAATAAATAAATGTTGCAAAATTTAATGTTCGCTCCTGCACTATACGTCATTAGCAGACGCTTTCCTTACATTACGAGGGCAGAAAGTAAAGTAACATGATATCATCACAATATTCGCTCCTTTATAGATAAATTACCTATTAGCGGCAGGACAATGCCTTTTAGCAACATATTACGGCAAAGAAATAATACCTAATGAATATTACGTCCCATTTGAACTAGTAGTTCGCCCCGAACTGAGATCTCGTGATGGTCGGAGGTTAATAAAACCCAAACAATTTTTATTTTTTACCTATAAGATCGCGGCCTACAACTCCTAATGCAATCCTACACCAGCTTAAAAACTTCCCTAAAACATCTTAGTAATGTCATCCTTAGACTATGTATCAGCCGAAGCAGAGATCCCTCGCGTCTACATACAAGTATATCTTTACTTAGTTAGAGCGAGGAGTCAACTCCTACTATACAAAGGTTAGGACAAAAATTAAGAAAAACTATGAATATATTAGGTAGCGCCTAGCATTAAGCATCATTTTAAACATAGATATAAGAAGTTACTGCACTTCACCGCTGTACCCAACCTTTTCAGTAAATAAATTTATTTTTATTTTATTTTATTTTTATTGACTTATGGTTGCAATAAACTTTGCAAATCGCATCGAAATCGCCGTCTAGCTAAGTACCAATTTTACTTGAACTACAAAATCATTGAAACTCCAAGAAATGTTAGCTCACGTTATACTGGGTTTTCCAATTTTATAATTTTTAGAACAACTCGAAAACTATTAGACCTAGAATCAAAAGAAAAACGGTTTTGGAATGTCTAAACAAAACCCTATCATATGACACCCCACTTGATATTATTGTACGACTTTTTTTTTCTCCCTTTGGACCCTCGTAACTTCACGACCCCTTGACCGATTTACTTTATTTAACAAACCAGTAAAACTTAAGAGTACTATCCGTATACCTACCAAATTCTGTGAAGATCGGATAAGCGGTTCAAAAGATCTCGATGAACAAACATACAAAGCATTTTTGTCCAAGTTGTCACTAAGATCTTCATTCGCTTCGCTCACTCGATCAACAAGTTTTTAACTATTTGGGTTTAGATATCTTCTTTTAAGTTATTCTTACCTGTGTTATACCGCGTTCACACTATGCCCATGCCGCTGCCGGCATTATTGCCACAGCAACATCGCCTTTATTCTCAAGAGCAAGGGCATGAACTTGGGCCGAGAGCCGGAACAGAGGCATTATCGTGTTCACACTAAGCTCGTGCCCACTTCCCTGCCCAAGTCCCTCCCTGCCCACTGCGGCATAGTGTGAACGCAATATTAGAAGAGGAGGAGGAATGTAACCTTAAAATGATCTCATTGTCCCCAGACGCAGCCGGTAGCCGCCGCGAATGATTCCAAACAGCGCTTCACCATTCAACACGCGAAGAACTCCTGTCAAACTGAAGTTTGGCGCCAAAATATCAGTATTATGTGATAGACGGTGTCCAGTGTAGTGTTTTGTAGTATCCGCCATTTTGTGTTGCGTCATGGCCGCCATCTTGGATCTGTGTCGAGTGCGGTTCGGCGCCATTTTGGCGCGGATTGGACTGCTGCTCACGCTGGCCGTTTATTCTTCTTATGGTGAGTTCTAGTTTGTAAAAAAAAACACCATGCAAATACTTACGTACAGTAATATCATAAGAAAACTTTTTGTATGTAAGACTAAGTACCTAGTGATCGTATCGTTATCAATAAAAAAGATCTGTTTGCTATCTTCAGTTTGCATACCGCCGTCCCACAAATTTAGAACAGCCCATTCCGCCAAACTCAAATTGTAGTTCAAAAACTTAAGTGATTTTTTGGCAACTTAACATTACCCCTATCCTTTAAAATTGAAAAAGGGGGGCACTTATTAGTGACTTATAGTTCTACAAACTCTAAAATCGAAGTAGCTACTCTCTTGTGACTCTTCACATTTTTTAAATATTTTTTTAAAATCTGGGAAAAATACATCATCCACGTCGTACACCCCGGATGGCAGTCAAGTTGAAGTCTGTTTTTTTTGTTTTTTTACTTTTGCGTAACAATCTTCGAGAATTTCCAATTTGTTATACCTAATATTTATTTATCTATAGTCAATGTTAACACCACAACTAACACCTCCCGATTACCGATATCACATAGTTAGCATTCCGCCCGATGCACACATTCTAACATAATTCAAACGCTCTGGTTCCCAAACTTGGAACTTCCAAGATATCAGTGGCTTTCAAAGTGTGATCACGTTTTATCTAATTCTAGTCGAACATACAGAAGCATTCTCATTCTAGTACTTAATTTTAGTAATATTAAGAAATTGTAACGTTACCTTGATAAATAAAGGCGTTGCGGCATTTCAGGTCCCGATTTGCATACATTTCGTTATTTTTTAGATTAATTTTGTTATTTATAACTACTGTTGGTTTTATCATAATCTATTATGCAGTAGAAGTCACGAAAACGCAAAATAACGTAATTATTTTGACGTAAACACATGTAATTACGATAAACAACATTGAAAAAGACGCATTTTTTGAAGTAAAACTAATGATTCAGTCTAATAACTAATGATTCACGCTGCTATAAAATTACATTGTTATATTTTTAAAAACTGCATTGTAAGTGTACACTCAAAGTACCGTCATTGCAAGTTTAAAAAAAAATTGGGACCTGGGCTCCATCCAATTTGCCCCAGATTCTTTATCTTTATTCTTCTGGTTCACATAGTACAAGCTTTGCTTAGTTTGGGGCTACGAAGCGTTGCATGCCAGATTTTAATGCTTATGCTGCTCATGCCGGACTCGAGCATAGATTTTTGTATGAAAATCTCTACTCAAATCTATGCTTGAGTAACGAATTTTGTATCGGTATACGTGGCTAAGTCAGTAATGGTTTCACACATTTAATTCCACCAAAAATATCGTGGTTCTTTCTTGTGACTCATACAAGGATCATTTTTTACTCACAAGGGTAATAATAATGGGTTATTACAAATAATCTTTACAATTTTCTGAGCCACAAAAACGATGCACGCCACACGCCCAGAGGGATGAATCTCTTAGTAAAATTTAGTACAAAATAAAATTGAGCAAGGCACAAGTATGGAGTATTCTGAGACAAAGCCATAGTGACATGAGCTCCCATTTGTAGGAGTTTTAATAACAATGCGGATCAGGTTAAGCTGGCATATAATAATTGTGGTTTTTATTTAATTTCTTGAATTCAGTTAACTTTTAGTAATTGTAGATAATTTTCCTTTCATGAATATGAATAATTCATATTGAAGTTATAATTAACAAAATTAATCTAAAATTTAACTAAATGTGTATGCAAATCGGGACCTGAAATGAATGCCCTAAAGCTTTTTTTCAAGAGAATTACCTTCAGTGCATTAGATACAGGTATAATTTAATGTTTTTTGTTCGACACCTCATCAAAAACGCATTAAAAGCAGTACGGACTCGGACGGTTCCTTCTTTGTCATGGTAATGAATCTAAATGTGGGAAATGGGGTCTGACCACCAAGTGTAATGGTAATGGAGTTGCATAACTTTTGCCGTGTTTTTTACAACCGTTGGGGTATATTCATATTGGTCTTCTAAAGCTAACTAAAATGATTGCTAAATTTGGTGTCATCTCTTTTCGTTCTCATGCAAGTGACAATGATAGAGAACTAGCTTCCGCCCGCGACTTCGTTCGCGTCCCGTTGGATCCCGTTGATTTTCCGGGATAAAAAGTAGCCTATGTGTTAATCCAGGTCACGGACAATATATATTCCAAGTTTCATCCAAATCGAATCAGTAGTTTTTACGTTTAAGAGTAACAAACATCCATCCATCCATCCATACAAACTTTCGCGTTTATAATATTAGTAGGATGTAAAGCTGCGCTAAAATTACAGTTGAATATGAATAAGGGGGTTAGCATACCCATATCATTTAAAACAGAAATACTTAGGGGATTATCTTATTAAGTTAGGGCTATCCTTATACACGCTGCATAGTTACAGTTCATTGAAATATAACTCTGTCACTGTTTGACAATACTTGATAGTAAGAGACAGCAATATATTAAACAGCTGAATAAAGTTTTGGAACGATTACAAGATTACAGGTTAGAACATTGTAGATTTCACAAATATTGTTAAAATGGCAGCTAATGGTTTTTATTACCATTACCATTAGCCGCTTGGCGGTCAGACCGCAGGTTTGAATACCATGTCTTACTTAGTATGTTGGAACGCAGATCTCGAAGAAACATTATATCACTCATAGGCACGTATGCCGAATGCCGATTATGCCGATACAGAAATCGTTACTCAAGCATAGATTTGAGTAGAGATTTCCATACAAAAATCTTGGCTTGAGTTCCGATCAGTGCTTGAACAGTAAATCAGTAATTTGATTAATAACATTTTATTTATAACAGTTTTTACATTTTCATATTTTGGAAATTTATTTTGAATTTGCTGGCAACATTTTTTTTTTTTTTTTATTTTTTTTTTATTATTGTTCCTAAGATCGTTTAACATGTTTTGTTTTGTGTAATTATTTATTATTTTATCTAATCAAGTGACATTTCAATTAATTCGATGTTTTGTAAATTATTGTAAGTACACATAATTGTTATTATTGCATGCAAAAGCGGAATGTGGCGGAAGAATGTATTTTGTGCAAAACCCTGGCATCTGTACCCATGTTCGCAATAAATATATTTTATTATTATTATTATTATAATAGTATACGGACCGTAGATTGCCTCATGCAAGCGGTTAAATAAATAAATCGTTTATTTAAACTAGTTCGCTAGTTTGGTACTAGATGGCGCTGTCAAATTAGAAAAATTATATCGTCTCATGTGCGAGTATTAGCACCCTACGAACCGGAACACAGCAATACGAGCATCACTGTGGCGACAGAATTATTAACTGTGGTAGTACAAAAAGTTCTACGACTATTTCGAAAGTTAAATTAGGTAATATTATTTACCTGTGCCGTCTGAGAGTCTGAAATGAGGCCTATTTGCTAGCTATGAGGCAGTTACAGCTGTTACACGGCAATTAACCTTTTTGGAACGGTGTACTGAACCACAAAGTGCTCGTGTACCCCGTACAGAAAATGTAGACAAAATACTGGCACAGGGGACTCCGATTGTGACTTACCCATACAAATATACCAAGATCTTTTTATACTAAATCATAGATATTCTGTGACTAAATAGTGACATTAATGCGTTTCAGCGCGTTTTTTGCCGTCCAAAGCTTCTTTTTTTCGTATATCTGCAGCCATATCGCTTGACATTATGCTGGTCGGCGAAAGCAGTTCAGAGATTGTGATATGGGGGCAAAAAAAATAAACAAAAAGTGCTAGGATTATACAAAAAAGCGCTGGAAACCAGGCCATAGTTTGCTGTCCGTTTTTCTAGGCTCTGGTCGCGAGGAACTGACACCTAGAATCACCTAGTTTATAAGAAGAGTCTTAAATTACCCTTGTGATTTTACTGAAAAGAAAATCTTTGACTTTAATATTTTTTAACGCCATCTAGTAGCAAGCGCCGAACTAGCATTATAAATACGAATATCTGAAATTTCTGAAAGTAACAAATATTATATTTATGTACCTACTTATTTATTTATTTTATGGAAAACTAACTAATTATACATTTTTAAAGCAATGGAAAGCCAATTACAAGTTTTCAAGTGTTTTGAAAGTTTACAACGCCATCTATTAACAAACCCTAAACTTTTTTAAAATCAAAAATAAAAAAATTACACATCAAAAATGGCGACAATCTCAAACCGATTACCGAAAAAAAAACATCTGAAAGTAACGAATATCATTAGCCATCAATAAACGTATTTTAAATTTAGGATGCGCCAATGGCCGTCGGGGCTCGATAAATTAAGCACTCAAACACTTAACGCGGGTGTCCGCGATTCAGATCTATTTTTATTTCCAGGGTTCTGTACATAGTAGTGACGTCGAACAAGTAAAACTCAGGCAATTACCTAACTCTTGAAAGAAATATTTTATTGCTAGAAACATAAATTAGTTAGGTACTTAGATAGCTAGGTATAGGTACATAATGTGCATGCAGAACATAAATGTAGCTAGAATTCATAAAAAATCAATTTAGGTGGTCTCTAGGTAGACCTAAATTGAATTTTCCACCAATATGCTAAGCGGACATCATGTCCGTATAACCGTTTTAGATGGAGAACTACGTGTATCTAAATTCTAAACCTATTTCATATATCTTTGAATCATTTCACAACATAACCTCAAAAAGTAATTACCGAGTTGTTTATACGGAACCCTTTGATTCTAGCGTACGGTCTTTATTATCCTCGTTTTCCTTACCGAGCTGTCACCGGCGATGACAGATGGCGCTCGTGGCGGTTGCGCGTCACGTCATCCGGATTAATTTGCGTTTGTCTCTGCCTGTTAAAAAGTTATGACATTTGACTTTGACATTAGAGAAATGTTTCTGTATCCGGATTATTCCGGATATAGTTGCTTTGATTTCCACATACCAGAGTCCGGTCACGGCTTGTATTTGTCATAAAGAACTTTAACTTTAAGCATTACTTAGGTATATTATGTAATTTTGAGAGACTTTCATACGAAAATCGAAAATCTATGCTTGAATTTAGATTAAGCAGTAAATGCTGACCGTAGGATATGGCAGAAATTGAAAATCTTTAGTTGGAAACACCGTATCGCTCCGAATGAAACTATGCAAAAATGTACCATGCACAATTTTTTTTGGGGTTGCCCAAACTATTTATTTCATTACAAATTTAGCTTATCAGTTATTTTAGCGGTGTGGGACAAAATCGTGCAAAATGGTTTTGCTATTATACAATTTTTTTTTTAAACATGACGGATCCACCATAAAAATAAGTTGAGAAGTAAAAATGTAATAAATTGCTAGAATATTTTTTTATTGATCAAAACTAAACCATATTCAATCTTGCATATTTCAACTCAGTCTGGAAACTAGACTGAGTTGAACCGATTCACATTTTTCTTCAATTGATCAAACAAAACTCTACAACTGCCTCGCGCGCTATTTTTATAACATGTCACTGTCAACTGTCAAAGTCGATGACAGATGGCGGTAACTGCAAGCCGCTGGATAAGGCGGGGATTTGTGAAAATGCCGCCGTTCATATTCGAAATTCGAATTAAGCGAGGAGGCACGTTCTGGCTATTACAAGTCGACGCGGGCACAGTTTTAAGTGTGGTGGGGTGCGTTTGTTTGACATTTATTTTTTTAATTTATTTTTAAATGCTAGTATACAAGAATACAGTGAACTTTGCGACTACCGTACAGTTACAACTATTATATATTTTACAACTTTTCAACAATATTCATTTCTTAAACTTTGTTGGCCCGTATGCCGGCCGATACAGAAATCGTTACTCAAGCATAGATCTGGTGGGTTACTCTCGACCACAGTTCCAATCCGGATTCACGGAATTTGACAGATCTCGTGTTATTTTGTACTGAAAAATGACAGGACTTCTGTCAAAATCTATGGATCCGGATTGGAACTGAGTTCGAGAGTACCCCACCTGAGTAGAGATTTTCATAAAAATATCTATGCTTGAGTCTTGCCCCCATATCGCAAGCTCTGAACTGCTTTCGCTGTCCAGCGACGTGGCTACAGATATACGAAAACAAGGAGCTTTTGACGGCAAAAAACGCGCTGAAACGCGCTAATGTCACTATTTAGTTACATAATATCTATGATTTAGTACGAAAACAGTTCAGAAAACAGGTTTAATTGAGATAACAATTGGCCCATATACTTTGTTGACAGTTGTACTTAAGCCCGTACGCCGATACCGAAATCGCGTAGATATGAGTAGAGATTTTGATACAAAAATCAGCATACGGGCCTTAGACTTACTTGTGAGTACTAGTACCTGTGTTGCAACAGGCCCAACCAAATTTCGGCCATTACCTTTGATTGACCATTTGCGAACTCGGTTACCTAGCTAAGTAATTGTTTGTAGGTAAAGTTACGAATTCTCAACTTTGTATTTTAAAGCTTACTTGTTTTTTTTTGCAAAGAAAAGTTTCTTTCGCGAAAGATGATTCATAAATGGCATTTAAACTGTTGCAAGATTTATTACAATGAGGCTTCTTATAGCCCACCCCAACGCTATGGAAACAACTTAAAATAAATCTTTAGGTTTAAATGCAGTTTGGAGAACAAAAATCTTTAGGGCATCCCATTAAAGCAACACGATTATTCTTTAAAAAAAATTGACCAGTGAAGACTAGCACAATTTTTTTTAAATGGACCAGCGTTGACCTCTGAAGACCAGCACAGTTTTTATTTGAAAGAAAAGTTGACCAATCAGTGAAGACCATTGCAGATTAGTACAGGTTTTCTTTTAAAAAGAAAATTTACCAGAAGACCATCAATTTTTCTTGCTCTCGACTGCTTGTAAAAGTATAAATTCGATATTATTTTTTGTTACAGAAAAGAAAAAGAATAAAAAATATATGTTTGGCATAAATATTCCTGAATTAGTGGTAATGAATCATTACACATAATTTATTTTGTATAGGAATTAGGAAGTAGGTAGAAATAACAGGAATAAAGTCTTTTGTGACGATGTCTTAGAATAATCAATTAGGTAGTGGGTAGATATATCAATACCGTATCTCTGTTATTTATAAATTCCATGTACCTAAGCCTTACCAAGCAGATTCAAATTCGATCGCAAAAGGCAAAACACGGTACAACTACTTTAAAGTAGTTTGGAGTATTCGTAAACTCGATGTAAGCCCAAGCTTACATCGAGTTTGCAAATAGTAGGGGTACTATGTAAAAATATATTAAATACTATGTAAAAATATATTAAAAACCTAGTGGAACTATTTGTCCTCTATAATCACCTACGCGATTGCCAGAGTAATTTTCACACTATCCTACAAAAGGCGATGTATCCCTTCTCAAGTTATAGGCCCATCGACTCCATTACCTTTTGTCCCAATGATTCATTGCTAGGCGGACCCTTAAATTTATGACAATCGACTTCCTAAAAGACTTAAGAGAGACAGTTTAGTTCTAATAAGTAGGATTAGTTCGAATTCGGTGGATTATACGAAAAATTTCTTGATAGGTAACATAAACAACTTCAAAATAGAACGAATATTAGTATATCAGTTTGAATTATAACTGATGAGCAATAAAATTTAGTAAATTTGGTTTTTTATACAACTAAATAGACTGTCGATTTTGATTTTGATGGAAAATTAACATAAACAACTTAAAAATAGAATTAATAATAGTATAACATTTGAAATTTGAACAGATGAGCTATAAAATTTAGTAAAAATTTGGGTTTTTTATACAACTTAAATAGTATTTTGATAGAAAATTTTACTAGGAGGAATATCCCGAGTTGACGTAACGAGTTGACCTATTTATATGAACTTGAAAAATAGTGTGTAACCTTATAATATTTTATCCTGAAAATTTAACAGGATAGAAGCGCGAACCGCTTAATTATTAAAAATATTGAGCAAATGTTAATGAATTTCATGAGTACCATACCAATATTAGGTAGTTTAAAGTAAAACGAAGACGTAATAGTAATAAATAAACAAAATATACGATCGTGGAAGTATTTTATATATACATCTTAGTTGGCTTACTGCATATTTGACTTGAATATATTCCTTTGTTTCAAATTAACATTTATTTGAATGAATTGTCTGTCGTTTTTCCAAATTTCTGTCCCACTGCTGGGCAAAGGTCTCCAAAATCCATGCCTCCCTATCTTTTGTAATTTTTCACTAATCCTTCTCTTGGACGTCGAGATCATCTCGCTAACAAAAACGTGGACGAAAAAAACTCACTCAAAAGCCGACTTTTTAAACGTAACAGATGTACCGCTGAGATTTCCGGATAAAACCGGATTTATTCCGTTGATAGCAATCGAGGAAGTAATTTGTATTAATAGAGATAGACGTACGAAACGCGTCTTGATGAAATGAAGGGGAATAATCATTACTGTGTTTTCTTCTTTTTCAGCGTGGATTTAGAGATGCTTTAAAAAACTGAATGATATTATTTTCATTCCATAATATCTGGAGACACTCTCACTCAAAATTTTTCCCATATTATTTACTGCTCAAGAACTTTTCCGGACTCAAACATAGATTTTTGTATGAAAATGTCTACTCAAATCTATGCTTGAGTAACGATTTCTGTATCGGTATACGTACCTTGGATTTCTGATACTTTAAAAAACTATATTTCATAATAAGTGGAGACAATTATGGTTTGTAAATTCTTTAAAGGCTTCAAAGATAATAATAATCCATACTAATATTATAAATGCGAACGTAACTCTGTCTGTCTGTCTCGCTTTCACGCCAAAACTACTGAACCGATTTGAATGAAATTTGGTTTACTTTTTAATGCGAAAAAAGGGCTGTAAGGAGTTGAAAGGGGGGGGGGGGGGGGGGTGAAAGTTCCTTAACCTTTTCCATAAAAACTTTTTTAATGTCACAGTTGAAATCTCACTGTCAGTTGTTTAATTAAAACAGCATAGAAAAAGAATACTCCTTTGACAGTAAGAGTTTGAATGACAGGACATCGTCTGTCGGGTCAGCTAGTAATATATTCATACCTTACACAACAATATTTAACTAACGAAACTAAATTATTATGTTTTAACTATTTACTAAAACTTAATTTAACTATTTTAACAAAGTATTATTTTTTACTAGTAATAGGCAATCTTCTTCCGTTTATTCTTTTTATTTAAAGGTTATAGGTGTATAGGTTTCAAAGATACGATGATTAAACAATGTTATTGAAAAAAAATGCATACGAAATCTGGAAAACATTTTAGTGATGTCATAAAAACAGCCATAAATTCCAGTCACGTCATCAATTCGCGCCAAAATTCCCGCCCATTTATCGGCCGTCAAAACAAAATGTTTTTTCGTACGACAAATAAAAATTAAAAGTCCCAAGCGACTAAGAATGTCTACGCCAATGAACGTAGCATAAATAATCAGGCAGAAGTACGTCTCGGCAAATTACCCAGAACGGGCGGGTTCGAAATTGATGGCAACACTGAAATAAGTGCCGACGCCATGTCAACTATGTTGGCTGTCGGCGCGCGTTCCTTTGCCTCGTTTTTTTTTCTTTTCAATTATTATAATGGTACGTTTGAAATTAGAACTATTCATTTATTGGGATGGGTTTTTAAAAGAGTTTTTACTGCGGACTATTTAATGGAGATTACATTTAATTTAATAAGTATTACGTGTAGTTTTTTCCTGTTTAATTCAAAGAAGAATAAAAAAAACGGATTATCTCGACATCGATTCAAACATAATTGTCCACTTCCCAACTTAAATTTTTGGTAATTTAAATTCAATTGCATGAAACTCCTATCTGACTAATGCGATTGCCATGTTGTCTTTTTACGGGATATTATTTAGATAAGATAATGGTAAGCCTTTAGAGAAGATAAAGTAAGTTTTATCGATGACTAAACGAAAGAATAACAATAAATAGAGGTGTGAAGTATCGTGATCAATCGAAGCGTTTCGAAAGTTGAAAAGTAAAATTTGGGATTTTTTTTCTTAATTTTGCGAAAAATATAATTTGGGGATAAAATTTACTTAATTTTGTGTTCTTATGATTGCTACTTGAACAATTCATTTTTATATAACCAACAAATACTTCTAAATGTATACCCGTTGTGACCTAAAATGCCCAAATGCCTTTTTGTCTAATAAAAAATTACAAAAAGCTTAAATTTTGGTTAAAATTTCTGTCTTTATGGAAAAGGTCACGTGGTTAATAAAAATGTGTGAAAGATTTGGTACTTAATTCTTCAATCGGAACTATCAATATTTCATTTAAATATTCTTGACACGCGTTGTTATTAATTTGTTTGGGTGCATATGCGTCGCATATGTTATTAATTTGAAGTAACATAATAAATTTATTAAATATTTTGTTTTGAATGTGTGAAATTTTTGGGAAAAAGCATAGAGTTAGCTTCTTTCTGACTATATTTGTAGAAAAAAGTTTCGGTAAGTACATATAAGGTACCACGACATAACGCAACTTGAGTTGGTATATTCTTGCTATGACAAAATCGTGGGATCTCTATTCCGGGCGAACTATTTGACATAAAAATATGGTTTTAAATAAATACTTACTTAGATAAATAAAACTTCGTACTAAGTTTAACATAAATCGAATTAAATATCATGAGTTTTTGTACATGGTCCCAAAGATCCGAAAACTTCCACTCCATGCATCTCCGATTTCAAACGCGATGACATTTTTAAAGTCTGAAAAGGATGTGGGTATCAGATACAGATAAAAAACGACAGAAGACAAAATTAAATAATGAATGAACTGATTTTGATTGATCGAGCGAGCGAACCGAACGAGATCTTAGTGACAACTTGGGCAAAAATGCTTTGTATGTTTGTATGTTTGTTCTTCGAGATCTTTTGAACCGCTTATCCGATCTTCACAGAATTTGGTAGGTATACGGATAGTACCCTTAAGTTTTACTGGTTTGTTAAATGAAGTAAATCGGTCAAGGGGTCGTGAAGTTATGAGGGTCCAAAAAGAGTAAAAAAAAAGTCGTACAAAAATATCAAGTGGGGTGTCATATGATAGGGTTTTGGTTAGACATTCCAAACCCGGTTTTATTTTGATTCTAGGTCTAATAGTTTTTGAGTTGTTGTAAAAATTATAAAATTAGCAAACCCAGTATAACGTGAGCTAACATTTTTTGGAGTTTCAATGATTTTGTAGTTCAAGTAAGACTGGCACTTAGCTAGACGGCGATTTCGATGCGATTTGCAAAGTTTATTGCAACCATTGGTCAATAAAAATTGTTTGGGTTTTATAAACCTCCGACCATCACGAAATCTCAGTTCGGGGCGAACTACTAGTATTATAATCGTTGGAGCAAACGAATACTTGAGTGGAGACCGCGTTTCGGCAAGCGTAGTGTTGGACGCCTTAAGTGGGGCGACGGAGGATCTGCGAAATGTAACGCTAACACTGGATGAGAAGAGACGAAGACCGGACTCAATGGCGCGACTTGGGAAAGACATACGTCCAGCAGTGGACTATAGGTTGATGATGATGATGATTTATTTGAAACTTAAGGAATTTTATGCCACCTCCACACCGACGTCAGGACTTTTAGCATGTTCACTCAACTCCCTAAGCAACCACAGTCTAGACTCAATATAGCAACAACTCGAGCATAGATTTTTGTTTGAAAACCTATATTCAAAATGCTTGATTAACGATTTATTTATCAGCATACGGGCCTTAGATTTGTCATTAAGTTTTATTTCGGTCTCACTCTAATCAGACAGGCGTGGAACTACAAATATTCAAAATTTGAACCAAAAATACACCAAGATCCGTAGAAACTATGATCATCTGTGGTGTTCCCGCCTCCACGTGATGCATAGCACTTGATGCAAAAACGAGGGTGTTACCTACCACACTGCCAACAACACGACTCCTATACGATATCGTCTAACTGAAGCCTTGGTCTCGCGATCGTAACGCTCAACGCAGAGTACCGCGTTTGCTCCTCGCCGCTGACGCAGACTGCGACGGAACAAGAGACCATACTAAACGTTTTCCATACGGTTATGTGTCCGGCGCTGCATGCTGCATACCGCTGCGTTACGATCGCGAGACCAAGGCTAGATCCCATACATTTATGCTGAAATACTCAAAAGTCATTCAAATTTGAGCACCACTTAAAATTGCTCTGCCTCTGTTTGACATTACTCATTTGTAAGAGATGGCAGTAATTTAAGCGGAACTTAAATTGAGTGGGGTTTGTGTGGCGCTTGAGTATTCGCCCATTAGGCTCGAATGTCGATACAGAAATCGTTACTCAAGCATAAGTTTGAGTTTTTGATTTTTATACAAAATGCTTGAGTTCGGATCAGTGCTTAAGCAGTAAATCAGCCTTAGATCCGTAATCGTATTTATTGCTCAAGTACTAATCTGTACCTACTCAAATCTATGCCGCTTGAAGTCTGGTTTTATACACAGGTATACAGGTTTTAGGATTGTATATACAGGGTTCAGGTTCGTTCGTATCCTGATAGAGGAATCATTATTCAAGTATTTTGAGTAGAGATTATGTAAATAAAATAAAAATAAATAAATATTCACGGACACTTAACACAGCGCCTTCTAGTTCCAAACTAAGCAAAGCTTGTACGATGGAAACTAGATGGCTGATAGAATACTTACATTTTTTATTGTAAATACATACTTATAATATAATACATAGAAACACCCAGACACAGAACAAACACACACAAATGTTTACAACACACAAATGTTTGTTCTCGGTGGGGATCGAACCCACGACCCACAGCACGGAAGGCAGAGCTACTACCGACTGAGCCATGACGCTTATCTATGCCTATCTATATCAATGCTTGAGCCCGGAAGAGTGCTTGAGGAAATGCGATTACGGGCCTCGTTTACTGCTCAGATCCAATCTATGTTTGAGTACCGGTTTCTTTGTTGGAATACGACGACACGGAATCTCTGACAATGCCATGTCGATGTCGTATCGGTGTCGGCTAATGTGGAAAAACAAGGGTGAACCAGTCAGTTTAAATCATTCGGCCACGCCCAGAGTGGCGTCTGGCCAGACGCTTGTCGTGGTCTTAGAACAGTATCGGCTGGTATGCAGGTGGGCAATCGTTGTCTCATAAAATCCTGGTTTAATCTTGGCAGGTTTTCTGAACGGTTTTCATACATAAATAAGTATTCTGTGACTAAATGGTGACATTAGCGCGTTTCAGCGCGTTTTTTGCTGTCAAAAGCTTCTTGTTTTCGTATATCTGTAGCCACGTCGCTTGACATTATGCATTTCAGAGCTTACGATACGGGGGCAGGTCTTCTAGGATGCTGCTACCGGCGTATGGTGACCGTTTTTCCGATTGATCTACCAAATAGTCGCAGTAATTTTGGTTTTGCAGCAGCCGAAGGCGAGGTCGCATCATAGCGATACGGCGTTTGTTATGCGCGCAGACAACGCGCATAACAAACGCCAAACAGCCCATAGTCTTGAGTTTCTACTAAATCTACGAACGTTAAACTAATTACTAAATATAAGAAATAAATTACAGCAAAGACAAAACTTGACACTAAACACTATTCGCACGCTTACATGAACACTTGAACAACAAACCTTAAAATATTTTCTATTAACCGACCCGAACATTATATAAAATATCCTAAAATATAATGACTACCTACTATGTAATACTAATTAACGATCTACTAGCTATCTATAAACCTCGGCCTGCCTTCATATTGCTATACCCTAAGCAGGGTCCATGAGACACATCTATTTACATCCACCACCAATGTAAAATTTACCTAAACCATGTGAAAGCAATAAATGTATTGAGTATTGAGTTTTGTTATACTGCGTTCACAGTATGCCCATGCTGCTGCCGGTATTACTGCCGCGGACTTATTGCCACAGCAACATCGCCTTTATTCTCATTACAGAGCAAGGGCATGAAATTGGGCCGGGAGCCGGGACAGAGGCATGTTCGTGTTCACACTATGCTCGTGTCCACTTCCTTGCCCAAGTCCCTGCCGACTGCGGCCTAGTGTGAACGCACCATTAGTATCAACTCTCAAGCTCTACGTCAAGTTACGTATGAGCTTGACGGCCGAATACTCAAACGCCACTTATATTAAGTTCACAAACAGAGGCAGAGCAATTTTAAGTGGTGCTTAAATTTGAGTGATGTTACAGTATTCCGGCTTGAGAGTTGTCAAAGTTTAGACGGATTTAAAGATATCAGAAACGAAAATAAAAGTCGAATAATGTGCGCTGAACCATAATAGCCACAAGAATTGGACCCTATTGGACGATAAGCGCCTCTAGCGGGAGATTTGCAAACTATTCGTCTCCATATAAAAACTGCTAGTTTCTCGATTCGCGTTTGTCGCTTGTCGCAAATCAACATAACAAAACTATGGTTTATACAAAATTTATCGTCTTGCCAATGCGTTTGCGTGTGCTATACTCGAGTCGAAAGTCAAAACAAATGCAAAGACTCTGGGCTCTGTAACCCACTAGTAAAGAGGAGTGAACTCAAATGTCTCGAAAATAAAACCAATCTGTCGTCCAGCGTGCGCTCATCCTTACCGCTTAATGTGAACATCTACCCTTAATTGTGTGGGGACAACAGTTTCATTACTATGGTCAGCAAATATCGTACACGCGAGTTTCACTTCTATGTTCCAATAATAAAGTCTAGATTTGTATACATTGTTCCAGTGGTTGTATAATTGTACTCCCAGCTTGAAGTTTCACTCCTAGGAGAGAAATGATTAGTGAAGCTACGTTCGGAATTCTCAGAATTATCCGGTGACCGTTTTCATCAATTTTAGTCAGTCAATTATATGTTCTAAATAACACCGCAATGCAGGTCATTCAGCCACCTTCACCAAAATGTCGCAAAATTCAATTTATGTATGGCAAACAAACAGTACTAACGAGATTCGAGCGATTACCGTCTTAGCGACAGGTTTGTATGGAAAGCGACAGAATTAGCCATTCATAAATTGAATTTTGCGACATCGTGGTGAAGGTTGGTGAATGACCTGTACTTCGGTGTTATTTGGCGCCTACTATACTAGTTTTCGCCCGTGATATCTACCGCGAAATTTTTTAGGACAAAAAGTAGCGTGTGTTAAAAATGTTGCCGTCCCTTTCTCATAAACTGAAAAGACAAAGATAGGTATAATTTTAGCGCTGTCAAATAAAGTTAGTTAAAAATCCACCAATATTATTTTCTTTCTAAATATATAAAACTCTTTTGAAGCTGACTGACAATCAACGCACAGCCTAAACTATAAGTCCTAGAGGTATGACATTTGGAGGGTAGTATCCTTATATAGTGTAGGGGTGCACTAAGAAAGGAATTTTGAAAAGTCACACCCTAAAGAGTAAGTAAATAAGATCAAAGATTTAAACCAAAAAATTCGTTTCTTTTAAATACCGAACATAGAAGACCCTTGAAAATTTATACATTGATCAAATAAATTGAATCGATACGTGATTTAATATTTAAAAAAAAAAAACTTTTGTATACTGCTACTACGCGAGCAAAGCCGCGGGCGACAGCTAGCAATGTATAAAAAAAATCCACCTTATAAATTTTGTCCTCTTCAAAATATCACTCTGTACGTACAATTCTATTAAAACTGCTAATTATTATTGAGTCTAAACCCCCAGTAATAAAGTCCAGTTTACATTACCACCACCAACCAGTGCGACAGGTATTAAGGGGTGTTTACACGTGGAAGATTCTGCAATGTGATAATGTGACATTGGGCCGTGATTGCAGAATTTATTTGTACATTAAAATTCCTAGAGGGTACCGCAAATAAATTAAGGTTAGGATTTAGATTCGTGGATTTACGGACAAACGAACATTACGAATAAATGGCGTGACACTACTCAGACTGAGTTGTGTCAGCGGTTGTTCCACGAGTCAAAATTAGTTTGTATTTTGAAATAATGACATTGCTTGTACGTTTAAATTGTGTGTTGAGTCATCAATAGAGATAATGGTACTGATAAAATAATTTTATGACTGAAAACTGTAATTTTTTTATCCCTTTTCTATGTACCTATTATAAGTATGAATTTAAAAATAAAATATGCTTCTTTTTTATGTACATATTAGGTATATGTAGTTACCAAAAAAAAATTATGTATGTAAGTATTCTATCAGCAATCTAGTTCCCATAGTACAAGCTTTGCTTAGTTTGGTACCTACTTGAGGGTATTGTGTGAAATGTCCAAGAATATTAATTGAAGTTATACTTCTAATGCGACTTCCAACAAATTTGTGCAACCGTTTAACGCTCCTTACAAGAAAGTTTTAAATTCAAAAAGTTGTGATTCCGGAGGATCGAACTGGCGGCCTTCTGCTTGTAAAGCAGATGCGATAACCACCACACCACGGAACCAGTTGAACTGTGCGCGAAATTTTGTATCCACTGACACATTAATGTACAAAAGTTACGTCAAAATAGTTCTGATTTAGGCATGAGCATAGAACCTTTTCTAACTAAAAAAAAAAAAGTGCGTAGAGTCCCTTTGTCCGCTAGGATATAGGTGTTCGGTGCCCTTTGCGCACTAAAAGGCAGAAAGATGTTTGCTATGCAGCGAAGTAAACAGTGTGAGCGTCATGAAATTAGCTGTTCTATTTTAATTTATAATATTCATTAGGTATTTCATTTACTTGTTTTTCCAAATTAGTGGATAAGAGTTGTAAAACATGAGTGAAAATGAGTGAAAACAATCCCACGGACAATGCGACGGATTTAAGGTTATGTCAAGGTAGGTACGTAATTTTTTTGTGAATAAAATTTATATATTTTCTACCCCTTCTTATTTTCATTTCCACATTACGAAGTATAACTTCTTCCGCGCGGAGGGACTCCACGCACTGGTTTTTTTTATTTTATAGCTACTCACAAAGAAAATTACAACTAATACAGTATTTACAATAATCACAATATTTACAAAATACATATATGAAACAGTTGAGCTATCTACAAACCGTTGCAAACGGTTTGTAGATCGTCCTCGTCGCTTACCATCTGGGGCATTATTCTGTATGACTTAGGAGATTCCTTGCCGTAACCGTATGACGTCACCGTAAGGAATGACATTTATGGCATAGGAAATACGGCACAGGCATAGGGCGATTTCACGCCGCTGTCTTGTCGTGCTGCGTAACGCGCTTGTATTGGTCATAGTGAATAAGGCCCCAGGTGAGATTGAAGCCAAAAGATGGTCTATTTAATATTTTAAAAAATGTACAGAGAAATAAAATACTCTGAATTTTCTTGGACTAGCTCAGAACCGTGTTCAAATATCAAACATACTCAATGAATAAAGTATTAGGTAAAGTAAGATCCCTACTGAGTCGCCCAATTCTAAAATATATAAAATTTTGTCATTACTGACTGACTGACAATCGACCCACGGCTAAATCCACTAATAAAATTAATCTTAGGCCCGTGTGCAGAAACAAAAAAAGTTACTCAAGCATAGATTTGACTTTTGAGTAGAGATTATCATACATCTATGCTCGAGTCCGGATCAGTGCTTGAACAGTAAATTTGCGTCCTATATGTTTGTTCTTCAATCAGGCTACCACTACTGGTCCGATGTGACTGAAACTTAGAATATATATAGTTCGTAACCTGGATTAAAACATACGCTACTTTTTATCCCGAAAAAAACACAGGATCAAACGGAACGCGGACGAATTCGCGGACAGAAGCTACTGGCGAATAAAAACAAAAATTATGATAAAAATGTCGGAGTTCCTTTGTATTTAATATGTAAGTACTTATCTAATATTCTGTTTTATGTTTTACATATAAGTAATTTGGGATAATAATCCTCAGAATTATGCAAATATGAGCTTTGTACTAATCTTTTATGCGTCTATGAAAACTGGTACAAAATGCTTACATTTTGACAGAACGACGACAAATATCTCGCGGTGTGCATCTTAGGCCCGCAGGGGTAGTTCCAAGATACACTTTATTCTTCTTTTCTCTAATACTTAAAAAATACCTCAAAATCCTGCACCTCTTTATTCGATCACCGCTTCCATAATGCCCATTCACTTCGTTCTTTTCCACTCATTCATCGATTTCACTCTCTCCGCTCACTCGGTTCTTGCGTTCCCTTGTACCCAGAATTTTAACGTTCCATTACCATACCTATATTCTTAGAAATGTAGGCAGGTTAAGGTATTTCTATTTTATAACTTTACTAGCTGTCGCCCGCGGCTTCGCTGAAGCTGACTTGCAATCAACGCACAACCTAAACTATAATAATAATAATAATAATAATAAGTATTATTATTATTATTATTATAAGTCCTGGAGGTATGAAACTTAGAGGGTAGTATCCTTATATGTATAGTGTAGGGGTGCACTAAGAAAGGAATTTTAAAAAGTCGCACCCTAAAGGGTCTAAAATTAGGATCAAAAATTTTAACCAAATAATGCGTACCACGCGAGCAAAGCCGCTGGCGACAGCTTGTTATTTAATAAACAATAAAAAAAAATCATAAAACTTTGACTCCGTTTTTGATAAAAGTCGTGCTTTTGAAACATCATGAAAACTTATCGCAACTAACCGATTGAAAATTTCAATTGAAGTGAAAATAATTTACAAAGAAAAAGTTGCTGAATCAGCCGATGCTTGAATACACGGCCTGGGGCCGAAGCAGTGGTGCAAGAGTTTCCTCAAAGGTAAAACAAAATTTTGGAAAAACTAGAACCACTGCCAAAACCATCGTCATCATCATCATAGGCAGCTTGTAGTGGCCCACTTCTGGGCATAAGCCTCCTCCCTCAAACGCCACTCGTGTCAATTTTCGGCTTTTTGCATCCAGCGGGACTAAAATGCGCACCGCGAGATATTTGTCATGTCGTTCTGTCAAAATGTAAGCATTTTGTACCAGTTTAGGAACTATTGGAACACTAATAATACTTGTGGTCGTAGCATAAAGTGTAAGCCATTTTAATAACTAGTAGTTCGCCCCGAACTGAGATCTCGTGATGGTCGGAGGTTAATAAAACCCAAACAATTTTTTATTGACTTGTATAACTTGACTTGTATTGGTTGTAATAAACTTTGCAAATCGCATCGAAATCGCCGTCTAGCTAAGTACCAGTCTTACTTGAACTACAAAATCATTGAAACTCCAAGAAATGTTAGCTCACGTTATACTGGGTTTACCAATTTTATATTTTTTACAACAACTCGAAAACTATTAGACCTAGAATCAAAATAAAAACGGTTTTGGAATGTCTAAACAAAACCCTATCATAATGACACCCCACTTGATATTATTGTACGACAATAGATCAAAGAACTGCTTAAAAAAAAAAACAGCTTAAAGCCATAGATAGAATTGCCATTGACAGGCGTCATGGCTCAGTCGGTAGTAGCTCTGCCTTCCGTGCTGTGGGTCGTGGGTTCGATCCCCACCGAGAACAAACATTTGTGTGTGGCAAACGTAGATGTTTGTTCTGTGTCTGGGTGTTACTATGTATTATAAGTATGTATTTACAAAAAAAAATATGTACATATGTATGTATTTTATCAGCCATCTAGTTTCCATCGTACAAGCTTTGCTTAGTTTGGGACTAGAAGGCGTTGTGTTAAGTGTCCGTAAATATTTATTTATTACTAGCAGCGCCTCGCGGTTTCACCCGCGTAATTCCCGTTCCCGTGGGAATTCCGGGATAAAATATAGCCTATGTTCATCAGGGATAATGTAGGATTCTAATGGTAAAAGAATTTTTTTAATCGGTCCAGTAGTTTCGGAGCCTATTCAATTCATACAAACAAACAAACAAACAAAAAATCAAAACTTTCCTCTTTATAATATTTGTATAGATGTATAGATTACTATTATTTATTATAATATAGTCAAAGTCAAAAGTCTTTTATTCAATAAAATCTCACTGATCACTTTGAATCGTCATTACGTTTTGTATGATTAGGTATGATTACATATTTTTTTTATTGGATGAGTTGGAGCTAGTTCGTCCCAAGCTTGTTTGTCTTCTAAATAATCAGATATTTTATAGTATGCTTTTAAAAGAAGTCTCTGTTTTATTACGTTTTTGAACTTGCCAATCGACAACTGAGACACATCACTTGGGATTTTGTTAAAGTCATAGAACTAGAAGATAGTTTATTGAAAATGAGAGAATGATATTAGGTATTATCTAGTATAGTATTATATGATCAGTGGTATTATCTACTTTTTTTCATTTCCATTTGTTTTTTTCTAAGATTAACTTGGCAGGCACACGACGTCCATGTTTTAGGGGAAGTCTGAATTTCGTTTTTCGAATCAAAATTCAAAATACTGCCGTGAATATTATAATAAGCTGTAAAGTGATGGAGTCATGCCCCGATTCAAAGCTCCATTGTAGAGTGGGTTCAGTATAATATTTTTCAACTAGCTGATACCCGCGACTTCGTGCGCTTGCGAAACTTTCCGCCAAAATATCTGTCAACCAGCTTTTGATGAACCTCGTAGCAAATGGCTGCTTTTGGTTTAGAGAGTTCAAGCTGTATCTATGAATCCACGTATTTGATTTCAATAAAATATAGCCTATGTTTTATTCCGGAAAAAGAGCTTCCGAATGGTATTAGTTTCGTTGAAATTAGCAGTTATGGCGTGATCCGCGAACAAACAAACAGACAAACTCTATTTTTGAAATCAGAATTGTTTATTTAGTCTTTAATTTTAGTTTCCGTTTTTTTTACAGTTTTATAATAGTATAGATAGGCTTTCTTGTATCTGTAACGTTTTTTCACATAAATCTGGGAACCCTACTGAGTTTACATTCAAACGGTGCGCCATTCCGAATTCAAATTATTCTAATTTGTTGATTGAAAAATCACGGATCAGAAATCTGACGGATTGAATTAAATTGATCTCTTTTTTTTTCTATTTATAAGAAACCACATACGTTTTTTCATTTTAAAAATGGAAGGAAATGGCCATTATTTTTTAGCGGTAGCAAGTAAATAACGATGTAAAATTAGCGTAGGTATTTCCGTGGGAAAGAAAATCTTTTACAAAAACAAATAAATGCTTGTCTAATTTTTGCGCTCTGCAAAATTAAAAGCAAATAATAAAATAGAAATAAACGCGCGCACACAATGGCGCGCAAACAGAAGTAGAAATTGTCTATTCCCGGGCGGCCATTTTGAATTATTTTTTTCTCGAACCATCATTCGTGTTGACACAGACCCTTTAATGAAATGCTAACTTTCGTTCAGAAATTATAATTAGTACACAAATATTTGCTGGGGCGTGATTTTATTCCATTTCAACACCTCTATTTATTTTAACGTTGATTTTTTCAAACTTTTACGTTAAAATCAATATATTTTCAAACACCCTTCGAAAATTAGATTCTCTGTACATTTGGTCTAGATTTTTTTTCACAACTTCAGATTAGATATTATTATTACCTTTGGTAGGATCATAAACATAGGTAACTAATAAGTACTTAAAAAATCACCTGTAGAACTAAATGTTTTCTTGGAATTAGTGAAGACAGAAAAGCGCGTGTTGATAATTTTTAAAAGATTTATTATAATTTTTCCAAAAGAGTTTAATTCCATGGCGGGGACCATACACACACTTTTGTGGCTACTACAGAGGACATCCCTGTTCGCAAATAACATGATGACTACATCGAGCGTACGTGTTCCCATGATCATTTGATTTTCGAACAGAAGCGATAACGGCTAGTGATGGACATCTCTATGTCGATGAATGCTGTCGCGACTTCTACTGAAATCGAGTATTAGTAGTAACTATAAATAGTAATCAAGAAGAAAATATGTATGATAACATCGTAAAATATGTGATCAATTAGAAACGTCTTGGCCAATGACTTTACTGATATTATTTCAAACAATTCACTTGACACTGGCAAAATTATCTGTCGATTTTAACGGACCGAGGCCATAAATAAAAGAAGAAGAAGGGAGTGCATGCTACAAATATATGGAACATCCATTGCTATGGATTATAACAATTTTTTAATATTTTCCTGCATAATTATGAATTCGATCTGAGTATTAGGATCCCTCGATCCTGACGGAGTACGTGAGCTTCTCTAGTAAGTAGCACAGTTATACCATCTGTCATTTTAGAAATCTACAGAAGAAACCTCACGTCCTATGGATGAAATTATGTTGACAGTTAATTTTATTTTAGAAAATACGAAGCGAGCGTTAGTATCTTGACTTAAAATACCAGGGTAGTAGAAGATTTTATCGAAATAATGCTTACTCGTGTTTTATCGACTTTGCATTTATTTAGCGCGACGTACAGAATGGCACGTTTCGCTGACGCCGCCGGTTCTTCTCGTAAATTCTAGTTTAAAGTTTAGTTTACATAACGGTTTAGTATTTGTGTCTTCGTAAAATTGATAAAAGCGTGAATAATCAAATAATTTATGTATCGAAAAGGGTTATTTTTGGGTAGTTTGTATTTCCAGTTTAAACGGCGATTTAGTTACCATTTTACAAACATGGGAATAATGATTATGACAAAATAAGTAATTTTGTAAAAAAGCTGTATTATTAACAAACCTATCTCCTACTTAAATTACCCCCAACTACACAATTGGTTAACATTTATTTGTAGGGAATTTAATAAAACAGGTATCGATTATCGATAACATCACATCACTACTACCCTTAGGCTGCACCGTGTGTGCACTGCCTTATGCCCTTTATATGCACATGCAGGCACTCGTATGCCCTAAGGCGTTTCACTGTAAACCAGCTTGCAATGTACAATGTGCTTTAACGTGCATAATTAAGATTCAATTTGAACTGCATGTTATTTTGCATATTATAGAATTACGCGTGCGTCTGTCGTCTGTTTTTGACAGAATGAATTGAACTGTCATATCCTTTTATAGTGGCTTTTTTATATGCTTTATTTAGTTAATTATCTTCTAGTTTAGTCATTTCAATGTTTTTAATATCTTGATTTTATTCAAATAGCTGAAGGCTCCCAGAAGTAAGATAAAATCAATAAATATACTTGTGACTTACAGAGATCCGGCTCGAAGAACCAATTTTCAGTACGGTTTTTCAGATATCTTATTCTTAACTTTAGTAATTTTAGTAATTTAACTTTAAGTAGTCTTTAGTAATTTAACTCTTTATCATTATTATTATTTTTATCATATTCAGCCCTTTGTGTCCCACTGCTGAAAAAAGACCTCCCCCATTCTTTCCACACACTCCGATGTTGGGCTACGCTTTGCCAGTCGGTCAAAAAATTGTCAAGTTCGTCCCGCCATCTTCTTTTAGATCGGTAATTTAACTCTAGTTCAGCATTTAGGTGTATTCTACCTGGAATAAATTCATAATTATAATTACCTACTTCAAACACTATGCTTACTCTCGGCGACTCATATTTGCTCCTTTTCTTTGCTCGATTTCGTTCGAAAACCCGTTAGATCGTAGAGTAACATATCCTTGCAAAAACTAGAAGCCACTATGCTTCGTTGGCTTCGATATAATATTTCACGCAGTTCCCTTATTCTACGTATACTAAGTACCTACTATCTAATTACAATAGGCCTTGTCTATGAAACCTTACGTAGTAGCGATAAAAAAGTAATTATGTAATGGTTGTCGGCGAGAAAAAAAGAAAAAAATAACCTAGAAACTTGGCTCCACAGATTTTCATCAAACATAGCTATACGCCATTCCAGATCAACTAGCTTTCTTACAAAAGAAATTCTCATTAAAATCGGAGCCCTTACCCCATCAAGCGAGTGACAAACTTATAATAACACTACTTTCTTTTGTTTGGTTAAACGCTTGTGCTATATAAATCAGGGTAAAACAAACTAAACAGCTAATTGAAAACACAATCGTTGGCTTTACAATAAAACCGTCGTCGTCGAGACGGAAATTATTTATTTTTGTCTAAACTCACCTTTACAAATCTAATTTTATACCTCCCGCCATTTCTCAAATGTCAATTCTTTCCTTTTTAATTCGTTCGGAAACGTCTGCGCATATCAAAAGAAACCGTTGGGTTTTTCAACGAAATTCTAAAGATTAGTTCGGAATTTTTATCGTTTCCGAACGCAGTTAGCGCTTATTAGGAATTTCCTCGCATTTCCTCGTTTTAATTTACTCCAATAAGGAAGAGATTGATTTGTTTAGTTTTATGTACTTTGCGGGCTTTTTATGGGTTTGTAAACTTGGATATATAAAACTGTTTAGTTTCTGACTGACTGTCCAATGGAAAACTTTGAATTTGAAGGATGTTTTAGACGATTTTTTTTAATTATTATTATTTTAAAATAAGAAAATGGTAAATGAAGTTATAGGTAATTATAGACGAGAATCTCATCTGAATGTTATCCCAATGAGATCAAAGTTATTTATAAAAAAAACATGTCAAGACTGTAAAATGTAAGTGTAGGTCAAATTGTGAATTTTATGACATTCCAATGATAATTTAACCAGTTTTCTAAGAGAATTAGGTAGGTAGGTATAATAGTCAGAATGTCACAATCGATCTTTGCCTCTCTGAACTTGGCTGCAGAATCCGCATACCCTATTCTTGGCTCTGATTGGAGGAAAGTGACGAGGTTGTAGTGCTCATTCTCATACAGCTCATGCCGCTGCCAGCATATTCCGGATTTATTGCCACAGCAACATCGCCTCTATTCTTTAGGGAGCAAGGACATGAACATGCCCGGACATGAAAAAGAGACAATTCCGCTGTGACAACTGTACCTGTCTGGGTATATTTTCCAAAAAGTATGATTAGTTTTGATTATCAGACACAATACACATTACAATCTAAGTAAAATAATATGAACAGTTGTTTGCCACGGGAAAATATATATTCGCCGGGAAAGAAAAACCGCAGACAAAAGCTGCGTGCGAAGTCGCGGGTATCAGCTAGTTCAACAATAAATCTGCTGAGCTCTAAAAAAAAGGTTTTATGTACGTGTGATAAAATTGACTTTTTAACGGCACTGCCCGTTTTATGTCCTAAGTAGGGCGTTCACGAAGACGCCATTTTTAAAACCACGTCTGTTCTTCCGTACTCCGTAGACTATATCGCAGAAAAGCGTGAGCTTCGAAGTGCTCGTGGCTAGGCTTGCTTGGTCAATCTTCACCGATTATCTAAGTTAAACGACGACGTTCCTCGCGGTCACTATTTGGATGCGTGGCCGCTAGTGGTATTTATATCTGAGCGCTTCCGTGCTTCGGAGGGTACGTTAAACTCTCGGTCCCGGCTCTAGCAGTCGTTAAGCCATGACGGAGGCCTTAAGGCGGCCTAAAAACTCCGTCACCAGAGTTGGTCACTAACTCATATGAGCTTGCTTGCTTCTCACAGAAAAAAATTCTCTTAACGCAATATAAATATCATTTGTCAACTCTGAATCAACACCTCTCACATTCATATCATCTTTCACACAATCCAACCGCTTCTTCGGCCTTCCGTACCCAGTCACACTCATCAGCCTAGTCGGCCTCCACAAGAAAGACATGGTCAATACGTGCGGAGCTGTCTAAGCCGCGGTTTCAGTACTTCAACTATGTCAACATGTCTCTATAAAGTACCTTGGAGATGATAAGCTCTCGAGGGTGTCTCCGGTCACGACTTACGCGACGCCATCACAATTTCCCTTTATTTGCTGTTTTGGGAAAGATTATGGGCCTATCAGATGCTGGGACTATTTCTTGGTTAAATCGACTTGTATTTACGGACTAACTTCGCATGGTCATAGTGTGAACGCGGTATTAGGCAGGACTTCATTTCTAAAGCTTAGGGAACCCAGGAATAGTTTAATGATGAAGCGATATTGCCAAAAATGGGGGTTCGCTGGAAAGTTACAAAATCAGTTTATTGGACGGTAAAACTATTTTTAGGTTTTAGGTTTAAGATTATTTATTTCTCATAAAATTTAAATAAATTACTTACTGAGAAACATGTTTTTTCTTATGTAGGTACATGGTCTAAACCAGTGAGCACTCCGAACAGTAACAATTATTTTAAAAACATAGTTCTTGTAGGTACATAACATTCGTAACAATCCGGGAATCGAATATTGAACTTCTATTTTTGCAGAAAAGTTTGGAGTATATATGATCAAACGAACTTCTAAGTGAAGTTCGATCATTATTATATGAGTCGCTTCATTAGAATATAATGAATTATTACACTGTTCATATATTCTAATGAAGCAACTCATATAATATATGATCAAACGAACTTCTAAGTGAAGTTCAATCATTATTATATGAGTTGCTTCATTAGAATATATGAACAGTGTAATAATTCATTCATATATGAATAATTAAGCAACGAATATATAATTTTAATTTTAGTACCAACTAGCTGATACCAGCGACTTCGTACGCGTGCGAAACTTATATCTGTCAACCAGCGTACGATGAACCTTGTGGCAAATGGCTGCTTTTGGTTTAGAGAGTTCAAGCTGTATCTAGGAATCAACATCTTTGATTTCAATAAAATATAGCCTATGTTCCAATCCGGAAAAAAAGTTTCCGAATGGTATAACTTTTGTTGAAATTGGTCCAGTAGTTAAGGCGTGATCCGCGAACAAACAAACAGACGAAACTCGATTTTCGGAATCAGAATCCTTTATTTAGTAGATCTGCATATTTAGTTTATTTAGGCATTTACATCTGAACGCTTTCGTGCTTCGGAGGGCACGTTAAACTATCCCGGCTCTAGCAGTCATTAAGACGCGACGGAGGCCTTAAAGCGGCCTAAAAACTCCGTGACCAGGGTTGGCCACTTACTCATACGACCTTGCTTGTTTTATACACCTGTATAAACCATGTATAAAGCATATTTTTAGATATTTATATCTACTTGATTATGCCATGTCGTCTGATAATTTTCCTAGAAATGTTACCCGTCGTCAGCTGTGACACGCTGTGAGTAAGCCGATAAAATGATACTAAATTTATGCCAATATTTACACACCTTGTATGCATAATGTAACCACTTGAAAATGATTCACACTTTTTACGTAAGTAGGTATTCTGTAGAGTAATAAAGTCCTGAGTCATTAGTCAGATCTGCGGTGCTATAGTAGGTGCCAAATAACACCGCAATACAGGTCATTCACCCACCTACACCACTTAAATTGAATTTAGCGACATCGTGGTGAAGGTGGGTGAATGACCTGTATTGCGGTGTTATTTGGCACCTACGCAGGTTGCGCAAGCGAGGTATTTTTCTACTCGTTCTGTGCAAAATGAAGGCATTTTGCACCACTTTTAGAACATAGGCTATATTTTATTGAAATCAAATACATGGATTCTTAGATACATCTTGAACTCTCTAAACAAAAAGCAGTCATTTGCTACGAGGTTCATCGTAAGCTGGTTGACAGATATTTTGATGGAAAGTTTCGCACGCGTATGAAGTCGCGGGTATCAGCTAGTCTCCAATAAAATAAACAATCTTGCTTTGTAGAGTTCCGAACAACTAGGTAGGTACCTAGCCTATAGCACAGATCATACCTATAGGTACGTATTTGGGTATCGATTTCTATATAGAACTTTATTAGGGCAGTTCTGGTACTGAGATCCAAGAAGCTGAGCCAAAGTGGCCGGATTTTAATCGAATTATGTACTGAAAGCTTCGGACTTAAGATAAACCTTTCTGTAATACGGTGGACGTAGTAATACAGCCGTAATAACGGTATTGGTCTAGGAAAAGTTTCCAGTACAAAAAAAAGACAAGGGAAAGTGAAACAGTGGGGGTATCGTTGTCTCATAAAAATGGTTTTCTGAACGGTTTACACACTAAAGTAACTACACTAAGGTTTACCTACACTTAAGCGTTTACTCAGTGGCAGATTCTTTAATAATGTTTAGTTACTCATTGGCAAATTCTATAATAATGTTTAGACTTTTTAGTTAGTATGCTTTTTTTTGTTTATTTTTTTCTTCAAAATTCAAACTATTTAATTTGTACCTTCACTGATTTGTAATTCTTGTAATGTATTTATCTGTGGAAACTTTTAATTGGCCTTCAGAATACTTTATTATGTGTGTCTTCCTACTGTCTTATACCTAGCTGTTAGTTTTCCTAAAATTCTTAAAATAAAATAAAAATAAATAAATCATAGGTATTCTGTGACTAAATAGTGACATTAGCGCGTTTCAGCGCGTTTTTGCCGTCAAAAGCTTCTTTTTTTCGTATATCTGTAGCCACGTCATTTCACATTATGCTGGGCAGCGAAAGCAGTTCAGAGCTTGCGATACGGGGGCAGACTAAGTTTTGACAATATGTAGCACTTTTATTTTAATAGTTTTTCTTGTGTTATTGTGAGTATTGTTGTTTAATTTTGGTGGAATTTTAACCAATAATACTTAGATCGTAACATAAAGCGTGAGCCATTGGAATAAATGTGTGTAAAGTGGTTTCCTTGAATGTTAAAATTAGTTTTCAAGTAAGGGAAAATCCACCATTTTGTTTTCAAAACAAACGACTGCCGACTTGACGAATGACTTGACTCTTATTATTTCAAACTAGGTGCCACCCGCGACTTCGTTCGCGTCCCCTTGGATCCCGTTAATTTTTCGGGATAAAAGGTAGCCTATGTATCCAGGTCACGGACAATATATATTCCAAGTTTCATCGAAATCGGATCAGTAGTTTTTACGTGAAAGAGTAACAAACATCCATCCATCTATACCAAACTTTCGCGTTTATAATATTAGTAGGATTACATATCCCATTAAAATCTTCAGCGTTACAAAACGTCCGTAACATTTTACCATAAACCCGGGTGTAAGATAGACCCTGGTTCAAGTTACCGGTAGGTTAGGAAACCCCGCGATAGTTCTAACTTTACCCTAGTGGAGACACACGGTAAGAAAACTCGCAATATGAAGGCCCAATTCTGAGTGCTGAGTCCAAGCCTCATACCGTCAATTATGTTTCCAGATTTATCTTGGATCTAACATAAACCGCCAAAAACCGCGTCTGTTTTGGACATAACTCCTGTCAAAGCTGTCAGATTTATATGATGCGCAAGGTGTTACGTAATATGAAAAAACCTAGTTAAGTCCAAAACAGACGCGGTTTTTGGCGGTTTTTGTTAGATCCAAGATAAATCTGGAAACATAATTTGGCGGATAAAGTTTGTGAGGATGTATGTATATTTGTTACTCTTTCACGCAAAAACTACTGAGCCGAGTTGCATGAAACTTTAATATAATGATTAACACATAGGTAGGCTACTTTTTATCCCGAAAAATCAACGGGATCCAACGGGACGCAAACGAAGTCGCGAGCGGAAGCGGTCTTAGATAAAAAAAAACAATGCTCAAGTCTATTTACATTTGGATTGGAATTTGTCAGATTCTGTCTGACAGAATCCGATGTCACCAAAAGATAGACAATCACCTCGCTGAAACTTTTCTACAATTATCAAAAAACGCCTCACTATTTATCTTCACGAATTATTCACAAGATATCATACAGTTTTGTAGCTAGCTGTCGGACTACAAAAGTTTTCTAAGTCAACAAAAGTACTAAAGTTACCTACCTATCAGCGTTGCCAGACGTCCCGATTTTGGTGGGACGTCCCGATTTTTAAATCAACATTAAATGTCCCGCGCCGGACAGGCTCTGTCCTGCTTTTCGGGGATAACTCGACAGTGCGTGCAATAAAAATATCGTATTTTTATTAAAATACATTTTCTATGGCTATTTTTCCTATTGTCACGTAAACATAATTTAATAATAATAATATAATAATACGTTTATTCAGCCACCACAATATAAAAATATGAACAGAAAAACAAGAAATAAAGTAAAAACTAAAATAAGAAACTATAAATAGGCAATAGATAGGTATATTAACTTGATCCAAGAAAAACATTTGGTGGAAACACTAACTCCCACCCTAGGAATATCCTGTGTTGTGGGTAGTTAGTATTTGTAGTATTAGTTAGTATTAGTAATTTGAACTCAAATAAAATGTTAAATATTAAAAATGTTCTGATTATACGCGTTTTTTGCTATGTCCCGCTTTCGACGAGAGAATCCCTTTTTTTTTTCACTCAAAAAGTTCCAAAATCCCGACTAGGCAGAAAAAAATCTGGCAACGCTGCTACCTATCCTACAAATAAAACTCCTACCAAATCGAACGATGAACTACCTAATACCTAACCCATCTACTTAGATTTGTTTGACTTTTATTATACTTACTACCTACTTATTTTATCTATGAATATTTACGCTAAATAACTATTCGCATATAAGTGACTATTGTCTTTTTGTGAATTAATTTCTTTAAACCTATGTTCTTTAAACCTCGTGCAAAATATCGGCCCGTGAGTTTCCAGAATGTCGCTAGCTCAAAGTCACGTTATCAAATTATACATGCAAATATCATTTCGACGAGCTTTGTAAGTGATATGATATTGCTTCAGTTTCTCTCGGGAATGGGCCCTTTGGGATACTTCACTAATTTGTAGGTAAGGCAATGTAATCGTGTGTATTTGTAGTTTTGATGGAACTTGAGCTACACTTTTTACAGATTACTTTATTCACAAAGAAAATTACAACTAACACAGTATTAACTAGTAGTTCGCCCCGAACTGAGATCTCGTGATGGTCGGAGGTTAATAAAACCCAAACAATTTTTATTGACCAATGGTTGCAATAAACTTTGCAAATCGCATCGAAATCGCCGTGTAGCTAAGTACCTGTCTTACTTGAACTACAAAATCTTTGAAACTCCAAGAAATGGTAGCTCACTTTATACTGGTTTTCCAATTTTATAATTTTTACAACAGTTAAAAAACTATTAGACCCAGAATCAAAATAAAAACAGTTTTGGAATGTTTAAAAAAACCCCTATCATATGACACCCCATTTCATATTATTGTACGATTTTTTTTTTTTACTCCCTTTGGACCCTCATAACTTCACGACCCCTTGACCGATTTACTTCACTTAACAAACCAGTAAAACTTAAGAGTACTATCCGTATACCTACCTAATTTTATGAAGATCGGGTGAGCGGTTTAAAAGATCTCGAAGAACAAACATACAAAGCATTTTTGTCCAAGTGGTCACTAAGATCTCGTTCGCTTCGCTCACTCGATCAACAATATTTACGAAATATACATGAAACAGTTGAGCTATCTACAAACCGTTGCAAACGATTTATAGAATGATACCCTTTTTAAGCCCTTCCAGACGCACTATGTGTCAGCCATGAGAGCACTTTTTTTCTAGTTTTGGTCCAGGATACCCATTCTGCTTTCATTTCATTCCAAATTTCATTTCATTTTAGAGTGAGACTTGTGCAATCTTGCAGCATAACATTCCTAGAACAAAAAGCTTGGGAACTCTTAAGTACAGTTAGAGACAGTTCTTTCGTATCAAATTAACAGCATTAATCATGAACAATGAACTACCGGATGTACACATGTACAGTCGCACACAACACTGCTTGACCTCTATTACCGCGTTCACACTATGCCCATGCCGCTGCCGGCATTATTGCCGCGGACTTATTGCCACAGCAACATCTCCTTTATTCTCATTAGGAAGCTAGGGCATGAACTTGGGACGGGAGCCAGGACAGATGCATGTTCGTGTCACACTATGCTCATGCCCACTTCCCTGCCGTCTGCGGATGTTCATGCCCTTACTCTCAAGAATAAAGGCGATGTTGCTGCGGCAATAAGTCCGGAATTAATCGCAGCAATAATGCCGGCAGCGGCATGAGCTGTGAACGCGGTAATACATTTTTAGAAATAACAATTTTCGGCCTTCTTCGACTAGCATTCTGTGATCTAAACCATTTTATTGATTCATCGGGTGTAAAACAGTCACGCGCTCGTTTTCCGAAGCACTACCCAAACGAAAATATTTGTTATGATTATTGGCATAGCTGGGAATTAACTCGTTAATCCATTAATCGTTAATTAACGAAGTTAACATTTTGATTAACGGATCAACTTTTAAGTTAACTCATAAAAATGTTAACGGATACGTTAACTTCCGTTAATATGCAGAAGTCCGTTAATCGTTAATCCAATGCCTAATAAATAGTTACCGCATGTCACTCAGTCTATAGAAAAACCAAAGAGCTCCAACACTTTAAAGAGTAAAGCGTAAAGCCTCGTTATAATGTGGCTGGACATGAAATCAAAAGACTCGTTCAACGATGCTGCATTCCTCGGGGAACAGATATTCATAAACCTATTAATTAAATACAATACAGCTATGCCTTCAAGCGCTACGGGTAAAGACATTTTAACACCAAAACGAGCCTCGCTTTCAGACAAGAACTTCAACATGTTAATGTTCATGAAGGTGAATATTCACCTTATGCCCGACAATTAAATTACAAATTTGAATAATACGAGTATTTTGTTTTGTTCCTAATTTGTTAACTTCCAGAACCTAAACCAACAGGTTTTATAAGTTCACTGACGCAACGATATAAAAATGCAATTTTACACATATTAACGGATTAACGATTAACGTTAACTTGCGTTAATTGTTCCCAAATGGAACGCGCTAACTTTTTTGTAGCGGATTAACGATTAACGAAGTTAACTATTTGGTTAACGGTGCCCAGCTATGATTTTTGGTGTATTAGTTATGTGTTGTAGTTACTGATAATGATAACGGAAACGAAATTCCGTGCAGAATCACGTGCACATTTGTTACATTGAACATTGCGGAATTCGGCTTGAATGATAACCTTTTTGTAGTCGGCTGTACCAACGGATAAGGTTTATTAGCACTAGAATTAAGTAAAACCGGTTTCCTGTTAACAAAAGTCTAAATAAAGATTGGCTAAAGTGTAGTTAGCACATTTCATTCACGGATATGACTAACCCCCGTTTTAACACTTACGGCGCCGTACGGTACTTTAGGGTTCTATCGTTCTGTGCGTGAAAAAAGTCTTGAGCAAAACGACAAAAAAGTCAAAGTCAAATATATTTTTAACCGACTTCAAAAAAGGAGGAGGTTCTCAATTCGGTTGTATTTTTTTTTTCTTGTTTTTATGTTTGTTACCCCAGAACTCCGTCATTTATGAACCGATTTGAAAAATTCTTTTTTTATCTGAAAGGGTATGCTTCCGGATTAGTCCCATATTGTTTTTATCAAAATCAGTTCAGTAGTTTGACAGTTAAATAAGAATAACTCGAAAAAACACGTCATTCACTTACACGACACTGCGTATTTGCTTTCCTGTGACGTTTCTGTGGTGTTTACGATCAATAGAACAGTCCCAATGAACTGCTATCATCATCATCATCATCATCATTTGATGATGAATGCGTATCAAATTGAAGTTGGTTTTTCCAGTTTTTTAAACTTAAATAAATTATATTCCGTAAAATCACGCGGATATACGGATAGCATGAATACACTTATTCGAAAAAAAAATAGTCAAATCGCTTGGCACTCGTGGGCACATTCTTGAGGGGAATTTACATTCCACTTAGTGCAAAATAATGGCACCTTTACCAAAACTATCATCATCATTATAGGCAGCTTGTAGTAGCCCACTGCTGGGCATAAGCCTCTTCCCTCAAACGACACTCGTGTCTATGATGATGATAAATACCGTGGAATCAAACTAAGTACATTTATCATTTTCTCTATCATATTATGCTCCCCTAAATGCCCACTAGCCATTTAGGGCGTATATTTTTGGTCAATGTTCACCAACATTAGCTTCGATAACTTTGGATTACCCTTAAAAAAAAAAAAAAAATTCCTTCCGTGCTGTGGATCGTGGGTTCGATCCCCACCGAGAACAAACATTTGTGTGGCAAACATAGAGGTTTGTTCTGTGTCTGGGTGTTTCTATGTATTATAAGTATGTATTTACAAAAAAAATGTATGTATTCTATCAGCCATTTAGTTCCCATCGTACAAGCTTTGCTTAGTTTGGGACTAGAAGGCGTTGTGTTAAGTGTCCGTGAATATTTATTTATTATACCACTTTGGTTTAAACTTAGGATGGACAGTACGCGACGTAATCCGAAATAACCAATAAATATCATTGTATCTGAATGCCACGACACATTATTATAAGCAGTGAAAAATGTATTCAAAATATATATTTTTTAAACTTAAAATGGACAGTCGAACGCGACGTTATTCGAAAAAAAGAACGTCATTTTATCAGGATACCAAGTGAGTGTTCAATAACTTGAAAAAGTGAAAAAAAAAAAAAACTTAAATGATTTATTCAGGGACTGTTAAATGCTGTTTCTATAGGATAAATAATTGTCAAATCATCGGTTAGTTAAAGTATTGGTGAACAAAGGCGTAGTATTGGTTGTGTGACAATCAATAAATACATTCATACATCAAGAGCTAACGGCTAGGATTACACAATTTCAATTAATAGTGATGGGATGGGTATCAATATCGATGATTTTTTCATCGATAAACTGATTGTCAATTTTTTTTGTATCATGCACGAGATGCGGCCAACCGCACTATTTTTAGTATCTGGTATTGACGTACGGAGTTTTGGTTTTGATTAAGACAATTTTGTAAGTATAAAAGAGATCCAGTAGCGCCAAAAAACCTATTAAAACATCAAATTTAACCTATATTGGTATCGATTCGCTTGTTGCATTTTTCTAAACTAACCTAATTTGACAGCACTAAAAATGTTGCCGTCCCTTTCTCATAAACTGAAACGATAAGGACGGCTATAATTTTAGAGCTGTCAAATTAGGTTAGTTTAGAAAAAGGCAACAACCGAATCGATACCATTGTTGGTCTAAATGGTCTAACATGCCGATATTCGTTTTTTAACCGACTTCAAAAAAGGAGGAGTTTCACAATTCTGTTTTTTTTTTGTTTGTTACCTAAGAACTCCGTCATTTATGAACCGATTTGAAAAATTCTTTTTTTATCTGAAAAGGTATGCTTCCAGGTTGGTCCCGAACTGCCATAATCATCATCATTTGATGATGAAGGCGTATCAAATTGAAGTCGGTTTTTCCAGTTTTTTAGACTTATAAATTATTACACATTTACTCACCCTTTTTTGACAGACTGCATATTAATGGTTATCTGGAAGAGACCGCTTTTAGCGATAAGGCCGCCCATTGTACTCAATAGCTTAAATCGTTTCTCCTTATATTCTATTTCGTTGTGTACAATAAAGAGTTTATCTATCTATCCATCTATCTATATATCAATGAGGCAGATGACGTAAGTTGCTATGATTTGGAATAAGGTCTCATTCTCACAGCATACAAACTTTGTTCCGAGTTCCGACGCGTTCAGAAATAGGTACGATTCTAATTATTTCTGAACCAACACAAAGTAATATAACCTCGCCTAATTAACGTGAGGAATGATTTATTGTTATTCTAAAGTTGGTTAAAATATGAATTCGGAAAGTCAACACTCTCGTTATATCAAAGTTTGTTTATCAAAGGCTATGTTCAAATCAACACGGAAATACGTCTAAGTATTGCAGATTCCTTCTTAGAATTTCGTCTGGATTGCCAAGAACCTAGGGCCTCGGTGATAGGTAAAAGCAAGCTCGTATGAGTTAGTGGCCATCATCATCAATCATCAATCAATATTATATGAAAGTCTTGAAGCTGACTGACAATCAACGCACAGCCTTAACCATAAGTCCTAGAGGTATAAATTTTGGAGGGTAGTATTCTTATGTAGTGTAGGGGTGCACTAAGAAAGGAATTTTGAAAAGTCGCACCGTAAAGGGTCCAAAATTAAGGTCAATGTTTTAAGCTAAATAATGCGTTTCTTTAATATACCGTACATGATAGACCCTTCAAAATTACTACATAGAATGCTCAAATGAATTGATTTGACACGTGTTTCAGAATTTTTTTAAATTTTCTAAACTGCTTGTACGCTGCTACCACGCGAGCAAAGCCGCGGGTGCCAGCTGGTTTCTAATAAAGCTAGTAAGTAAGATAGTGCGTAAGTCGATAAAAAAAAATACTCGTAGGTACTTTAGATTATCATGTTTGTAAAAAGTTATGAGAACTTATCGATAGAACTATAGAACAACACTAGTAGTTCCCATTATTATAGGCGTTTTGTTTACAATGCGTATAGACACAGAATAAATAACAGTTGCAGTATAGGGGAGAACCCAAATCGATGTATAATCCGTAAACGTATTACACACCTCACAAACTTCACACTAAAACACACCCTAACTTGTTTAAGATAAGAGCGAATTTCCGTTACAACTATAACAGCTTCTAAGGCACGCGGAGGTAAACGTTCTAAGTGGCAGTTAGTGGTAGAGTGAAATGGACTGTATAACAATGGTGTTAAAGGTTAAATTGGCCCGCGGTTTGGATAGGATTTATAGTGTTGTCTTGAGGTTAGTCGCATCTTTGGGCACAAGAAATCGATACTTAGTGGTACTGTCACCCAGCGGATTTTTTTCACTGATACAATATTTTTGTGTGGTTGAAGCGGTTGTGGTCCTTTTTAGGTCAGTAAGTCAATCTAGGTGTTCTAGCAACATCTGCACAAAGACTAACTGGAAGATAGCTCATAGACATTCTTTTGTACTTTTTAACCGACTTCAAAAAAAGGAGGAGATGCTCAATTCGGTTGTTTTAATGGTTGTTTTGTTTAATGGTTATTACATCAGAACTCTGTCATTTTTGAACCGATTTGGGAAATTATTTTTTTATCTGAGTGCTATAGTCAAAAATAGTTTGGCTTCAATCGAACCCTAGAAATTAATGTGGATGAAGTGTGAAAGAAAGTGCTCGTGGCTTGCTTGCTTAGTCAATCTTCACCGATAATCTAAGTTAAGCGTTGTTCTGCGCGGCCACTCTTTGGATGAGTGACCGTTAGTGGCATTTATACCTGAGCGCTTCCGTGCTTCGGAGGGCTCGTTAAACTGTCCCGGCTCTTGCAGTCGTTAAGCAGGACGGAGGCCTTGAGGCGGCCTAAAAACTGCGTCACCAGACTTCGCCACTAACTCATACGAGCTTACTTGCTAGTGTGGATTACTAACGGATTCATTGTTTAATGAAATATAATAGAATTAGTTGAAGGTACAGTCGCTACGCAACCATTAATTTAGTTAAATACACTACAAACATCACATTATAATTTATTCAAATTGATTTATTACGTACGTGCCTAGGTATTTTCTAAATATTATAAAACTCTTGAAGCTGACTGACAATCAACGCACAGCCTAAACTATAAGTCCTAGAGGTATAACATTTGGAGGGTAGTATCCTTATTAAGGTCCGTATTCCGAGACAGAAATCGTTACTCAACCATAGATTTGAGTAGAGATTTTCATACAAAAATCTATGCTTGAGTATGGATCAGTGCTTGAGTAAGGTTACGGAATACGGGCCATAGTGTAGGGGTGCACTAAGAAAGGAATTTTGAAAAGTCGCACCCTAAAGGGTCTCAAATTAGGATCAAAGATTTTAACCAAATAATGCGTACCACGCGAGCAGAGCCGCGGGCGACAGCTAGTATTCTTTTTAATCATATCATATTGAAAAAATGACTAGGTGCATGGAATATTAAACTAATAAACTAACAATGTTGCCAGTTGTCAGTGCCTCATACCAAAAACTGCGTTGTCGATTCAAAACTTCTGTTTAGTCGCTAGGGCTGGCAATACTTTTATTCGCACTGTTCGGAATAACTAATCCCCTATCTTTTACAACGTTAGTAGTTTATATTATGTCCTGATTACGTATGGTAAACAACACAATGGTATCGATTATATAATAAAAATAAATAATAATAAATAAATATTCCCGGACACTTAACACAACGCCTTCTAGTCCCAAACTAAGCAAAGCTTGTACGATGGGAACTAGATGGCTGATAGAATACATACATACATATTTTTTTTTGTAAATACATACTTATAATACATAGAAACACCCAGACACAGAACAAACATCTATGTTTATAACACAAATGTTTGTTCTCGGTGGGGTTCGAACCCACGACCCACAGCACGGTAGGCAGAGCTACTACCGACTGAGCCATGACGCCTGTCAAAATTGTCTTGTTGTATTTTTCTAAGCTAACCTAATTTGACAGCTCTAAAGTTAGCCCTCCTCGTTGTTTATGAGCACGGGACACTTTGGTTTGGCAACATTTTCAGTGCTGTCAAATTGGATTAGTTTAGAAAAATGCAACAAGTTAATCGATAACAATGTCTATTCTGTTTATGAAATAGACCATTATCTATTAAGTTTGTTTTGTTTAGTCATCGCTAGACAATAATATGTTAACCAAAACGACTATCCTCTAAACATAACAATTGGGCCGCAGCTACACTTACCATCAGATGTGTTGGTAGCCAAACGCTCAGCTATACAACATAAAAAAAACCAGTGCGTGGAGTCCCTACGCGCTGGAGAAGTTATACTTCGAGTGGCACGCATTCACTCTCGCTCTGTGTTTAAAGTGCAATTAATTTAGTATTTATTTTTATGCACATAACCAATATGCAGTACTAAATTTTCACTTCAAAATAAAAAGTAAAAAGTTGCATGAACACTGCCATCTATTATATTTTGATTGTAGCGTATTATAGTCTCTTTCTATTCCCCCCGCTGTCAGTTGGAAGTCGTTTATCTTCAAAAACACGGGCGGTCAAGTGCTGAATTGCTGAACACTGCCATCTATATTTGATTGTAGCATTTGTAGCGTATTAGCCTCTGTCTCTTTCTATTCGGGGGGAATAGAAAGAGACAGAGACTATGTCATCCCGTAACGCAACGTTGTTGGAAGTCGCATTAGAAGTATAACTTCAAAAAGTTTTTGTTTTTGAGCTTAACATTTTCAACATCGATTGAAGTAACAATACTTTCATTTATTTCAATAAATGAAATAAATGAAAGTATTGAATAAAAGCTTAGAGCTTGACTATCGTATCGGTCAGGGGCCTTATTCACTATGACCAATACAAGCGCGTTACGCAGCACGACAAGACAGCGGCGTGAAATCGCCCTATGCCTATGCCGTATTTCCTATGCCATAAATGTCATTCCTTACGGTGACGTCATACGGTTACGGCAAGGAATCTCCTAAGTCATACAGAATAATGCCCCTGATGTTTTTCTCAAAACAAAAGTGCGCGTATCGAAATGTGCCAGCCCTATAATGTTAGCAGTGACCGCGCCAATCTGAAACTCGATTAAACTGTGGCCTGCTGGTCTACCCACTGGACCACCCCGTTGATACTCCCGGCATAATATGGACTAGCTGGTGACACCAGTGATACTACTTGAACAATTTGTTTTATACCGCCTTAAAAAAAATAAGTTGTATTATTAAGGCTTTCGCTCTCTTGTGCGAAAACCATGGCTATTCCACACGATATTTCAACACTTTTTTGAGGTCGGGGGGTATAGGTATTTCGGATTAAATTGGCCTCAAAGGAGATTTTGAGACTCTTCAGTCTCATAATCCCCTTGATTTTAAAATTTTGAAATCAATGTTTTATAATTAAGGGGACAGCTCAAAGGAGATTACGAGACTGATCCAATTTATTTTTTATTTATGTTTGTTACCTCAGAACACTGTCGTATACATATAAACTGATTTAAATAAAAAAATATTGTTTCAAATCGGTTCATAAATGACGGAGCTCTGAGATAACAAACATTAAAAAAATAATACACAACCGAATTGAGAACCTCCTCCTTTTTTGAAGTGGGTTAAAAACTACGAGCGTCTAATCATTTTTTTTATGCCATAAAATCATTGTTTAGACATGAATGTGGACGGATGTAGAAGTAGAGGTAGGCCTAAGAAAAGATGGATGGACTGTGTGAAAGAAGATATGAGTAAGAAAGGAGTGAACACCGAGATGACGACTGATAGAGGAGAGTGGAAGACGAAGACATGTTGTACCGACCCCACTTAGCGTGGGACAAGGGTAGGAAGATGATGATGAGTCATTTGTTTTTTTTTTGTTTCAGGTAAGTCCAGTCAAAGATTAAGTTCGTATGCTCATGAAGAAATCGTTACTCAAGCATAGATTTGAGTAGAGATTTTCATATAAAAATCTATGCTCGAGTCCGGATCAGTGCTTGAGCAGTGAATCAGCATACCGGCTTCAGACTATTATTGAAGGTATGGTTAATATTTATTTATATATTTATATATAGATTAACAAGGTCATAAAGACTATTTTATCCACTATTTCACGAATAGGCTATCCTAGTTGTGAATAGGTACAATCGGGTACAATTAAAGATTTTTCAACTTCTGTGTTTTGGGAGCTTTTGACTATTTGTTATGTAACTTACGCAAAAGATTATGTAGATATTAGACATGTGTAAGTAATGCTATTGATACATTACGCGTAATAGTACCCGACCGTGTACTGTAGCATCACACATCACACTATACATGACTCATGACTCCCACTCACCGCGCGCTGCGCTCTGTTCTGTGTTCGGTTGGATAGCTCTATCTCTATGCTCTATTCGCGCGAGTGAGAGGAAGCAAGTTCAATCGCACGATTGAATTTTGATTTAGAACCGTATCGTAGACATAATAAGGTTGGTTTTTTTATAACTTTAATAACATCACATTAGAACTCGCTATCTCATGTAATGATTATCAAATTGCTATTGCACCCGACAAAAACGCACAAGTGACAGTGATTGCGCGTCTGACGCAGTCATCTCAGGTGATGTTTAAGGTGATGCAATAGTGTGATATCACTCGGTGCGAAAGGTAATGCTATATCACATTACTTTTCAAAGCACTGTTTTGCGCATGTCTAGTAGATATTTACCATTACCATCAACCTATATTGGTCTTGGCAGAGACCTACGTCCAGCAATGTATCAATATAGGTTGATGATGATGACGAGATCTTTACACCGAAACATTGTCCCAGGCACTACAGTGTGTCGTTAAGTGTAGGCATAGGTTGTCTCCTGACACTCTGTATATCATCTTCAATAGATGTAAAGGCCTATATATCTTAACACTTATTTTAATGACAAATTGATTATCACGTTTTACCGACTGCATTCAGTTGGATTTTAAAAATCAGTCTATTAATTAACGTATGTTACTGTCTGTACGTCAGATATATTTCACGCAGGGTTCCACAGAGCTCTCTTTCCACTCGATTTGTATGAATCACCATAAAATAATAGATTTCTCGTGGAAAAATATCCCACGTCATGTTTTTATTGGAATCAGAATTTTCACGCTCATTAGACATTCTATTTCAAAAACAGTAGAAATTACATTCGTTTTGTTGGTCAAATGGTTTTAGGGTTCCGTTAAAATTCCTAAAAAACTAAACTTATTTATTATTTTATTTATTGCTCACATGTATATCTACGTAGGTAGGTACCTACTTAGATCTTAGTAGGTACAGTTACTTAGTGGCGTATTTAAAGATGCCATTTTGAAACTACACTTTTCGTAGGTACCTAATAAAATATACTAATTTTAATGGATAAAGAAAGGCTTTTAATAGGGACCACATATTTAGTAAGGATTTCTGGAAAAAAAAATTCAGAAATCCCCACTGCTACGTTGTAGATGTTGTACGTCGTAGCGATGGGGATTTCTAGAAAAAAAACTTAAATCCCCACTGGTAGGGATTTCTTGGTGGGGATTTCTGGAATAAATCATAATATACATGTGTGTAGGTACATTTTAAGTAAAAGTTACGAACCCACTTGAATGAAAAACTTCGAAATCTCAGAAGTCGTAGAACAAATATTGGTCGCCATGACCTGTAGAATACCCCCCTTTTCGGTATTATAGAGGTTTTTATGTTACACCGTGTATATGTAAGTACTTTATTTTGATCCAAAAAAAATTTTTCACGCTAAGTTTGAAGTATGGCAGTATTAGAAAACCTATATTAAAAACTCATTGGTGCACGACCTGATTTGAACCCACAACCTTAAGGATCGCAATGCGGGGACAGCAACACTACCTACCACTATGCCACCAACTCATTGGTGCACGACCGGATTGGAACCCACAACCTTAAGGATCGCAAGGCGGGGGTAGCAACACTACCTACCACTATGCCAAAATTATTCCACCAAAATTATATCCGGTTCAGTCCACGGTTCTCCCGCTTGACCACACATCTCCCCAATTCAAATAAAAACAATCATAAAATATTTGTAACTTTGAGGCCTTTGCCTTGATCACGAATATATGTGACAATCGTAAACGTATCGTAACACTAGCGTATCAGAGATACATTGCGCGGTGACAGTGCAACGTTCGACAGTCGAGCTGGCATTGACGCGCAATGTATCTCGAATAAGTTAGGTTTACGTAACACGACGACTGTCAGATTTGTTCGTCAGAAATGTGTGCGTGTCATGTGACCATTACCTTCCTCCCTGAGGATTCCTAGAGAAAGGGACACTGGAGTTGTATGACAAAGGAGAATATAGAAGTGAATTATAGACGTATTTAACTAAAATAGTGTTATTACTAACTGTGAGGGTCGACAGACGTAAAGAAGTGCGACTGAGTATTCTTCTTCTTTTTTTTTAACCGATTTCAAACTTCAAGGTTCTCAATTCAGTTGTATTTTTTTTATGTTTGTTACTTCAGAACTACGTCATTAATGAACCAATTTGAAAAATTCTTTTTTTATCTGATAGGGTATGCTTCCCGATTGGTCCTATAAAATATTTATCAAAATCACTTCAGTAGTTTGGCAGTTAAATAAGAATAACTCGAAAAAACACGTCATTCACTTACACGACACTGCGTATTTGCTTTCCTGTGGTGTTTACGATCAATAGAACAGTCCCAATGAACTGCTATTGACAGGCGTCATGGCTCAGTCGGTAGTAGCTCTGCCTTCCGTGCTGTGGGTCGTGGGTTCGATCCCCACCGAGAACAAACATTTGTGTGTTGTAAACATAGATGTTTGTTCTGTGTCTGGGTGTTTCTATGTATTATAAGTATGTATTTACAAAAAAAAATAATGTATGTATGTATTGTATCAGCCATCTAGTTTCCATCGTACAAGCTTTGCTTAGTTTGGGACTAGAAGGCGTTGTGTTAAAAAAAAATGTCCATGAATATTTATTTATTTATCATCATCATCATCATTTGATGATAAATGCGTATCAAATTGAAGTCTGTTTTTCCAGTTTTTTAAACTTATAAATTATTATTTTACAAAAGTTGCAGTTGACGCCTTATTACAAAATTTCGTTTCCAAGTTTTGAAGAGAAAATCCACTATTTTCTCTTCAAAACAAACGACAGCCGACTTGACGAATGACTTGACTGATATTATTTCAAACTAGCTTCCGCTAGCGACTTCGTTCGCGTTGATTTTCCGGGATAAAAAGTAGCCTATGTGTTAATCCAGGTCACGGACGATATTTACAGGGTGTCCCATAGCCATGCCACATGGAGGGAAAGTATCTTAAATAATGTAGATAGAACGTTTTACTCAAAGAAGACTTTATTTTGATTTCGCGTTTATAATATTAGTAGGAATATTTCACTTGACACTGCCAAAATTGTCTGTCGAAATGACGGACAGAGACCGTAAATAAATGAATAATAAATAAATAAATATTCACGGACACTTAACACAACGCCTTCTAGTCCCAAACTAAGAAAAGCTTGTACGATGGGAACTAGATGGCTGATAGAATACATACATACATTTTTTGTTGTAAATACATACTTATAATACATAGAAACACCCAGACACAGAACAAACATCTATGTTTATAACACAAATGTTTGTTCTCGGTGGGGATGGAACCCACGACCCACAGCACGGAAGGCAGAGCTACTACCGACTGAGCCATGACGCCTGTCAAGAAGAAGATCTTAACTCGAATTTGGTGAAGTAGAATTTGTAAATAAAGCGTTATTTTGAAACTGTTTCAGTTAAAGGGGATTGGCCATTTTCTATGCAAAGTGTGGACATTTTCGGTCCTAAAAATTTAATATTACCGATTATCGACTTCTCATTTTCATAAATAGGTTCTACCCACGTCTGGCAGCTAGGTAATGAAGTAAGCTCTAACGCTATTCCTGGTCACGAACTAATATGTTGGATATTATTCTGAAATCGGTCACGGCATAATAAATAAATAATTAAACATTGTGCAATTCACACGTGTGATAGAAGTGAAACCTTCAGAAATTTTGGCTTCAAGATGAATGTAAAATTTTAAATATTTTTTGCATTGCATAGCTTACGGTTATCTACCAACCTGAAGAAAAAAAATAAAAAAAAAAATAAAAAAAAAATTGTTGGACATTTCACACAACGCCCTCTAGTCCCAAACGAAGCAGAGCTTGTACTTTAAAAACTTACATACGCTTAGACTAGACTCTGTACAATCTCTCTCTCTTCCCGACTATTGGTCGCACATGGTGGTGGGGTCAGCCTTCCTCACATTCTTCCTCCACTTCGCCCTATCCATGACGTCGTCATCGGAAACATTGCATTCCTTCATGTCGCGGTTTAACACGCCTGTCCAGGTGATTTTTGGTCTCCCTCTAGGTCTTTTGCCGGAGACGGACAATTCCAGTACTCGGTTTCCAACGTAATCGGGTGATCTTCTTTTGACATGTCCATACCATCTCATTCTGTTCTCCTGCAGCTTGTCTGCGATGACGCGTACTCCGAGGCTACCTCGCACGTACTGATTGCGAATCTTATCCAGCCTGGTAACGTCCCACATCCACCGCAACATCTTCATTTTTTTTTATTTATTTATTTAGGTAAGCCAACAATTTGTGCACAGCACTATCTTAACTAGAGTTAGTGGTCTTAAAACTAGGTGCGCAAACCTTTTACAGGCGAACACAACATGCATTAGGTAGATAATAACTGTGAATGAAAACTAAGGATAACAGAATGACTTAATAATAGACCAAAACTTAACTAATTAGTAACCAGAGCCAACCTACTTCCAATAAAAAATAGTGGCATAGCCTTGTTATGAGCCATCTATAAATCGTTTGCAAAGGTTTGTAGATAGCTTTACTGTTTCATGTGTCTAATGTTAATATATTGTAAATACTGTATTAGTTGTAGTTTTCTTTGTGAATAAAAAAAGTAACTAGGTACCTTAAACACCCGTTTAAAATTAAATTGCTGTCATTTCTGCAACATGAATGGTATGGACTTGCCCTTGTGTGGCGGCCCAAGTGTCGACAATAAGTTCGACTAGCATTGGTTCAATAAGTTGACTAGACTCTGTACAATAAGTTCTATAATTTTCTTAATCACATCTAAGGATACCAGGGGTTCGGGGTGAAAGCATAAATATGTAATGACGTTTTCAGTTGCATTACGGGAGACCCCACCGCTTCGTGCCGACAATATGTCGCCTGTTCTATAGTAGGACATTTGTGGCCTATGTCCTTTCAAATCCACTCGCAAAGTGAAATGAGCTTTATCACTCTGTATATAAAGTATAATTTGGTGTGTTTTAGGGATATCAAGCGTTTATTTTCTGTCAAATAAATCAATTGAACTATTTAAGTCATTTACCGGCTGAGATGAGATGTGGGACCGGTTTGAAAGGCATACCACGAAGAGCACCATCGACTCTATTCCTAACACCACAATTTTTTTAAGCTCTGCTCTTTGTGCAATAATTTTATCATCTTACTAATATATTATTATAAACGCGAGTTGATAAACGCGTATTATAAAAGTTTGTATGGATGTTTGTAACTCTTTCACGCAAAGTCTACTGATCCGAATTGGATGAAACTTGGAATAAGTATATTATTGTCCATATCCTTGATGAACACATAGGCTAGAATAGACCAATTTTTGAAGTTATACTTCTAATGCGACTTCCAACAACGTTGCGTTACGGGATGACATAGTCTCTGTCTCTTTCTATTCCCCCCGAATAGAAAGAGACAGAGGTTAATACGCTACAAATGCTACAATCAAATATAGATGGCAGTGTTCAGCAATTCAGCATTTGACCGCCCGTGTTTTTGAAGATAAACGAGTTCCAACTGACAGCAGGGGAAATAGAAAGAGACTATAATACGCTACAATCAAAATATAATAGATGGCAGTGTTCATGCAACTTTTTACTTTTTATTTTGAAGTGAAAATTTAGTACTGCATAAGTAAGTTTGTACATAAAAATAAATACTAAATTAATTTCACATTAAACTCAGAGCGAGAGTGAATGCGTGGCACTCGAAGTATAACTTCTTCCGCGCGTAGGGACTGCACGCACAGGTTTTTTTTTATTTTATTTTTTGGACTCGCTCTTCATGTATTCTATACCAAGTTCCTTTGCTATCGAGTGAAACATAGCAAGCTACCTACTATGTATTCTGTGTCACAGTGCGTGAATGGCCCTCTAGCGGTGATTAATGGTAGGTAAAGTAGATTGACCGTTAATATCGTTAGACCACTTTCTAAAGATATTACCGAAGAATGTCCATTTTCGTGGAAATAACTTATAACTTACTAAATTATACTATAGTAGATGCCAAATAACACCGCAATACAGGTCATTCACCCACCTTCACCACGATGTTGCAAAATTCAATTTATGTATGGCTAATTCTGTCGCTTTCCATACAAACCTGTCGCTAAGACGGTAATCGCTCGAATCTCGTTAGTACTGTTTGTTTACCATACATAAATTGAATTTTGCGACATCGTGGTGAAGGTGGGTGAATGACCTTTATTGCGGTGTTATTTGGCACCTACTATAGTCTTGCTAATAACTTGATGATATAAGCTATGTTCCCATGTCAACAATATGATAGACTAGCTGATACCCGCTACTTCGTACGCGTGCTAAACTTTCCACAAAAATATCTGTCAACCAGCATACGATGAACCTCGAAGCAAATGGCTGCGTTTAGTTGAGAGAGTTCAAGCTGTATCTAAGAATCCATGTTTTTGATTTCAATAAAATATAGCCTGTTTCAATCCGGAAAAAGGGCTTTAGAATGGTATAAGTTTTATTGCAATTGGTCCAGTAGTTAAGGCGTGATCCGCGAACAAACAAACAGACAGACTCATGGGCGAATACTCAAACGCCACTCATGTTAAGTCACGCTTAAATTATTGCCATCTCTTACAAACGAGTAATGTCAAACAGAGGCAGAGCAATTTTAAGTGGTGCTCAAATTTGAATGACTTTTGAGTATTTCAGCCTCAATTTTCAGAATCCGATTCGTTTATTTATGTATGATCTTGGTATTACTTTTGTATGTCCGAACTGTCGATCCCGGCTCTAGCAGTCGTTAAGTCACGACGGAGGCCTTAGGGCGGCCTAAAAACTCCGTCACCAGAGTTGGCCACTAACTTATACGCGCTTGCTTGCGCACGCGCAACTTTGAGCAAAATACAGCATGATGTAAGTAGGTGAGTGAAGTCGCGAGGAGCGGCTAGTTCGCAAATAATTGACGCTCGTAGATATAATTACCATAACACAAAGGCAACTTTTCTATGGGTTTTAGACCCTATAGATAGAACCAAAAGACCCCAACCACAGATCATGTAAAATTTACCTAAACCATGTGAAAGCAATAAATATATTGAGTATTGAGTATTGTAATACTATACTAGTACCCCAACAACTCAATCTGTTACGACGGCTGACCGCTAACTGATATGACGGCGCGGTTTTAACCCCAAGTTCTGATTTAGAAATCTTTGTTAAAATTAACTATATGGTTTTTAGATTTTACGCACTGCGTTGTGAGAACGCTGCGTTTTTGTAGCGCTTAGAAGGATAGTTATTGCTATAGTAGGTGCCAAATAACACCGCAATACAGGTCATTTACCCACCTTCACCACGCTGTAGCAAAATTCTATTTATGTATGGCTAATTCTGTCGCTAAGACGGTATCGCTCGAATCTCGTTCGTACTGTTTGTTTACCATACATAAATTGAATTTTGCGACATCGTGGTGAAGGTGGGTGAATGACCTGTATTGCGGTGTTATTTGGCACCTACTAAAGTAGTTCGTGTTCGTGTTCGTGTAGGACGCCCTCCGGCTAGGTGGGGTGACGATCTGAGACATGTAGCTGGCAAACACTGGATGAGAAGAGCCGAAGACCGGGCTCAGTGGCGCGTCATGGGAGAGACCTTCGTCCAGTAGTGGACCGATATAGGTTGATGATGATGATGATGATGATAGTAGTTCGTGCCGAGCTGAAGTCAAAACACACGTATATGTACAGATACGTGTTTTATTTATGTTTTGCTTCGAGAGCTGAGGTTTCAGAGGAATCCCATGGATACGCAACCATCTACATAGATCACCGTGATCTAGGTAGGTGCGTATCCAGTTTTACGTATGGGAATGCTTATCTCAGGTACCATCAAAATATGTCAAATTCCAATCAACGCTTTAAGGTCAAAAGGTCAAGGTCAATAGTTTCAAAGGTCATTTGAGGTCAAAGGTCAAACCTGCCCAAATTTGTTTAGGGTCACCTAAGGTCAATGACCTTTGGGATTTATTGTCCGGAGGTAACTGATAGAAAATTATTTATTATACTTACACTTTTAAAGAGACAACGTGTATGGTTTAGTTAGATCAATATATAAAACTCTTTTGAAGCTGACTGACAATCAACAGACAGCCTAAAGAATAAGTCCTAGAGGTATGAAATTTGGAGGGTAGTATCCTTATATAGTATAGAGGTGCACTAAGAAAATAATTTTGAAAAATCGCACCCTAAAGGGTCTAAAATTAGGATCAAAGATTTTAACCAAATAATGCGGCTGCTGCTACCACGCGAGCAAAGCCGGTCGATAGCTAGTTTTGAAATAAAACGCGGCGTCAATATACCCAGTGCGTGATCACTAGTTACAAACACAACAGATTGTCCCCACAGTTTAACTACTGCAAGTCATCAGATTGATTAACCTTCAGAATTAATCTCTACAGCTCTCAACCCCCGACTAGTAAAGGGGGTGTTATAAGTTTGGTGTCTGTGGCCTTGTGGCTTGAAAATAGGCCTCCGATTCAATGTATTAGTTGTAATTTTCTTTGTGAATAAATTCATTATGCCATATTAGTAACACGCAATTCCATTAGTGTAAAACCATCACTAATCGATGTATAACGTCACGTAGAGGCCTCAGTGTAAAACTTTATTATGATGACTTTAGATTCAATTTGACTAAATTGTAAATGGTAGAGTAATGAGGATCCGTAACGTTTTTAGCTGAGAATGCAGATTTATAGGACTAAGAAAATATGCTTAACATGCAGTGCAATAATGAATACCAGCGCTGCTCCATCTCATGGTCCATGCATGTGGGGCAGCATATGCTGAGAACAACCTTTTCAACCGCACTAGGGTACCTACAGAGCAGGACAGGACTAACTAGCACTATTTTTATTTGTTTTTGTTTGAAATTGTTTGTACCTTCTTTCCTACCACTTACTCTGTTTTGCTTCTACCTGTCTGGCTTACTTTTTTCTCTCTGTTTTCTCTGTGTTTGAACCCAATGGGTTGAATAAATGGATTTCATTTCATTTTAAATGGATTTCAATTTTTGATGAATGAAAGAAAAAGTAAGCTCTTATATCACGACTGTAATCCCCGTGAAGAATCACGAGAGGTGAAGTTGAAACATGAAAGATGTGGGCATCCAATGCCCAGCTGTGGGTAAAGTCGCGCTGTGGATGATGATGATGATGACTGTTATTTATTTCTCCAAAAGTACATTGAACAACCAGATGTTAGTTCAGAATTGAAGACTCATCGTAGTAATTGTTGTTTTTGGGGCTGTAAGCATCCAATTGAAACGGATTTGAGCTACTTCGCACACTTCAATGGTCAAGGGCGTAGCGTTGGGGAGGGCTTCGTTAGATTCACAAAAAATATTGTTGTTTTTAATATTATTCAGCTCTTTTTCTTGTTTTTTTTTTATAAATACTAGCTTTCGCCCGCGTCCCGTTGGATCCCGTTGGTTTACCGAGTAAAAAGTGTTAATCCAGGTCATGGAAAATTACTCATTCCAAGTTTCATCCAAATAGGATCAGACAAACATCCATACACTCTTACAAACTATCGCGTTTTATAATATTAGTAGGTTACTAGAGATTTTATATACCAACAGCAGAGACCCGTGGCTCGTGTCCTTTTTAATTGACAAAAAGAAAAAACCTATTGAAAAAAATCATTTTTTATATTCACGTAATTAATGTAAATAAGCAGAATGCCTCCTCATGTTAAGCGGTAGATTCTGCCTGTGACAATACATTGCCACACTCAGTAATTCCACTGAGGGTGTGCCCTGTGAAACGCAACGCTAGCGCGTTCTACAATGCGTGCCGATTTAGCAGCGCCATCTAGTTCTGAATCGAGTAAACTAATAATAATACAACCTTTAACAAAAAGTACGTTCACATCCTCTCGCCAATTATTTTATTTGCGTTGTGAGCTGGCTGTAAGTTATGTCGCGCTGTCCGCCAGCCGGCAGTCGGCACCTTCCGAGGAAACACTACCCGCCCAGTAGCGTCGTCAAAACAACCTTCAGTTACTGTATTGACTAGTTTTTGACATTGAATAACTTACGTAACTATTGAATGATTAACTACTTGTCAGAAGAAAAACTGTGCAAAGACTTGAAAAACTATTTTAGGTGGTTTTACGGGAAAAAATATAGTTTTCTATGTTTTTTATTTGTTTTTGACAAGTTTTCAACGTTTTAAATATCGTGAGGTATTTTTTTCTGTGTTTTGCATATCTCGTTTTGTTTTTTTTCTATATACTTTTTCCACTTTAATTATATGAGTTCAGAAATACTGTAGAGGTTATTATTTTTCACATACTTTTTATCAAACGTCGACAAATAAACCTTCAGTTACTGGCTAGTTTTCAGCATTGAATATATTAGGATTGTTTTTTTTTAATGTTTAGCACAGTTTTTTATAAGTTTCTGAATAGTTATCAATATCTTGAAGTTTTTTTTCGTGTTTTTCACAGCCTTTGCTTTGTTTCTGTGTAGTTTTTAACGCCTTCAATATCGTCTGGTTTTTTTTACACCTCATTTTGTTACTTTCTGATTACTTTTTCACATTGAGTAAAAGTTCACATGAAGCGCTCGTAGCTAGGCTTGTTCAGCCCATCTTCACCGATTATCTAAGTTAAGCAACGTTCTGTGCGGTCACTATTTGGATGGGTGACCGTTAGTGGCATTAACATCTGAGCGCTTCCGTGCTTCGGAGGGCACGTTAAACTGTCGGTCCCGGCTCTAGCAGTCGTTAAGCCACGACGGAGGCTTTAAGGCGGCCTAAAAACTCCGTCACCAGAGTTGGCCACTAGCTCATACGAACTTGCTTTTAATTGAGTAAAATATGTGTTTACTTTCTTTACATGGCTTAAGAAAAAATGGTAAAAAATCAGTTTGAATTGTTTTGCGAACGCACTCGGTCACTTAGAAGTATTGCGCTAGCGCGAGAGAGCATAAAAAATATAGGAAACTGGAATACATTATTATTTATGTCCCAACCGTTCCAGAGGAAGACCAGTTTCTACCACTACAACTGAGCTTGCAGTCTACTATAGACTTTATTTCTGTTAGTTTAAAGTTCTTTCTGATTTTCACTGATTTTCATGTAAAAGATAATTATTTTTATAGTATTTTTCATTTCGTTATTGTTGTTACATTTATTTGTAGTTTATCATACATACAGGAAGTGTGGTCAGGATTATGAGTCGTACTTGTAAGAGGCTTTTTAAATTCACAACTTTTTACACTTTTTTGCCTTTATCGGATAAAAATAACATTGAACAAAAAACTTACACTGGCTTGATTGATACCAAAAAAAAAACCTTCGTCTTCTTATACAGAGAACAGTGACGTCACCGTAACCTATGTCACCCGGGCTGTCAAGCAAGACACGTTATTTGACACGCATTTGTCAAAATCTGTACAATGGTGCTACGACTGAGCTACGACTTAAGGTTGAACAATGTCCATCCCACATACGTACATAAACTTACTAGTTGGTGCCCGCGACTTCGTCCGCGTGGAATAGTGTCTTTGAGTAGCATAGCTTTTACAAATCTTGATTTTATATCGAATCAACAGCTTAAAAATAAGTTTCAAGCTTCTAGCTCTAAAAATGACGATACTTACATACAACTTTCATCCCCCCCCTTTAAACCCTTTTTTCGCATTAAAAAGTAGCCTATGTTCTTTTTCAGGCTCTAGACTATCTGTGTACCAAATTTCATTTAAATTGGTTCAATAGTTTTGAAAGCGCGACAGACAGACAGAGTTGCTTTTGCATACCTATAGGTATAATGGAAGACATAAAATTCTATGACAGTCGCCATATTGGCCATTTGGATGCCAATTTTCTATGAACGCATCCCTGTCAGTCAGTGTCAGTGATGACACAGTGTTCTCTCTTTGGAAAAAGTTTAGTAGTCAAAAAAATGTTTGGTAGTAACTTCCATACAACTTTCACCCCCTCCCCTTTCAACCCCTCACAACCCTTTTTTTGCATTAAAAAGTAGCCTATGTCCTTTCTCAGGCTCTAGACTATCTGTGTACCAAATTACATTCAAATCGGTTCAGTAGTTTTGGCGTGAAAGCGAGACAGACAGAGTTACTTTCGCATTTATAATATTAGTAAGGATAACACTCCATTTGCTTCGCGTCTAAAGCCGGCTAAAAAGCAGAGTGTGATAGAAGCCAGTGATACTTTGTATTAACCTGTGCCTACTATTAGTTCTTCTGTCAGACGGCTGGTTTACGAGTTTCACTGTAGCATGACATAATGCTGTCACATTTTGAAAATGGAATACAATTTTATTGGTCACTTTTGGTAATGGCTGTTTTATCGTCTCATAACTTTAAGATGCAATTTTTCTACAATCTAATGTCAAATACATGTCAGGTGTAGACAGGTGTATTTTTGCGCGTAGTACCTATTCATATACATACTTTTTATTTACGATTTAATGAAACTTGAAATATATTTTTGTTAGCAAATGTAAAGAAAGTATTTTTTTTTTTTAAGTAAATATTTTCTATACAACTCAAGTCAAGTGGTAATCACTGTCTATAATGATCACTCTGAGACGTGTTGTTAAGTGTCATGTGCGTGTAATATCACTGACACATACCCTTCAAACCGGAACACAGCAATGCCATCACTGTACACAGATCCCGTAGTCTGAGTTTTGTTAAGGCTGAATTACACCGAGGCAACACTGTGCGGCATTGCGGCATGCCACAATGCCGCATGCTACAAAATAAAAAATGTCGCACATTGTCACTCGACACCGCGAAATCGCGTCCCACGTCGCAGCGCAATGATTACGTGGCAAATAAATAAATAAGTGTTTTTTTTATATTGTATGTATGTTAGTCTCTAAGGTATATATTGATATGGGTCCTAGAATAAGCTTTTACATCTAGTACTTTTCTTAAGTTGCCCGAAATAAAGTTTTATTATTATTATTGTGGCAAGAACCGAGCGACATGGCAACACCTTGCGTCATGTGGCAGACTGTGTTAATTAACTATGTTGTTAAAATAGGCTGCCGCATGCCACTAATGCCGCAAATGCTTTCTATTTGTTGCATGCCACAAGGTGCCGCATGTCAAAATATGTAGCATGCGGCACTGTCGCACATTGTTGCCCCGGTGTAATTCAGCCTTTATGTTGATTTGTGACAAGCGAGAATCGAGAAACTCGCAGTTTTTGTATGGTGAAAAATAGTTTGCAAATCCCCCGCTAGAGGCGGTTATCGGATTTTCATACAAAATATCTCGCAAGTCGCTGCTCGATATGCGTTTCGAACAACAAAACAAAACTCAGACACGGGCTCTGATGTAGGTACGCTGGTAGACTTCCCCGGACAAACTCTTTCTCAAAGAATCCTTCTACTAACTGTAGGTAGTAGATAGGTTGTTTGATCAGTTTTCTACAAATCCCCCTGGGCCTTGGATATCTCGCTGATTGGAGATTAAGATTAATCAGTCCATTCCTTGAAATATTACTTTTTAAATCGACTTATAAGCAACTAGCAATTTTTCAGAAAAATATCTAAACGAGAAGTTTTGGCTAGCGTCCACAGGCCCGCATCGCACGCATCGGACGCATCGCACGCAATGAATTTTAGTTTGCCTTGTATAAAAACTCGTCCGTACGGTGCGGATCAGTGGACGCAGTTGTATGAGTTTTTATACAAGGCAAACTAAAATCCGTTGCGTGCAATGCGTCCGATGCGTGCGATGCGGGCCTGTGGACGCTTGCCTTTAAACAGAGTTCTGAAGTATCATCGGACTAGGTTTTTTTGCTTTAGATTAAATACTAAGAAGGGCCTAAAAATAACAACTTCACAATATTTACAAAATACACATGAAACAGTTGAGCTATTTAAAAACCGTTGTAAACCGTATATTTGTAAATAACTCAACTGATCCAAAACAGATCATACTTATATCTAGCTAGTTATCTTATTCATATTGGTCTTTTAAAGCTCTGCTAGCTAATAAGGCTGCTTAATCTGATGTCAACTCTTTTCGTTGTCATACAAGTCACTAACTATATTTTAAAACCGCGTTAAAATCGACAAATCACAGGGGGCAATAGTTGTCTCATAAAAACTTGCCAGGTTGCCAACAAGCCTGGCATGTTTTCTGAACTGTTTTCATACTAAATCATAGGTATTATGTGACTAAATAGTGACATTAGCGCGTTTCAGCGCGTTTCAGCGCGTTTTTTGCCGTCACAAGCTTCTTGTTTTCGTATATCTGTAGCCACATCGCTTGACATTATGCTGGGCAGCGAAAGCAGTTCAGGTGACTTACTCTCGACCACAGTTCCAATCCGGATTCGCGGAATTTGACAGATCTCGTGTCATTTTGTACTGAAAAATGACATGTCAAAATCTATGGATCCGGATTGGAACTGTGTTCGAGAGTAACCCACCAGAGCTTGCGATATGGGGGCAGGAAAATAGTAATTGACTAAAAGTAACCATAACAGTAGTTTTTAGCAAATGATTAAACCTGGAATGGTTGTATTCTCAAGGTGGTTCTGAGTCCTGGACGATCACTTAAACGTACTAAACTATTCATCTGAGTGCCTTTGCGCCAGCTTACCCTCGGAGCCATTAGCTGGAGGAGTACTCAAAGGAAGATATATTATAGCATTTAACATCAGTATAAATAAACTAGCTTCCGCTCGAAGCGCTCCTGGCTAGGCTTGCTTAGTCAATCTTCACCGATTATCTAAGTTAAGCAACGTTCTCTGCGGTCACTATTTGGATGGGTGACCGTTAGTGGCATTTACATCTGAGCGCATCCGTGCTTCGGAGGGCACGTTAAACTGACGGTTCCGGCTCTAGCAGTCGTTAAGCGACGACGGAGGCCTTAAGGGCGGCCCAGAGTCGGCCACTAGCTCATACGAACTTTCTTTAACTAGCTTCCGCCCGTTGAATACCGTTGATTTTCCGGGATAAAAAGTAGCCTGTGTGTTCCAGGTCACGGACAATATATATTCCAAGTTTCAAATCGATTCAGTAGTTTTAAAATTCCAAAAAAAATAATTTTGAACCTAACGTCTTCTTCTTCATTGTTCCATGTTCCATTTCTTTTGGGGTCGGCCCTTCTTGTTCTCATCTATCTATCTTTACTATTAAAAGTGTAAAAAGCAAAAAAATTAAAGTTATGGATATAATGTTCGCGGATCACGCCTAAACTACTGGACCAATTTCAATTAATTTTATACCATTCATTTTCCGGATTGAAACATAGGCTATATTTGATTGAAATCAAAGACGTGGATTCTTAAATACAGCTTGAACTCTGTAAACCAAAAGCAGCAATTTGCTGCGAGGTTCATCGTATGCTGGGTAACAGATATTTTGGTGGAAAGTTTCGCAGTGTAACATACAGTGCGTTTTTCAGTGATTTTACTCTGTTTACTTTAGGACCTAACGTGGAATAATAATTCAACCTCTTTGTTCCTCAGTTCATACTCGGAAAATTGGAATGAGCCCTTTACTATACATTGCTCTGTTACTAAGGGTGCGTTTGCACAGGGAGCGGCGGTGCGCAAGTAATGCACTCGGACGTTGCTTTTTGTTAATCTTTGATTCTTCTGATCGATATTTCCCGAAGTATACTTTTAAATATACACTAGTTTTAGCATTTGAGCTTGCTCGCGTTATATCCTTATTTTAAAATGTTCTTTAAATGTAGGTTTTTTGATGAAAGGTCATTCGAGGTCAAGGTCAACAAGGGTCAAAGGTCAAACCAGTTGGAGTTATGATTTACTATAAAGTTGAATTATTTTAGGATCATAAGAGATCTCAGAGAATATTTAATGTATCTGGGGATCAAAGTGATTTTTAACTGACTTCAAAAAAGGAAGAGGTTCTCAATTCGGTTGTATTTTTTTCAGTAGTTTGGCAGTTAAATAGGATAGTCTAACTGGAAAAAACACGTCATCCACGTTCACGACATTGCGTATTTTGCTTTTCTGTGTTGTTTATGATCAATAGAACAGTCCTAAGAACTGCCATCAACTGAAGGCGTATCAAATTGAAATCGGTTTTCTAGTTTTTTTTTATAAAATATTTTTTTTTAGGTAAATCACAAGGATCATTTTGAATCGTGTTTTATTGAATACCAGCCGTCGCCCGCGTTATTGCTCGCGTTCTAGACCCTTTAGTAGAGTGTGACTTTAAAAATTCCTTTCTTAGTGCACCCCTACACTACATAAGGAGACTACCCTCCAAATGTTATACCTCTAGGACTTATAGTTTAGGCTGTCCGTTGATTATCAGTCAACTGCAAAAGAGTTTCCAATATTTAGAAGATTGTACGGTTGATAATGATTATTATTTGCATTAGTTTGTATCGAAACTAACATAACCCGCGGCGTATTTGTTGATGACAGCTCAATTAAACAATACCTTTGGCTTTGTCCTACAGACTGTAATGCACATTTTAATATAAATAAACATAATTGATCGAGTGAGCGAAGCGAACGAGATCTTAGTGACAACTTGGACAAAAATGCTTTGTATGTTTGTATGTCAAGATCTTTTGAACCGCTTATCCGATCTTCACAGAATTCATCAATGTGATATTTTTACTGAACCTTTGCATTGTTATTCTCTCGACCCTGAAGCTCTGCAATTTCACATAATTACATTTAGTTATATTATATCTTCAAAAATGTTGAAATGTGCGAGCGAGAGGGTTGTCTGCCTTCTACATAGGTACGCCTTTAGTGTAGGCATAGGTTGCCTCCTGACGCTGTATCAATCATCTTCAGAAGATGTAAAGGCCTAAGGTATGTACAGGAGATGGCATCATGTAAATGGGACTTAAAAAGGAATAGATACAGAAAATATCCAGTATGCCGAGATCTGTGATTCGCTGCTTCGTTCAGAATCCATTCTCGTACTAAAACAAGTCGTAAACTGAACATACACTACGGTGGATTTGCTTTTCAATCTAGATTCTAGATCCTAGTACCTTTTAGAGGCTGTATTTGTGTTTACAGCGAGCTGAACTCCCTGTATATATATAGTATAAGTACTTATAAAAATATTATTTATGAAAATAGTTTTTTTTTTATGTGAACAAACAGATGGCTCGACGTCATTCTCCAATCCCAATCCCAATACGGAACCAATTCGGATTATTACGATTTTTCTATCAGCATACAAGCCATAGCATGACGGCGTCATGGCTCAGTCGGTAGTAGCTCTGCCTTCCGTGCTGTGGGTCGTGGGTTCGATCCCCACCGAGAACAAACATTTTTGTGTTGTAAACATAGATGTTTGTTCTGTGTCTGGATGTTTCTATGTATTATAAGTATTACAATAAAAATGTATGTATGTATTCTATCAGCCATCTAGTTTCCATCGTACAAGCTTTGCTTAGTTTGGGACTAGAAGGCGTTGTGTTAAGTGTCCGTGATTTTTTTTTTATAGCTTTATCAGTGTACGTTTTGTGCTACCGCAAATAAATGCATGTCTACTAATTAATAAAATTATGTAGATTATTAATTGTAAAATAACACCATGATTGAGCCGAATAAAAGGGTACTAATTCTGTACCGCAACGCGCAGTGCAACTCAAGCGTGATCTATTCATTTTTAGAATTTAAACACAAAGAGATCCGTTGGGGGACCATATAATAAACTTATAAAAATAAGTGGAACATATGAGTTTGATTATTGTATTGTGTTTTTGCATTCGTCCGAATTGTATTCATAATTTTTTTATCATTCAAATTGCTTATGCGATGGACGCCTTGTATAGAAAAAAAATACAGCTTCTAAAGAAGAATCATTTTTTTTTCTTTAATTCTTTATTGTACACTAAAATAACACATCAAAGACAGAAATAGATAACATGTACAAAGGCGAGCTTCACCCTAAAAAAGTATGTATTCTGGTATCGTAATCATTGTATTCTTCTGCTGAAGAAAGATCGCGATTTTAAAAAGTAAAAATGCATTCCTCAAATATTACTACCTGCATCAAACAGTAAGATGCGTACGCGTACCTAATTCTTTAACCAAAAAGTACAAGACCACATTATTTTTTCGAATAAAAAAAATATTCTCCTTTAAAAAAAACTAGCCGCTATTTTGCAAAAAGGGTAGTCACTAGAAAGTCAGAAAGCTACTCTTTCTCTTTTACTTGAAGTTTAGGTGGAAAAAAATCAGTTCTTCCAGTAGGGAGATCAGTAGGGATATGTGGATCTGAAAAAAAATTATTATTACTTCTTATGGTTAGCACAAAGTGGAAGAAATCATTGTCTAAGTTTAATAGGAAGTCACCACACCATACCATCTTCAAAACAGTCTTCTGACTTTAGTTTTTTCAAATGATTGTCCTAAATCAGCCATTACATAAAAGAAGAATTAAACTTCTTAATTCTAATTCAAAAACGCACCAAGTTCGAATGTATTTTGTTTTTAACCCATTCGTAAAATTGGCCAGTAAAATAGAGAAGAACCTTCTGATTTCAAATCAAGAATCAATTCAAAATTAAACTACCTAGTTCGAACATCAAAATCGGATTGGCTCGAACGAACTGGCTGATCAAGCGGTAATGTAGTTACAGATATGACCTAGTTGCAAAAGTATTTGTCGAATATTGACTGCAGTGCCTTGATCGCGAATAAATGTGACAATCGTAAACGTATCGTAACGTTAGCGTATACTAGATACACTGCGCGGTGACGCTACAACGTTCGACAGTCGAGCTGAGGTTGACGCGCAATATGACTCGAATACGTTAAGGTTTACGTAACGCGCCGACTGTCAGATTTATACAAACGTTTTTTTTTTGTTGTCGTCGGTTTAGACAAACTTATCCTCTTTTCAATAAAAGAGTTTTTAAAAATAGAACACCAACTAAAGAAATGATTGCCCAATTCCACCAGCCAGTAATCACGGTCCTCTTAAACAAACCGAATACATTCCACTCGAGTAATCGATTATTGCAATCGAATTAGATGCTATTTCTCGATTGGCCGATCCGTCGACACTCGATTATGGACGCATTTACATTGTAAACATACAACAAAACCCAGTCTCATACAAAGTGTTCGCAAGTTTTGTAGAGTTTCCGCTAGCAGGTGAAATGAAAACTATTTTACTCCATACATAAAAAATATGAATCACCTTTCGCAAATCAACAAAATAAAACTCAAGACACGCAAAAACATCGTAAACATACATAAACTGTTAGCGTTGGCGTACACTTGACGACAAGAGGTCGTGTCGTTTAGTTAGGGAGAGAAAAGAAGATTTTTTTTGAAAATCCGGATGGATAAACAAAGCCTTATTTATGCCGTCCAATTGTATATTTTATATTTCATAAAAAACGCCGCATTTTCAAAAAAAAATAATTCTTTTCCCTCCCTAACTACACGACGCGACGTCTTGTCTTCTAGTGTAGTTTGACGCTGAAATCATAAGCTTCTTTTTTGTTCCGCGTATGTTAAATATAGAAACCCCTATGAGTGATTCAGTATTTATTTAATGCACTTACCCCTACATTCATATACATTTCCGCCTTTGCCGATAAGCGCCAACCTGCGTTCTGTGTAAAAGTAGAGAGTTTTTTTGTCCTAATAAAACGCGTTAGGAGGGACGATAGAATCACACTCTATAAGGACTCTGGATTAGATACTAACCCCTTTATTTATATTCAACTGTCATTTTAGCGCCGCTTTAAAAAATGCTCTATCATTGTCACTTGCATGACATTGACAACGAAAAGAGATGACAACAGATTTAACAATCATTTTAGTTAGCTCAGCTTTAGAAGACCAATATGGATATACCTCTAAGGTTCGTATGCTGATTTACTGTTCAAGCACTGAGCCGGAAATTCCGGACTCGAATCATACATTTTTGTATGAAAATATCTAGTGAAATCTGTGCATGAGTAACGATTTCTTTATCGGCATACAGGTTTAAATAATTTCTATGTTTGGTTTAGAGATACTTCTTTATTAGTTACTCTATCTCACGAAGACGGTTTTTGCATGCAACGTAATTCCGTTCTCTATATTATTATATTACTCTTCCGAAACCAAAAATATTCCACGGTACATCCAAAATAGGTGAAAAATAGTACTTACAACTTATTGATATCCTGTTTTATGTTGCTAGTTGCAAAATATTCTTTGTAAAAATCTTCAATCGAAAATAATCTGCACCGATACAAAAGAAATATTATTATTCACTCCCACAGCTAAAATATGATAATTAATCCAAAAGGAAAAAAAATAAGAAATGAGAGCAGCAGTGTTGCCAACTCTAACGAAACCGGGTCAAATGCAGTGTCGGCTACGGAGTGCGGATTTTAAAATGACTCCGCTAGATGGCGCTATTTTAATAAAATCTCGATAATGTAGTAATGTTATTTTGCAATTGAGTTCCGAATTGGTATTGGGGTCCGGAAAGTAGTTTATCAAATTCAAAATAGCTTGAGGACATTATGGGATATGATGTTTAACCACTGAACATACCAGTTAATTAACCCACGACTAGAAAAGAAAGGGTGTTCTAAGTTTGATGGCGTTACCTATCTGTATATTTATCTGTGGCCTCGAAGCTCTGAAAGTAAGGCTCCGATTTGAATGCGTTTTTTTTTGTAAGAAACGAGCCCCATGATCTTAGGTTTTTGAAGTTATACTTCTAATGCGACTTCCAACAACGTTGCGTTACGGGATGACATAGTCTCTGTCTCTTTCTATTCCCCCCGAATAGAAAGAGACAGAGGCTAATACGCTACAAATGCTACAATCAAATATAGATGGCAGTGTTCAGCAATTCAGCATTTGACCGCCCGTGTTTTTGAAGATAAACGACTTCCAACTGACAGCGGGGGGAATAGAAAGAGACTAATACGCTACAATCAAAATATAATAGATGGCAGTGTTCATGCAACTTTTTACTTTTTATTTTGAAGGGAAAATTTAGTACTGCATATTGGTTATGTACATAAAAATAAATACTAAATTAATTTCACATTAAACACAAAGCGAGAGTGAATGCGTGGCACTCGAAGTATAACTTCTTCCGCACGTAGGGACTGCACGCACAAGTTTTTTTTTAATAATTACGATCCCAAATGACAATTTGTCGATATCAATAATAATAAAATTGATGCAGCCGTTTCCAAGTTATGTATGAGGAAGAATAGTAGTGTCACGGGAAAGTAAAATTTCCGTTCACTCTACTAGTAGTGCAAAGCGGTAGTGCTTAAGAAAATAAAGTGGATATTCATTATGCCTGAAAACTAGTTTTGATGAATTTCAACATTTGACATAATTAGTTCATATTTGACGAACCAGATGACCAGCAATGATGAAGAGGTTCTATGAAGTTTTTCAAGGACAGAGTAAATTTTTATTAAAAAAAATAATGTCCGAGAGCTCGCTGTGCAATACCGACATCATAGAAGTAGAGCGGGAGCGCATTGTATTATCCATTCCGGTTGGAGTCTGTTGTTAATTTGTTTTCTCCTGAGCCACGATCGATAACATCCACGCGGGGATAGCGCGTGTCCATTGTTATTGACGTCACGATACTACGGTACGATAATTTGAAACAAGCAGCCGATTTCATGACACATGACACCCCACTTTATATTTTTTTTTTACTCCGTTTGGACCCTTAATAACTTTACGACCCTTGACCGATTTACTTAATTTTTCAAACATAAAATTAAAATTACTATCTACTACTCGTACTATCTAGTAGTACTAGTAGTAGATATGTAGTTCCTAAACTGGTACCAAATGCCTTACATTTTGACAGAACGACATGACAAATATCTCTCGGTGCGCATCTTAGGCCCGCAGAAATTAACAGTATGTCCGCGGTTTATGAACATTTTAGATGACATACTTTGTCTTATTTGAAGTTCCGATTGTCGTGCGACAGTGGAGCACAACCACATAGCGTGTCTACGTGCCCTTAACCCTACAATACTTGTAATTCCGAGCGCCGTGCAATTGTGTTAGTCGCGCCGAGTGCGGAACCCGCGGATTAGGGTTCCGTTTATAAATGGACATGCTTTTACCAGCTTTTAACTTTTACAGTCTTTTTTATGAAAAAGTAATGGAAAGAGTACCTCTATCACGAACAAATCTGACCGTCGCCGTGTTAACGTATTCGAGTTATATTGCGCGTCAATGCCAGCTCGACTGCCAACCGTTGTAGTGTCACCGCGCAGTGTATCGCGGATACGCTTGCGTTACGATACGTTTGCGATTGTCACATTTATTAACCAACTTCAAAAAAGGAGGAGGTTCGGTTTAAAGAATTTATCATAAAGAACAATACAGTTCACTTACAATGGGACTTATTAACTTAGGTAGGGGCTAGTGGCGAAGCATGCATTAGTTAATATTTATTCTAAGAAATGATACATAAGTAAATCGTGATTACAAAGTAAATAGTAGGTAGGTATGTAGTCTATTTCTAAAACACGAGTAGATTAAATTATTATGACATGAAGGTTCTCAATTCGGTTGTATTATTTTTTCGTGAAAAAGACACTAGTAGGTCACCTAGGGATGGAGTATAAGTTAGATCCAGACTGATTTTAAGCGGTTACTTCTGCCTGTTACCTCAAGGATCACGTCCATAAACTTAATTAACTTTTCTGAAGCGCTCGTGGCTTGCTTCTTTAATACCAGAGTTGTAACTCAAACTTTTATATAATGTGAACCCCCGCCCTTTACCGTAACGAAACGTGTACACAAATAAAAATTATTGATCTGTCCGGTTATCGGTCCCATGGTGACAGTCAAACTACATTGGTAAACACCTATCTATAGTGTATTAGGTACCTATGGGATGTTTTCACTGTACCAGACACGACACGACATCGTCGGAGAGCTGATGATACGTACAGTCTAGTAAACGTACGTAATGAGATTTGCTATTCGACGATATCGTGTGTCGCGTCTGGTTGGCCTAGTATCTAGACCAATGATTCCCAAAGTTGACTGGACCGCGACCCTTAAAGTATCCTAAAATCTCTTAATTCAGTCAAGGATTAAATAACCAGGATCGTTGTCAAAGTCAAAAACTCAGGCCGATAAAGGAATCGTTGCTCAAGCATAGATTTGAGTAGAGATTTTCATACAAAAATCTATGCTCGAGTCCGAATCGGTGCTTGAAAAGTAAATCAACTTTACGGATCGTCAAATATATAAAACGTGTATAGTTTGCTATATTATACACTAGCGACCCGCCCCGGCTTCGCACGGGTGCAATGCAGTGATGTTAATGATGTATTATAATTATAAATATAAACCTTCCTCTTGAAACACTCTATCTATTAAAAAAACCGCTTCAAAATCCGTTGTGTAGTTTTAAAGATCTAAGCATACATACATACAGACATTAGGACAGACGCGGAAAGCGACTTTGCTTTATACTATGTAGTGAAGTATGGTTCTATAATAGTTGCTACAAGTAACACAGAGAAATAATACTCCTAAGCAAACTTATCACTTATTAATGAGAGTATTCATCGCGCCAACACTGAAAAAATATAATCGTTGATTTTACTAAATTCGTGGTAATGTTTACAAAAGAAAAGGGTTAAAAACGGTCCTACACACTTACGTTGTTGATTTTACTAAACACATAATGGTAGGCCAATTACAAAACTAATATAGTAAATAAATACGAAATATAAAACTGTACTATCAACATTATTAAATTGTAAAATTGGACCTGTGGTAGGGACAATTTAATATCACTTTTATACAAAACCTAATTGGTAATTATTACTAAACTAGTTTTGCAAAAGTATCATAAATAAACGAAACCAAATGAGTAGTTTTTACGAAGTAATTTTGTATCATATATGAAATTAATATAGTAGAATTGACCTAATTAGTTTCGTATTTTTTGCTAAAGGTTTATGTATAGTAATAACCTACCAATACTGTATAATATACGAAACATGTTTTGTTATTTACTGATTACGTTTCGTATAGTTTACGAACAGAGTGTAGTGTTTTTTATGATACTAGTTTAGTAATATTTATTAAAATATTTAGTGAAATTGGCTGTATGCGTTCAGTATTTTTTATCAAACTCGTTTTGTATATATTATTCCTTATACGAAGTTAAATTTACGATTCTAGTCTTGTAATATTTACCGATTCTGTTTCGTTTATCTTAAGGTTTATGTTTAGTATTATTTACTGTTATCTGCTTCGTATATTCTACATACAAAATGTTGTATTATGTACTGAACCTAATATTGTAATATTTAACTAATATGTTTCGTATAATTTAAGGGTAGTCTTTAGTATTTTTACCTATAGTCTGTTTGGTATATTTGACTAATGTATTTTGTAGAATATACGATACTTAACGATACCTACTTCTGTAACATTCAATCAATTTGATTCGTATAATTTACGAGCCATATTTAGTATATTTTGCTATAGTCAGCTTTGTATATTTTATCATACTATTTATTCACTAGTTTTGTAATATTTAATAAATCTGTTTTGTATAATATACCTATGTCATATTGTATTTTTTGCTAAATTAGTTTCATGTAAATTACTATTATTAATATTGTACATTCTACGAAATCGGTTTGTTTACTTACTCATTTGCTTTCGTATGTTTTACAGGTATTACTTTGGTATAATCTACTTTAAAAATTCTGTAAATTTAACCCTAGTAAGTTTGTACATACTGTTGTTTTACTTGTTCACTTTAGTATATTTCACCCATATTGTATTGTATTTATGACACGCGCCTGTTTTAGCTGCTTTATAAACCTCTTGGGTAATAGCAATCTTAGTCCGTCAGCTCAATATTGCCAATTACCTAACAGATTTAAAGCAACTAAAACATGAAAACAGGTGTAGGTATCATAAAAAACAAATATTTGTGAATTATACACAAGTCAGCAAGTAAAAGTTGTAGGTACAAAACATTTTAGAATACTGTAAATCATAACAAGAGAGCACACACAACTTCCAAGTAGAACATACCAAAGTAAAAGTTATATAAACAAACGAAAGAAAATGCATAAATCCATAACCAGTTCGTAAAATGTACAAGAAAAAAAATCGGAGCAAAATACACACAGCAAATAAACAAAAAGTACAATAATATACCAACTTAATTATAAAATGACATTATATTTACAAATGATTAAATGTTACAATTTAAAGAAATACCTATTTGATCAGGGTAGCGGAAAAGTAATAAATGATACAAATTATGCTTATTAAGATTAGTTTATTAATTAAATCAAAATCAAATCAAAAAATTAACAATTGATTCTGCCGTTTACGAAACCTCTCCATTAGCGTAGTAGGTATATTTAGGTCTACTTGATCTACGGCCGCACTTCAAACATCACTATTTTATATTTAAATGAACTAAACTCTACAGTAAGAATCTCCATTACACATTACATGAGAAAATGTCGGAGCAATAACAATTATTTTCAGATTGAATCCGATTTTGACGTTGTACATCAAAACTGCGACTTAAAGTTGTTTAAAAAATGGTCAACGGTTTTGGAGAAAACATTACCAGTCTTCAAAAAAATAAAATCGTGTGAAGAAACGCTGAAGCTTCTAGAAGACGGTCCAACTGCAGGTAAGCTAACATTCCAGTTTTCTGTGGCTGTGGATAGAGATACAACATGAGTTTTTGACAAATTAAAATCCCAAATGACCATTGCAATTTGTCAGATTATAAAAATAAAAACAGTAACAATACTTACGAGCTTGTATAGCCTTGGCTGGCCTTCAGTGGAGGCCACTCGTTGCAGATATCTTGAATAGTTTTTCCCTTAGCTGACGGCGTCGTAGGTTATATGACAGCCGCCATTTCTCAGTTATTTCAACCCATGGTTCTCTGTTAAATTTGAGCCACAGTTTTCTTTCTTCTTCATCCTCGACCGATGAATTAGGTAATGTAGGTGAATTAAGTGTTTCTAAAAATGAATCCAATCGTAATTACTGTTCTTAAATTTGAAGGTACTGAAAATTATTGCGCCAACTTGAAGAATATCGGGTTACCTTCAACAATTACTGAAGCTCTGGGTGTACATTTTTTCAATACACGCCTTTGATTATGGTATCTGTCGACCAGTTTGACCTCTGGCCGGTATATAGGACTTTCTGCCATATTTTCGACTGGGAATATAATATGTCTCCTGAAATAGAAGCAAATCAATACAGAATTGGTATTAAAATCTATATCTATCTATATACTATTAAAAAACTGTAAAAAGCTAATAAGTAAAATTAATGATATGGATAAACTAAATACGCAGATCTACTAAATAAAAGATTCTGATTCCGAAAATCGAATTTATTCTAACCATATACCGCGTGCACACTATTTCCATGCCGCTGCCGGAACGGCATCAATGCCGCGGACTTATTGCCACAGCAACATCGCCTTTATTCTCACTAAGCGGCATTCATGCCGGCAATGGGCATAGTGTGCACGCGGTAATAGATCTATTTCATTCATTTATAAATAGTAGTTGCCCCGTACTGAGACCTCGCGATGTTCACAAAAAAAGGAAATAAAGCGCAATGAAACATTTTTTTAAACTGGCTGAAATAAACTTACAAATCGGATCGATATCACGATCTGACTAAGCGACCTGGGACCTTATGTTTAATTGAGCAGAGATTTTACTCTAATAAAGATGACGTCAAAATGACGTCGAAAACTCAATTCATCATGGTTGCAAAATTGAGTTTTTGGCCGAGATAGGTATTAGAGTAAAATCTCCGAGTAAAAGCTCAAAATCTATATAGTTTAGAACTAAGAATAACCTAGAACGAAAACAAGAAAGCATTTGGAACGTCTAAAAGATTTGCCAAACTACAAAAAAAAATACATTCGAATTGAAAACCTCCTCCTTTTTTGAAGTCGGTTAAAAATACTGTTAATAAGTCGGATCAGATTATATTTTGTGTAGGTATTAATACTCGTAGTATAGTATTATATGATCTGTGGTATATAGGCTGACACTAACCTTTTGATTAGAACAGGTCTGGGCTGAGTTGGCACTTCCACTGCAGACACCTGATTGAGTTTCAAGTCTTTCTATCTCACGTGATGAAATAGATTCTGTATCCAATGAACATGTGCTCTGTAAAATCAATTTTATTAATGTCGTGTTAGGTAGGTAGGTACCTACCTATTCACATACCTATTTATTTCAATTCTTAATTTAAAGTTCTACAATAAAAAAGCAAGCTCGTACCTATGAGCTAGTCGCCAACTCTGGTGACGGAGTTTTTAGGCAGCCTTAAGGCCTCTTTTGTGGCTTAACGACTGCTAGAGCTGGGACCGACCGTTTAACGTGCCCTTCGAAGCACGGAAGCGCTCAGATGTAAATGCCACTAACGGTCACCCATCGAAATAGTGACCGCGCAGAACGTTGCTTAACTTAGATTATCGGTTAAGATTGGCTAAGTAAGCCCAGCCACGAGCGCTTCAAAAAAAACCCCACGAATTTAGTAACTCCATAACAAAATTGCTATCCAGCAAATTGTCGTCTCGTTCATCCATGACGGAACGCCTACGAAACGGATGGAAAATAGGTATGTTATGAATCAAAAAAGGAAATAGTTACCAAAATGGAGTCCGCGCGTCCTTGGATTTAACACTCACTTATGAAACATTTATTGTTATTTCAAAATACCTAGGTGGTCTGGATTACTACTACTGTGTAGGAACTGGGTTCAAAACTTGCGTGCGTCCAACCCGAGCATCGAACGGTCTGTGACTGTCTGTGGTGACTTGACTGTGAAGCCGGCCGGCCGCGGGCTGATGCGCCAGCGCCCGCCCTCCACGCTAGGGCTGGCAGGTCAGACGGATACGGATTTTGTAATAAAATCCTGATTGTTATCCGACTTTTATCCGACAGGTATGCAATGCACGTAGGTACTTGAATGATTTTGGCCGGTATGTATCTATTTAGGGCCATTGTAGCACCCAATGGAGGACACGAAATCACAAATTACAAAAACATTTATTAAGTAGGTATGTAGGTACTTATAGTCCGGTCAATTTAGACATTCGAAGGTGCATAAAATCACAAGCTGAAAATCAGTAAAATTGTTCAAAACATCGATTTGAAATAAGACCTCTTTGGTTTCAGTATCTATGCTAATTGCTAACAGGTTTTCATAGAAATTTAAACTTAATAAAAAAAACGTGAGCAAAGCCGGGAGCTACTATAATCTAATCTAGTATTAAAACAACATAGCAAAAGTACCTACCTAACTAGGTATTTAAAAAGCATAATACATTTATTAAGTCATAATATGGCAGCCCTACCTCACTTCAGAGCGAAACGCGGAAAAATACTGCCCAGACACGTTTCGCGTCGCGTTTCCAACCTTACTAGACAAAATGGTATAATACACTAGCACAAAAGTTTGATTTTACAAAATTAGTTTTGTAAAAAGTTTGCTATGACTGGTATGAGCTCGGAATGTAATCTATGATAAACCTATGAAGAATATAATATGGGGACCATATCAGTAGAGCTGTGGCAGCACTGCTGAAGTTCGGAATCATACCCTAGTTAAGGCCTAGGGGACAGAACGCGGTCGCGCGTTCGATCGTTTTCCATTGAACTGTTGGACATTATTTTATTTTTGTTGTTTTACATCTATACCTACTAGCGACTAAATCTATCTAGGCTCGGAGATACGCCGAGTGTCTAAATTCAAAATGAGAAAATCCGTACCTAACTGAAGTTAAATAAGTAGGTAGGGTACCTAACCTAGACCACCTATCTATCTATCTACCTACCTAGGTTTCTTATGAAGCCGCACTTGATTTTTTTACTCTCTTTTACACCAACTATACCATCCCTTTGTCCGATTTAGGTAGGCACATCATAACATAAATAAAATAAATAAATATTCTTGGACGTTACACACAACGCCTTCTAGTCCCAAACTAAGCAGAGCTTGAACTATGGAAACTAGATTGCTGATATAATACTTATATACTTACCTACTCTTTTTTTTGTAAATACATACATAACCTAAAGAGTAAAACATTTAAAAGTAGGTAGCTATGCGTAGACATAGGTATACCAAACTAGCCTAGTTATAGTTTTGTGATTTTGTTTTATGTTTGTTTAATAGCTGTTTGCTTTCCGTTGCGACTCTTCAAAATTCCTTTCTTAGTGCACCCCTACAATAAATAAGGATACCTACTACCATAAGAACTACTATAAGGATATATCTACCTAATTTCATACCTCTAGGACTTATGGTTTAGGCTGGGCGTTGATTCTAAGTCAACTTCAAAAGAGTTTTTTATAGGTAGTACCTAGGTATATTGATGAATAAATTAAAATTAAAAATAACCGGTTCTAAAGTTATGATCTAACTAGTAATTCAATGGATGTAACAAACAAATTATTATACGTACAGTAGGTAACCTACGTCTATGTAATTTTTTTACACTTTGATTCTTAGTTATGGCGTGCTATGTGTATACGTATACAGCATGAACTCTCTCAACCAAAAGCAGCCATTTGCTACGAGGTTTATCGTATGCTGACTGATAGATAAATGTGTATTATAGAATTTAGGACGAAAATGTTTAAAAGTTCGATGATATTTTTGTAAGTAGGTATTATATAGGTACACCTATCTATACATCTATACAAATATTATAAAGAGGAAAGGTTTGATTTTTTGTTTGTTTGTTTGTTTGTATGAATTGAATAGGCTCCGAAACTACTGGACCGATTAAAAAAATTCTTTTACCATTAGAATCCTACATTATCCCTGATGAACATAGGCTATATTTTATCCCGGAATTCCCACGGGAACGGGAATTACGCGGGTGAAACCGCGAGGCGCTGCTAGTCTACTTATAAATATCATCGAACTTTTTAACGAAAAAAAAAACCTAGCTAGGTCTACATTGGTATCGATTCGCTTGTTGCATTTTTCTAAACTAACCTAATTTGACAGCACTAAAAATGTTGCCGTCCCTTTCTCATAAACTGAAACGACAAGGACGGCTATAATTTTAGAGCTGTCAAATTAGGTTAGTTTAGAAAAAGGCAACAACCGAATCGATACCTAGCTACCTAGCTAGGTTTTTTATTATTACTAATTCTTTATTTCAGACAGCAGCGGTCCACACGTAGGTACACATCTATACTGTTATAAAACTGTAAAAAAAGCCAAAAATTAAAATGAAAGATATGGATAAACTAAATATGCAGATCTACTAAATAAACGATTCTGATTCCGAAAATAGAGTTTGTCTGTTTATCTGTTTGTTTGTTCGCGGATCCCGCCTAAACTACTGGACGAATTTCAATGAAACTTATACCATTCAGAAGCCCTTTTCACGGATTGAAACATAGGCCACAGGTATTTTATTGAAATCCGAATCCTAGATACAGCTTGTCCTCTCTAAACCAAAAACCGCCTTTGGCACGAGGTTCATCGAATGCTGGTTGACATTACGCTGGATATTTTGGTATGGAAAGTTTCGCACGCGTACGAAGTCGCGGGTGTCAGCTAGTAATAGATTTTGAAGCGACTGGCACAGACATGCTTGGCGTCACGTTTCCCTACTAAACCAATAGTACCTATAATATACCTACTAAACAAAAGATTAATTTTGCAAAATCTGTTTAGTAAATTACCTATAAGTTTGAACGCTTGTACGAGTGACCGCTCTCTGTCTGTTAAATAAAAAGGTAGGTAGGTACGTAGTAAAAGATAAGTAAGTACCTACTAGTATACCCTAGTAATAGTATATTTCAATGCATGGCGCAAACTTGTTGTTCGCGGCGTCTGTTCCATACGCTAGCTACTAACGTATCAAGGAATTCACTACATAGGTAGGTAGGTACGTGCAAAAGTTTCAATCCGTAGAACTCAGGTCACCAAATGTACCTAACCTAACTAAGTAGCTAGGTACCTACTATAATTTTACTGGCAAGTTGAAGTGGCAGTTGTCGGCAGGCAGGTTAGGTACCTACCTAGGTGTAGTGTAGGTAGCTCGCAGAACTGACGGCCGCTGGCGTTTACAAATCGGAAAGCTGGCGTAGGAATCTAGATAGATCCCCGACGACAAAAAAATTCTAATAAGTCATAGGTATAACCTGTGTACCAAGTTTCGTCCAGATCGGTTGAAAAATGCGACCTGTAGAGGAGAACAGACAGACAGACAGACATCCGGACAAACGCATTTTTGGCCAATGTGGAAACTGAGACGCTTCGCTCGCTTCGCTCGCTCGGTCAATTAGTCGGTGCAAGAACCTGTGTGCAGCAGATGATTGTAATAGGTAGAGTTTACCACTTAACATCAGATGAGCCATAAACTGGTTCCATGTTCCATCACTTATACCTACTCGTATAAAGAAAACCTGCAAATCGCGTCGATGCCGTCGATACCACGATCTAGCTGGTTACTACGAACTAAAAAAACAAAGAAACTAAGAAATGGAAGCTCACGACTCGCAAATAGTATTATACCTACCTATCGAAAGTTATGCTCTACTGTAACGCTAAGTTGCCAGTTGGCACTAATATTGGCATTAACGGGCTAAGAAGGTAATAGGTAGGTATTAGGTAGATAAATTGATAGATAAACATTTATTCCAAACCACCACAAATTCAACAATGTAAAAGAAATAACAGCTTATAAAGTAAACTTAATAAATGAACTAATTTAACTAACGTAAACTTAAAAATTGCAATATCGAAACATGCGCCATCTGACTGTGTTCACGAGAACCTCGTTACAAAACTTATAGGTAAGTTTTACTGATGTTCTTAGTTAATTTATTCAATGTTTTTCTGTAAATTCTACGTTTAAATTTAATTGGATTTACTAAACCATTGACGTTAGAATTAATTTAGTAAAATCAACATTTGACATTGTAAATTTTACAAGAAATTGCTGTATCGAAACATGCGCCATCTGACGGTGTTCGCGAGAACCTTCTTACAAAACTTGAAAGTAAGTTTTATTAACGTTCTTGGTTAATTTCACCAATGTTTTTCTGTAAATTCTACGTTTAAATTTAATTGAATTTACTAAACCGTCGACGTTGAATTGTGTTTAATAAAATCAACATTTGACATTGTTAATTTTACAAAAAATTGCGGTAAAGAAACATGCGCCATCTGACGGTGTTCACGAGAACCTTCTAACAGAACTTGAAAGTAAGTTTTACTAATGTTCTTGGTTAATTTCATCAATGTTTTTCTGTAAATTCTACGTTTAAATTTAATCGGATTTACTAAACCGTCGACGTTGAATTGTGTTTCATAAAATTAACATTTGACATTGTGAATTTTACAAAAAAATTGCGGTAACGAAACGTGCGCCATCTGACGGTGTTTGCGAGAACCTTCTTACAAAACTTGAAAGTAAGTTTTACTAATGTTCTTGGTTAATTTCATCAATGTTTTTCTGTAAATTCTACGTTGAAATTTGATTGGATTTACTAAACCGTCGACGTTGAATTGTGTTTAATAAAATCAACATTTGACATTGTAAATTTTACAAAAAATTGCGGTAACGAAACATGCGCCATCTGACGGTGTTCACGAGAACCTTCTAACAGAACTTGAAAGTAAGTTTTACTAATGTTCTTGGTTAATTTCATCAATGTTTTTCTGTAAATTCTACGTTTAAATTTGATTGGATTTACGAAACCATGGGCGTTAAAATTAACTTCGTAAAATCAACATTTGATATTGTAAATTTTACAAGAAATTGCGGTATCGAAACATGCGCCATCTGACGGTGTTCGCGAGAACCTTCTTACAAAACTTGAAAGTAAATTTTACTAACGTTCTTGGTTAATTTCACCAATGTTTTTCTGTAAATTCTACGTTTAAATTTAATTGAATTTACTAAACCGTCGACGTTGAATTGTGTTTAATAAAATCAACATTTGACATTGTTAATTTTACAAAAAATTGCGGTAAAGAAACATGCGCCATCTGACGGTGTTCACGAGAACCTTCTTACAGAACTTGAAAGTAAGTTTTACTAATGTTCTTGGTTAATTTCATCAATGTTTTTCTGTAAATTCTACGTTTAAATTTAATCGGATTTACTAAACCGTCGACGTTGAATTGTGTTTAATAAAATTAACATTTGACATTGTGAATTTTACAAAAAAATTGCGGTAACGAAACATGCGCCATCTGACGGTGTTCGCGAGAACCTTCTTACAAAACTTGAAAGTAAGTTTTACTAATGTTCTTGGTTAATTTCATCAATGTTTTTCTGTAAATTCTACGTTTAAATTTAATCGGATTTACTAAACCGTCGACGTTGAATTGTGTTTCATAAAATTAACATTTGACATTGTGAATTTTACAAAAAAATTGCGGTAACGAAACGTGCGCCATCTGACGGTGTTTGCGAGAACCTTCTTACAAAACTTGAAAGTAAGTTTTACTAATGTTCTTGGTTAATTTCATCAATGTTTTTCTGTAAATTCTACGTTGAAATTTGATTGGATTTACTAAACCGTCGACGTTGAATTGTGTTTAATAAAATCAACATTTGACATTGTAAATTTTACAAAAAATTGCGGTAACGAAACATGCGCCATCTGACGGTGTTCGCGAGAACCTTCTTACAAAACTTGAAAGTAAGTTTTACTAATGTTGTTGGTTAATTTCATCAATGTTTTTCTGTAAATTCTACGTTTAAATATGATTGGATTTACTAAACCATGGGCGTTGAATTGTGTTTAGTAAAATCAACGTATAATATTGTCAATTTTACAAAAAAACTCTAGTAGCTAAGCATGTTCTGTCTCGGGATTCTTCTTACAGAACTAACTTCAGTATATTCAACATTAAGGTTTTGTAATTTTTGCTAAACATAGACGGGGTAATTTTCAACCATTACTGGTATTGTATAATTAACAATGGGCGGTTGTAAAACCAACTAAGAATTTGATTGATTTTACGACCTGAAGCGTCAACCAACTCTTGTTTAGTAAATTCAACAATTACGTTTTTTCAGTGAACATAACCGTTAGATTTGCAGTATAAAGGTTAATATTATTGCTATAGAAATGAAATTCAAATTGCTCGACGTGAGGTGAATTTGTTCGTCGAAATCGGAACTCTGTAAATGATTATTATTAATTTACTTAGGTAAGTAAATTTATAAAAATTGTAACCTGTTCGACCTATAACAAAAGGTTATGAACTATGACACCCCACTTAATATTTTAGTACGACTTTTTTTTTTTGCTCCTTGTACCCTCATAGCTTCACAACCCCTTGACCGATTTACTTCATTTAAAAAACCGCAGTAAAGCTTAAGAGTACTATCCGTATACCTACCAAATTTTATAAAGATCGGATGAGCGGTTAAAAAGATCTCGAAGAACAAACATACAAACATACAAAGCATTTTTGTCCAAGTTGTCACTAAGATCTCGTTCGCTTCGCTCACTCGATCAATAAGAATAAACATAAGCGATGGATAATTTAAGGAGAATCCTACGTCCAGCAGAGAACTTGCTATTGACAATGTAATTACTAGACAGAATTAAAACAGGCCTTTGCTATAGAAACCTAGATAATTTAATAGGAGGTCACTTTTGATCCATGCCCCTTAGCCACGACACGCTGTAGTAGACTTGTAGTACTATACCATATTCCCAGCCTAGTGCTAATTTAACAAATTGTTTATTTAACATGGATGTTAAGCTGACTAAGCCAGCCCAATTCCTTAAAGTAACGGATAAAAACTTTGGGTTGATTGCAACAATGTTCTAACAACCCGGATACGTCTCTTTAAGCTTTAAGATTAAGTTTGTTGTAAAACGGAGCGCGTGTCGCAGAGGCTGTGCGCCACTTCAATCTAGGCACTCCAGAAAACCAGCGCTAAAGGAGCACCGTGCACCTTTAGCATATGCTGAGCGAGTACCTTTTTACGCATTAGTCTATAATTTAATGTTTATTTAATTGTGTCTTCGTATGTGGTTTGCGTAAAATAAATAATTTCTATTTCTATTTCTCTGTTCGCGTGCGAGTTTCAATTCTACCTCCCAATGTTACCAGCATAACTTTAGCGCGTGCTACCAACATACGAAACGCGAATATTAATAAGGAGGTAACTAGAACTTGCCTTTGCAAAGATAATTGATTTTGTAAATCCTTTGTAAGGGGTTACTTGTAAATACACAATTGAAGTTTGTAGACTATCTACCACGAATATAAGATAATCTCTAACAAAGATTTTTAGATAGATAAGCAATTTATGCACAAAGAAAATTACAACTAATAGATACAGTATCACTACATAGTATAAAGCAAAGTCGCTTCCCGCGTCTGTGCTAATGTCTGTATGTATGTATGCTTAGATCTTTAAAACTACACAACGGATTTTGATGCAGTTTTTTTTAATAGATAGAGTGATTCAAGGGAAGGTTTATAATTATAATACGTCATCATCATCACTGCATTGCACCCGTGCGAAGCCGGGGCGGGTCGCTAGTTTACAATATTTACAAAATACACATGAAAAAGTTGATGAGCTATCTACAAACCGTTGCAAACGATTTATAGATTCTGCATCTCAACGCTGAATAAAAATAAACAAATATAAGTTGGTCATTGGTCATTTCACATAACGCCCAAAACTAAGCAAAGCTTGTCCTACGAGAACTAGATTGCTTATTTGTAAAGAAAATACATAGTAACACCCACACATAAAACAAACATCTATGTTTGCGACACATAAATGTTTGTTCTCTGTGGGGGTCGAATCCACGACCCCCAGAACGGAACTCAGAGCTATTGCCGACTGAGCTGTGACGCTTGTTAAAAGATGCCCGTGCATTGCTTTAGATACTTACTATGCACCTCCCAATATCGCCAATAAACGAACACTCACCGATAACCACGTGATTAGATCTTGTCTGGAAGGCACTTTAGGCACTTTGCAATACTATCTGCCGCACTCAGACGTTGCTTAAACATAAGGTTTACTTACTTAAAATTACCGCTGTCTCTGTTCTTCGTTAGACGTTGGTAAGAGATGTCGATGAACTAAGATATCATCATCATTTCCTTGCCTTTATCGCTAGATTGTGGCGCATGTTTTTTTCTTCCACTGTAGCGCCATCTAGCGCGCTACATGAGAGCTGTCCTAGATCGCGCAAGCGAAGTTATCACGGAGTTTGAACATAAGTAATATTACCGAATACCATCTTTTAGCTCGGGGTCTGAGGAGCACTGTCTTGTATTCGTTTGACTAAGATAATAATATAGACAGTGATGACACACATTTTATCTAATGTGGGAATCATAGTAAATACATTTATATGTTCTAACAGTTTTTCCTTCCTGCCGTAGGGGAAAACTCAGGCAAAGAAGAAAATTAGTTTAAAAAACTCAAAATTACAAAAATTTATTTATTCCAAGTACACAGTAACAATTAGGTGTAAATCCTATGCTTTAAAGTACTTAAAATTAAGTAAATTAGGTAGAAATTGCCTAAAAGTATACTAAATAGATGCTATAGCTGAATGGTGCACATCTGACGTCTGACTCGGCGGAAACTTTGATATTTTTACAATATGATACTCGAGTTAGTAGTAGTTAGGGATAGGGAAAACTCTTGATCCAGTAGGTGAGTAGTGGTGAAGAACGGGTTTTAGCTGCCTTTCTTCCTATTCTAACTAACCTGAGCTACTATGGACTAGCCGTTTTGTTTTGGCTATGCGAAGTGAACGTGCTCGGATCTTTAGGTATGGTATCGACCAGCTGCTAGGCTCGTTCGACGCGGGCGTTTTGTGGTGTGGTTCAGGAAGTCTGATCGCCACTTGACAGCCTCGCTGAAGATTATAAATAAAATAAATTAATTACTGGGTAGGGAAATTTCTTCATCGAGGTACAGTAGGTAGCTTTATGTGAAATTTTGGCAGGGTTTTACAGTTATTTAAAGATATCTACCTTGAGGCTTGTATGGTGAGATACGCTGGTGGTATTTTGTATGAAAATGCTTGAAGACGGTTACGAATGTTCCGGCCCAATCTTGTCTTCGCAAATCGCGTTTACGCCGGTACGACCTGAAGTAAATGGATACGAATGCATGGGTCAACTTTGAGTAGTCATAACGCTATCAGATTTGTCCAGGATCACAATAGAAATCGATTTAAAATTACCTGTAGTTTGGTGGGACAAAACGTATGAATATTTCGCGCTCAGCGACCTTGTGTTTTGCTTATTCGCACTGCAAACTGATTGGAAACTCGTATCTCATGTAAATGTGTCGTAGAAACAACTTCGGTATTCTTTTACGAGTATAAATGTGGCTTATTTACCGAAATAAAATCAAAATTTGTTGGTTCGAGATGATACTCAACAATTTTCAAAATCTCCTCTGCTACAGACAAGAGGCTCGGTTTTTTTTATTCTCGATTCCGTTTGGCATGGATCATAGAGTGTTTCTTTTTTATTTTTCTTTGTATCGGGGTTGCCGTCTCGGTAACTCAACTCTCTACCACCGAAGCGGTATCGAACGAATGTTTTTTTATTATTTTGTTTATGAGAAATATTATGTGAAATTTAGTAATAGTTGAAATAAAAATAATGCCGATAATAACGAAGTATCGCACCGGTGCCAAATCGCCCTAGCAGGCCGTTCTAGGCCTGAGTTCTTATGATAATGATTCTATCTCGATGAAAGGAAAATTTGAAATATTTTAGCGGAAGATTCAAACTAGGTACGTTTTACTAGGTAATTGCTATGATTTTTTCTAACGTGTAGATTATATGTAAAGTGTTAAAAATCTAAGGTTACAATGTATAATTGATTTTAATTTTTAATTTAATAATACAATTATTTTTCTGCCCCCTTGAAAAGTCTTAAATACCCACGAGGGAGCCTTATCACCCCACGTTGAGAACCTGTGTATTATTGAAAAACGTAATCACAGCTCGTAGCACTACCTCTACGAAGTGTAGCATACTCGTAGCAAGCGCTACGCGCTACACTAAAATGGCTACGAACCTTGTAAATAGTTGATTCTTTTCTTTACAACTATACAAGTGTAATTCAGTAGTGTTTAGTAAGCAAAACCAGGCTAAAACACGAGTGTTTGGATGAATAGTCCTAAAGCTAATGCTCCGGTGAGGCTGTGTCGTGACTAGTAATGCCCCTTCACTAATATATTTACAAGTCTAGGTGCTGGCTAAGTCATAAGCTTTTAGCGATTTAAGGTGGTTCCGTAGCAGACGGCTTGATCTGACCCATATCGTTATCTCTGAACTGCTTCCGCTGCCCAGCATAAAGTCAAGCGACGTGGCCACAGATATACGAAAACAAGAAGCTTCTAATGGCAAAAAACGCAAGGAAACGCGCTAATGTCACTATTTACTCACAATACCTATGATTTAGTATGAGAACTAACAAAACGTTACATTGGCGAAATTGCGGACAACACTGCAAAGACAAGAGTTGAATAGTATGTAAACAGGTCAGGTTTTTATGAGATAATGATTGCCCCCCAGGATCTGTTAAAAATGTATATCTACAGTGTTGCACAAAAGACAATTTGCAGTGGATATAGAGGAACAGGTAGGCCTAAGAAAAGATTATGTAAAAGATGATATGCATAAGAGAGGTGTGAACACTGAGATGACGAATGATAGGGGAGAATGGAAGAAAAGAACATGTTGTGCCGACCCCCCCCCCCCCCCCCCCCCCTTAGTGGGATAAGGGCAGGAAGATGATAAGGTAAAAACTTTCATGGCATGTATCCGGTACGAAGATGTTCCCCTCCACCGTCGCTAACAGCTATTAAACCGTGTCGGGGCGTATAAAATCGCCTCCGCTTATGACTCAGCCAGCAACCGAAGCACGTAATAAGAACGAGATGAAGACAGAAGGGACGCGCGTTGTTACTTCACGGAAGTGTCGTCCTATGTCATGTCACTTTGACATTTGTATCTACGCACTCTTCGTCCTCTAGAGGGCGCCATATATTTAACAATTTAAAATTGTTTTGAGGATTAATGCAAGCAAAGCCACGAGCAACAGCTAACATATATATATAGTTTGGAAATGTGCTTGTTAAGCCGTTTCATTTGACCCGTCACGATTAAAAAATATATTTTTTTAGTTCATTACTTCGCGCCCTGTAGAGGTCGCCATATGCAATTTATTGTGACGTCACATAGCCTATACCCAGCGGACGATCGAGACACGTACAAAGATGTGTCTCACGTCAAATTCTGATGAGTAGTTTTGTAGTTATGAGGAAACGGATACATAAATACCAGTCGAAATCATATACCCTCCTTTTTGCTTCGCCGTAGTCGGTTAAAAAACTATCTTATCTGTCGGTGAAGCCTGGGTCACAGATAATATTAAACTATCTCGGTGTTACTATAATTACTAGTAGTTCGGCCCGAACTGAGATCTCGTGATGGTCGGAGGTTAATAAAACCCAAACAATTTTTATTGACCAATGGTTGTAATAAACTTTGCAAATCGCATCGAAATCGCCGTCTATGTACCAGTATTACTTGAACTATAAAATCATTGAAACTCGAAGAAATGGTTGACCAATTTTATAATTTTTACAACAACTTAAAAACTATTAGATCTACAATCAAAATAAAAACGGTTTTAGAATGTCTACGCAAAGCCCTATCATATGGCACCCCACTTGATATTTTGGTACGACTTTATTTTTTTATTACTCCCTTTGGAACCTCATAACTTTCCAACCCCTTGACCGATTAACTTTATTTTTCAAACCAGTAAAACTTAAGAGTAATATGCGTATACCTACCAAATTCTGTGCAAATCGGATAAGCGGTTCAAAAGATCTCGACGAACAAACATACAAACATACAAAGCATTTTTGTCCAAGTTGTCACTAAGATCTCGTTCGCTTCGCTCACTCGATCAATAAGTATTTACAAAAAAATATATTTAGTAGTAGGTATACTATCAGCAGTCTAGTTCCCAATGTACAAGCGTTACTTAGTTGGCTACTAGATTGCGTTGTGTGAAATGTCCATGATTTTTTTAATGGATAATCCCTATCATTCCTGACAAAATCTTAACAGTAATAAAAGGGTCATTCCCATCGAGCCCACCGGCTGCCCACTTGTGGCCCATCGACTGTATTTGACTTATTTGTTTCTTTTATGTTGGTACTACAGTGCAATCTGCAACGTTAAATGGTTTGTAACACATAAAGCACAGGGCCACAGAGCCTGATCATTTGGGACTCTACCCCTCGGCAATACAATAACAATTACATACAGATCTGTCTGTTTTAACTTCCGTTTGCTGACCATTACGATAATAGCTGTATTAAACTACCGACCGAAAAACGGAAGGGATGTTATAAGATTGACGGCGTTTTGTCTATCGACACGACATAGATAGACGCGTTCTGGGGGATTCGAGTTCTGTCTTGGAAATCGAACTTTGGAAAGAACATTAGCAGTTTTATTTTAATAGTTTTTCTTTTTATTGTGAGTAATTGTTGTTTAATTTCGGTGGAATTTTAACCAATAATTTTTGTGGTCGCAAGCTCTCAGCGTAAGGTGCGAGTTAATGGAATAAATGTGTGTAAAGTGGTTTCCTCGTATGATGGAACTCGTTTCCAAGTTTTGAAGTGACAATCAACCATTTTGTCTTCGAAACAATCGACAGCCGACTTGACGAATGACTTGCTTGACTGATATTATTTCATATATTATTCAATTCACTTGACACTGGCAATATTGTTTGTCGAAATGACGGACAGAAGCCATAAAAAGTTGCATGAACACTGCCATCTATTATATTTTGATTGTAGCGTATTATAGTCTCTTTCTATTTCCCCCGCTGTCAGTTGGAATTCGTATAACTGCAAAAACACGGGCGGTCAAATGCTGAATTGCTGAACACTGCCATCTATATTTGATTGTAGCATTTGTAGCGTATAAGCGTATTACACTATGTCAACCGCGTAACGCAACGTTGTCGGAAGTCGCATTAGAAATATAACTTCAAAAGAAGAAGACATCGGTGTCGTCTAGGTGTTGGCTTGTGTGCGAACGCCCAATAGTAACTGGCATTCCAAGCTGCTTTCACTATTGTCCACTAACTTCTTACGTACAGTGACAACCCAGGGGACAAAGAAGTGGCAACAAAGTAGGTAATATACAGTATCTCGGGCAACTTCAAGTATTCAAGAATTCAATAAACTTTGCGTTGAAATAACAGAAGATAAAACGACAAGAACTTACGCAAGCAAGCTCGTATGTGTTAGTGGGTAACCCTGGTGACCGGAGTTCTTTGGCCGCCTTAAGGCCTCCGTCGTGGCTTACCGACTGCTAGTGGCGGGACAGTCCGAAGTACGAAAACGCTCAGAGCCCGTAGTCTGAATTTTGTAATGTTGATTTGCGACAAGCGAGAATCGAGAAACTCGCAGTTTTTGTATGGAAAAAAATAGTTTGGAAATCTCCCGCTAGAGGCGCTTATTGGATTTTCATTCTAAATATCTTGCAAGTCGCTTCTCTTGTCTTCGCATGTGCGTTTGGATCAACAAACCGACTCAGACCACGGCCTCAGATCTAAAAATACCACTAAGGCTTTGAAATTATTGATTTGAAACCATTTTCCACACACGCTGCAACCACAATCATTTCGGTTTTCGTTGAGAAAAGACGTCTGCATAATGAGTTCTTCAAGTGACGAAGAAATTGTGGTTATGTAAATGAATGAAACGCAACGCGAGTTTCCTGCACGCCGGTTTCAATGCGACTGATTTGCAACGCGTTTCAAACCGGTTTCAAACTGGTCGCGTCATGTGTGGTCTCTCAACGGAATCTATGGCAGAAACTTAAATGCAACTCAAAAGTAACTAGTAGTTGCAGTTTCGTCATTTTTGCGTTTCACCGTGTGTTCTGGGCCTAACGGTCACTTATCCAAGTAGTAACTACGCACTACGTCGCTTAACTTACATTCGGTGAAGATTGACAGCAAGCTACGCCACGAGCGCTTTACGTATCGTACCACGGTTACATCATATATTTATCCGATCATAATATACTTTATGGGGATATATTTCCAATACCTTCACGTCACGGTAAGTCGCCATTGAGATATGGGTTGTAACATGGAAAGCCTTTTCACCTGACGCGTGGAAGGGGGGAGAGTTTTGCTATAAAATGTATGAACTATATGATTTTGGCAACTTAATAGTCATAATAGCGATGATTTTTGACGGGTACTTTAAGAAAAATACGTTTGGAATGAATAATTTTGTACAAAATATTTTATTTTTTCAACGTTTTTTTTTTAGTGTATTTGTGTTTTGAAGTGAAAACTTCTTTAGTACCGTGGTGATTTGAAAGTCAATGAAACGAAAAAGCGAGGAAACGAGAAGAGAGATCCTTTTCGTACGAATTCTAAGGAGACTGCTGGCCAAGCGGTCTAACGGATTGGATCGAATCGAGACTAGCTCGTAGTGCGTGGGTTCAAATCTCGTTCACTTTTTGCAACTTTTTAGAAGTGAAAACTTCTATACTTCTTTAGCATCGTTGTGATTTGAAAGTCTTTTTGAAGGTTTCACTTCTACCACGTAACGTGTGAATTACACACATGTTTTTTTTTTCATATATCTTTTGACCCCCCTCAGTAAAAAAAAACAATACAAGAGAAATGACAAGTTATATAAAGTACAATGGGCGGTCTTATTACTATAATCGATCTTTTCCAGACAATTGGATGGACCCAAAAATTCCGATTATGTAGGTAAAGAGCAGTCTTCCTCGCAATATTTTTCACAGTCATTCTGTTTGTAAAAGTTTCATACCCACGACCTCGGGCTCGTCACCGCTAAACCACCAGGGTTATAAATAAATAAGTAAGCATCAGTAAGTAGGTATGTCCGTAATAATAGAGGTGTGAACCAATAAATAAATGATTTCTCCACGCTGCCGGGTTTGAGGGTCTGAAGACAGATCTTACACAATCTTCAGTTGCCCAGCCCCCGATCGCAAGCTCGAACGAAGTCGCGGGTAACAGCCAGTATATTATAAGTATATTTTTACAAAAAATATATAAGAATACACGTCAGTCAATCATCATAGCGCGCCCATGCCGCTGCCGGAATGATTGCCACAGCAACATCGCCTTTATTCTCACTGAGGAGCTAGGGCATGAACTTGGGCAGGGAGACAGGACAGCGGCATGTTCGTGTTCACACCACTTCCCTGCCCAAGTCCCTGCCCACTTCGGCATAGTGTGATCGCGCTTTCAACGATCCGGCTGGCTTATTGGAACTACCAACAGAGCCCCGAGTCTGTCCATTTGTTTTGACATTCAACTCGAGTATACCACACGCAAACGCATTCGCAAAGCCAGAATTTTTTTTGGGAATTGCACAACTCCCAAATCTCCCGGTAGAGGCGCTTATCCAGTTTTCATACAAAATTTCTCCAGGCCGAATCGTTGGTGTCGAATCATAGCTGGGGAAAGTTACGTAAACAGGAACCGGATGACAGAAAGCGCGCGAACATCAGCTTTTAAGCGATTTGTCAATAATACGACTGAACGGAGTTGATACTTTAGTTTTGCAAGTTCACTACGTAGCGAATACCGCCGCGGCTTGTCAATATTGCAAGTATGGGCGAGTTCACACTGGTTAGTAGCATTTACATCTGAGCGCTTCTGTGCTTCGGAGGGCACGTTTAAACTGTCCCGGCTCTAGCAGTCGTTAAGCCTTAAGGCCTTAAGGCGGCCTAAAAACTCCGTCATCAGAGTTGGCCACTAACTCATACGAGCTTGCTTTTACACTGGTGTTGAGTCTCTTGGTGTATTTTTTAAACGTATTTGACGGCACTAAAAATGTTGCCAGTTGCCACCTCTTTCTCATAAACTGAAATTCCAGAAATTCTCTACGCAGGGGAAAACTGGAATGAGCCGAAAAGACAATTATATAAGAAACTTATTTAAGAGCGCTAAAATTATAGTCTTTACTATATCATTTCAGTTTTTGAGAAAGGTACGGCAACATCTCTAGTGCTGTCAAATTAAGATAGTTTTGAAAAATGCAACAGCAGAATTGACAGCATTAGCTTTGTTTTCACATGGTTTACATGAATTTTACATTGGTTGTGGATGTAAATAGGTGTGCCATGGACTACGTATACCAATATGGAGGCAGGCCGAGGTTTATAAATAGGTGGTAGATCACTAATGTCATACATTTAGTTCTAGACGTTTTCACACAGTGTCGAACCGGCGAAGCCTTCGATAATATTGCTCAAGAAACCAACAATTTAGTATCAACAAAAACTATTTAATCATAGATCTGCGATAGGAGCAAGTTAATAACCTACTGTGTGTTTAGCTTTAGCCACTAACCGTTTAGTAAGGCCGCGCCTTTATAGTTTTGCGACGACTGGAGACCTCACGGTACCGAAGTTATATTTACGACTTGGATGGTTGTAGATATCTGTATGGCATGTTATGTTAACATTTGATACGTTTATACAGTTGCCTAGATTCTAGCTTTCGTGGTTAAGAGGCACGGTGGTAGAAAAATATGTTTAGCACGCAAAAAACATATGCCTGTACTTACCTATTATATTATCATTTAATTAAACAAGCTTTTGCATGTTATCCACTCTTGTCCGTACCCAATTTTGATCTGCAATGCTTGGGACATTATTTTGGTACGAGTACCTACTTATTCAACGCTTTTATGACAGTGTATTTTGCCAATGAAATATAAATAATGCATTTATTTTAGTATTTAATACTAGCTAGTGCTCGGCAACAACCGAAGCCAGATCCAAAACGGGACTGCAGGAGCTGATCGGGTCTCACTCCTCGGCATCCACAACACCATCGGGGATGCTGGAACATTGCTGTCATCAACCCAAAGTCCTTCTCCGTTACTCCGTGTCCGGAGTTGGGCTGGCTGGGGTGAGGTCAGCAGGGGGACAATGCACAATACACCCCAACGCGGGACGTCAGTGCAGATCTTATTCCCCCACGACGAATTAGAATTAGAATTAGATTAGCTAGTGCCCACGACTTCGTCAACGCAGGATTAGAAGTGAAATTTGCCATGCAAAATCTTCTAGGCGTTTCTGAAGAGTTAGCGTTCCGCTGATTTTCCGGGAAAAAAGTAACTTATGTGTTAATCCAGGTCACGGACAATATATATTCTAAGTTTCATGGAAATCGGATCAGTAGTTTTGCGTGAAAGAGGAAAAAACAGACATACATACAAACTTTCGCGTTAAAAATATGAATAATAATAAATATAGTAGGATAGGATTTGCCTTTATTTTATTGAATTATCTTGATATTTTTCTTGGTCCCATTGCTGGGCAAAGGTCTTTCTCGTGTTCTATTCTCCTCGATCCCTGGCAGTCTGCACTCCCGATCGATGGAGCCAGATCCTCGAGCAAATCTTCTTCAGTAGGCCGAGACGTGTTCTATCCCCTGAGGGTATCTATCTTCCAGAGCTCACCTCTCCATGAGCATGATTTTTATTTATTTATAACTTTATTTACATTTATTGTATTTAAAGATGATATTCAAGTATCAACTCTAGTTGGTCCACTTATAGTCAGTGATCGTCACTACGCATCGTTAAGTGATTGGCTGTTGTACGGACAGTCTATCTATTTGATTTGTATATGTGTAAAACTAACTGTTTCCCGTGACTTTACTAAACTGTCGGCCAAATTATTCTCGAATTCATAAACGTTTTCTGAGCCCAAAACATAATAAGAATTATAAGAACATTTTTGATAGGCCTAAAAAAGCGTACCTACCAATTGAATTATTTCTTCTTTTTATTGAATTATTTCTTCTTCTTCGTTTTATCAATTTCTTGTTTATTTCTACTTATTGGTCTAGAACTATTTTTTTGATTGTCAGAAAAATAATACGCAGACATTTCATAACTTAAAACCTATCAAGCCATTATGAATCTTAAACGAACTCTATAGATGTCATTTTGGCAAGAAGTGAGGTTTCTTTCCCTTGGCCAAGGACGGTCAGCGTCCCAGAGGAACTCCTCGTGGCAGTACACTGTCATATAATCTGTGGGTGTATGTACTTTAATGGAAATATTCTGTTTTTTACGCCTAGGGAAAAACACTGCCTACGCTGATGAATTTGTTTCGTAAATAAAACAATTTATCTTCTTCTAAATATATGAAACTCTTTCGAAGCTGACTGACAATCAACGCACAGCCTAAACTATAAGTCCTAGAGGTATGACATTTGGAGGGTAGTATCCTTATATAGTGTAGGGGTGCACTAAGAAAGGAATTTTGAAAAGTCGCACCCTAAAGGGTCTAAAATTAGGATCAAAGATTTGAACCAAATAATGCGTATGCTGCTACTCGAATGAACTACAGACTGGATACTATTTGAGATGGCTAGCAAAATATTAAATCAAATAAGTACTTTCACACCGTGCGCTGACACGGTGTGTCAGTGTCTCGACACGACATCACCGATATATTTGTTCAAACCTCTGACATGTCGAATATCGTGTCGGTGTCCGGAGTGCATGCTAATACGGCACGAATCTAGACCAACCCGGGTGCTAACATGCAAATAAAAGCTCTCGTGTCAAAATATGACAGCAATTATTCAAGCTAACATACATAAATTCAATATGGCCGCCTTTATATTTTATACTGTGATATGTGAATGATTAATATCACCCAGATCTTAGCCACACCATGGTCTTTAGGTAAGTATATTCTAGTCATACCAAGACAGTAGTTTATTTAAAATTAGTAGGTCTTTTGTATTGATATGCAGATTCAAATTCGATCGAAAGAGACCAAACTTTGGACTTTACCTAACTATTCCAAACATATGATTTATAACTTTTTAAGATATTTCATTCTCATTTACGTCGTCATCGTATTGTATCTTAAAACAAATACAAAAATTTAACATTTTTAAAACGGTCTAGACTAAGACCCAGCCTTTGGATTTGAACCTGCGACCTTCAGAATGGGGCCAGAGCCCCAGACAGACGAATTCGCAATGACCGTACATCCGGCGAACATAACCCTCTTACAAATTGCTGATAGTACTTCTAAACATGAATGGTCCAAACCAGCCATGAAAATAAGATAAATAAATATTCTTGGATGTTACATACAACGCCCTCTAGTCCCAAACTAAGCAAAGCTTGTAATGTGGGAACTAGATTGCTGATAGAATACTCGATACTAATTATTGCGCACATGCTGTTTCTTCTATAGAAAGAGTGGTTCATATTTATGGGTACTTTAACCCCTCAAAGTGTCCGCAAGTGATTTTATAACAGCCTGTATAAACACAATCCTAAAATTCTTAGATTTCCTTCATCATGGTTTCTGGACATCATCAGACCCTGAAGATGTAAATGTAAACTCCAATTTGACATTAAAAAAACTGATTGAACTGATTTTTTGAAAATTATGGAGTTTCGTTTGTCATTCGACGAGAGGTGATAATAGTGTGACCAAATAATTTTGATACTTTCTAAACAGCCCAAGCTGCCAAATTAACATTTACCAATCGTATGTTGACAAAATACGGAAGAACGAATATTTCTCTAGAATATTTTTTTTGACAGATTTCAATGAAAATCTACTCAAATCTATCAAATCTTGAGTGACGACGCTTGAGTCCGAGTTTTTAAGCATACTAGCTTGTGTCAGTTGTCAATGTCAATCAGTCGGAAAATGTCGAAGTGTATACAGCCCCCATATCGTAAGCTCTGAACTGCTCTCGCTGCCCAGCATAATGTCAAGTGACGTGGCTACAGATATACGAAAATAAGAAGCTTTTGAGGGCTAAAAACGCGCTGAAACTTGCTAATATCACTATTTAGTCACATAATACTTATGATTTAGTATGAAAACAGTTCAGAAAACCTGGCTGGTTTTATTGAGACAACGATTTTCCCCCAGTTTAGATATTTTCTATGTGTAGGGTCAGAACAAGACTATTTGCTACATGTTTATTTATTCATAGCGCCCATTACTCGGAGACACTGTAAGTCTCATGTGCCCGAAATATTCGTGTTTATTTTGATCATAGCCTCAATAAGTAATGTTCTTCGTGCCTGTCTAACCTCGTCCCGTCACGCGAACTGTCACTAAGTTTTGCATACGTCTGCACTTGAATATAAAATGATAAAGTACCCATTTAAAATCTATGACGGTAGTTTTAAGATCTTGATTGGAATATAACTACCCTATTAAGCTCTGCGTTGGATGGGTGACCTACTATTGTGTATTACAATCAAGTTGATCTTGCTATCATTCATACAAAAACTATCATTTTTTTAAGAAAATAATATTTTTCATTCTTTTGCGTTTTTACGAAAAAAATATGGCTTCACAATACTATGTATTTTCTTTTGTAAGTCAGTTCTAACCATTGTTTTTTTATCTTTACAGGTAAGTAAACACTAAAGGTTCTGCAATCTGAAGGTAAAGTACGAACTATACCGAAACAACAAGAAACTATCCAGCGGGCCTAAGATACGCACCGCGAGATATTTGTCATGTCGTTCTGTCAAAATGTAAGCATTTTGTACTAGTTTAGGAACTATTGCATTATCTGTGGTACCTAATGGTGTCGACAAAACGCGCCATAATGTACACTTTTGACACTTGTTAGTCGTCGTACCTCTCTGAGGACGAGATAATAGTCATGCAGAAATGTCAAAAGTTGAAAATTCAAAGGCGCGGTTTCTCGACAACATTACCACAGATAATGCAATAGTACCTAAACTGGTACAAAATGCTTACATTTTGACAGAACGATATGACAAATATCTCGCGGTGCGCATCCTAGGCCCGCTGATGACCAATAAAAACCATCTTTTGTGTTTTACTACAGCGCCATCTACAATTCGTTATATCGTCCATTAAAACGGTCGTATACTTTATATCGAAAAGCTTTCTCTCATCATAAAATAGACAAGTAAAATGAAAACATTTTCTGACTAACGTTTTTTAGATTTTAATTGTACCTACCTCAGATTACTTGTTAGTTCTTACATACATAGGTAAAGGCAGGTCTTCATGTAAATGCATAATGACAAAATAAATTTGAGGTTATAAATAAAATTACATTATTTTTTCAAAAATATTTTTTACGACCCTCTGAACACTCTTTATTACCTGCTCTCGCCCGCGGCTTTGCTCGCGTGGTAGCAGCATGCGCATTATTTGGTTAAAATCTTTGATACTAATTTTAGACCCTTAGGGTGCTACTTTTCAAAATTCCTTTCTTAGTGCACCCCTACACTATATAAGGATACTACCCTCCAAATTGTATACCTCTAGGACTTCTAGTGTAGGCTGTGCGTTTATTGTCTGTCAGCTTCAAAAGAGGTTTATATAGAAAACTGTATATAACAAACCGACAGACAAACTACATTCGTATATCTGTCAGTGGGTGACATTGCGAAAAATTATAGCAGAATAAAAGTTGCGAAGTAGGTATAGGATATTGACGAAACGACTTTCTTAAGATAGAGGAATATCTTCTTTAGGTCGTAGAAATAGGGTTGATTTTATATAGTTGAAGTGAAACTAATGGTTACGACCGAAATTTCGGAATTGTAGCCATTTTGCGGTATTTATAAGTTGCAAACAATGGATGACTTTCAAATCCTTATCTATTGGTTGGGTTAGGGAAGTATTTTTACTGTTTATTATAAGGTAAGTTTATTGAAAAAGTACAAAAGGGTTCCGTAATACGAATTATGATGAATAAAAACCTTTTTTTTTTCTGCATTATGTCAATAATTTGTAACTTGATGATATACACGGTGTAACATAAATACCCTATAAGTCCAAAAGGGGGGTATTTAACAGGTCATGGTGAACAGTGTTTGTTCTACGACTTTTAAGATTTCGAAGTTTTTCATTCATGAAATGAGCTCGTAACTTTTACTTAAAACGTACCTTCATACAGCTACCGTGTGCGTGCGACGCGGTAGGAGGGTACCTACGTGTGCATGCGTGTGTACGGGTTTACGCAAATAGTAAACAAATACTTAGAGTTGTCGCAAATTTCTAAAATAATAAAACTTGTACTTTTGTATAGAAATTTCAATTACGATTTATTGACTCTTTGCACATGTCCAAGCACTCAGGTGGTCGGTCTGGTTACGCCCCCTTTGGGCTTATAGGGTATTTATGTTACACCTTGTATAAGCAATGTTTTAATATCAAGAATACGTAAGATATCGTTGTATTAAAATACAAACAAAATCAAAACAATGTATTGTAATAAGTAAAATTAAATTTGCTTACCCTTAATTTTTACTTAAGTATTTAAAAAGTAATAAATATGATGCAAGTTCGGTTTGCTTTTTACTATGTTTTCTTTGTATAAAAACAAAATGGCGTCTGCGATGACCCAAAAGATCTAAGTCCCTGTCGCCCCCATGTTTAACATCTGTACAAGCTATTAAAAAAGTCACTTAATTGACCAATACTCGGGGCTTATTATGGAGACAGAAGAGCGATTAAAAAGCCATTTGTGATCGCTTCCACTTTATAAAACCACGTAAAATCGATCACTGTCCAAACATGAGGGTAGGTGGGACATCTTTTTTAGAGTTCCGTAACCTCAATAAAAATGCTGTCTTATAGACAACAAGCCTCAGGAGTTTTTAGTCCGCCTTAAGGCCTCCGTCATGGCTTAACGACTGCTAGAGCCGGGATAGTTTTAAGGGCCCTCCGAAGTACGGAAGCGCTCCGATGTAAATGTCACCCATCCAAATAGTGACCGCACAAAACGTCGCCTAACTTAGATAATCAGTGAAGATTGACTAAGCAAGCCTAGCCACGAGTGCTTCCTATCGCACTACTGGTTAAGTTAAGCAGAATAGAAAACTAATGAATGTGACTAATTTTCACATAATATTTTCTTTGAAATTTGGTTCTGGCCTCTCTTGGGACGACTAGGTAAAGTCATGTGTTTATATTCACCTCAGGATGCCTCTGATAAATAAAACTTTCTATACCTACTTATCAGTTATTCAGCTGCTACTGTCCCACTGCAGGGCAAGGGCCTCCCTTCCCTCCACTGCAATTGGTTATTTATTAGTATTAAAATAGAATTTTGGTGAATTTCTAAATGTAAAATACTAAAACAAACAATTTTTTCATGACAGGGAAGTTCACGGAACCCCAAAGCCCATTTAATAAGTATCAATATCGTAATGCGTATTAAATTACTAATGAAAACATTCAAAGGTTTCTACTTTGTAATATTCCTAAATGATCGGTTTCTCCTAATGACTGTGACATTTGTTGTATTTGTTTACCTTTGTTATTATCAACATACAACAAATAAAAACACCCCACAGGTATTATCCTGTTTGTTTATCTACTAGCAGGAAATGAAAAAAATACTTTTTTTTAATTATACCTACTTAATGAACTTAACAGTTATTTTCTGGATTGCCAGTAATATTGACTTGCTGACGATTTATGTGAATGATATATCAGTGAATATTTTATTAGATAAAATAACCCATAATATGTTAATAATTATATAGCTAAGTTTTGTGTGCAGCACGCGATTATTATAATTCTGCATGAAACTTTTCGTCACACTAGTTGTACCTATCCACCAACAGGGCCACATCATCCGGTCATTGATCTTTCTCACGTTGAACTAATACTTCGTACGTTTAAATAACTTATGCACAAAAATTGATAATAAAAATAACTATATTTCTTTAGGAATGTATCTTCAATTTCATTTTCGGGAACTGATGGAAAATCTTTTATAAGTTTTATGAGTAATTTTAAAGAAAATATTTGCTCCTCGTTTTTTTCCAAGTGAGCGCGTAAGCATGTATGCAAATTGAATGTCAGTTTAGTTACTAGATAATTTTCAAACTGCCTGTTTGTTCATGTCGCAACGTGTGACTCTAGTCAAAACATGTCACCGGAATGGGCGCCGTATCTACTAAATACATAAATTTATTTTATGTAAAATTTTATTTAAATAACATCTTTAGAATAAGAATTAACAAATTTTATCAAATTGACATGCCAAAGTTATGTATATAACTAAATGGTTAAATAAATAAATATCAAAAATATCAATATCATAGTGCAAAATACTAAATAATGATAATTTATTGGTTCCTACCTATCTTGGGTGACAGACACACACTGGAGTAAGCCTAACAGCCGAATACTCAAACGTCATTCAAACTTAAGCACCACTTAAGGTTGCTCTGCCTCTGTTTGACATTACTCATTTGTAACAGATGGCAATAATTTAAGCGGGACTTAAATTGAGTGGGGTTTGAGTTGCGTTTGAGTATTCGGCTGTAAGTAACAAGATTTGTGCTTCAAGTATCAAAACCACTGATACCCCACACCAGCGCCCGGCCGGTTACTAACATGTCAACGTCAAAACTGACAGATTAAACGTCATCGCGCGCGCTATCACGTACTGTCATCGATCGAGTGACGCCGGCAAATTAGTTCGGGCTCTCGTGACGTCACTACTCACAAGCACGACTCACTGGGTGATAGTTTTTCGCGTTCAATCATTTTTAGGGGCGTATTTAATGGTTTTGTTGTCTTCTGATGGATTCGAGGTATAGGATTCTGACACCCATTATTCATCAAATAAATATTCTTAGTCATTTCACACCGCTCTCTAGTCCCAAACGAAACATAGTTTATGCTGTAGTAGCAACTTCGTCTGCGTTTCTTCGATTTGATTTGGGTACATGGAGATTGCGTACTGAAAACCATATTTTACCTGACTACGGGGGAAAAACGAGGGTTATGATTTTGACCGGCACGTATCTTTGTATCTTTATCTGTTCTCTCATAACTCCTAAACTACTTATCATAATTTGACAAATGAGGTATCGTTGGAAGCGTCCCGACCGTCCGCTGGCTTTGAGTAGCATATGGTAAATAAAACTTTTACAAACTTTAAATGTCATATTTATTTATATCGAATCAACATCCTAAAAATAAGTTTCAAGCTTCTAGCTCTAAAAATGACGATACTTCCATACAACTTTTCATCCCCCCTTTAACCCCATGCAACCTTTTTTTCGCATTAAAAAGTAGCCTATGTCCTTTCTCAGGCTCTAGATTATCTGTGTACTAAATTTCATTTAAATCGGTTCAGTAGTTTAGGCGTGAAAGCGCGATAAACAGACAAAGTTACTTTCGCATTTATAATATTAGTTAGGATTACTATTACTACTAGCCCATATTGCCCACACTTCCGCCAGTTTTTTTATACCTTTTTTCATTAAAAAAAAATCCCCATTCAAATACACAAAACTGCCATTGTACTTCACATAAGAATAATGAACTCTGTGTTTATTTTATAATTCCTGTAAAAGTGGTGTACAATAAAGAGTTTTCTATCTATCTATCTACACAAAACTGCAAATGTTATAATATGTTATACATATATATTCTATAAGGAAAGTGACTTCACGCTTCATATATCATGTCCATCTTTAAAAGCATGATGGCAGATTATGTTAACGACATACGAAGTTTGCACACTAACCGATGCCGACATATAAACGACTAGCTGCTAGCCCGCGACTTCGTACGTGTGCGAAATTTTCCACCAAAATATCTGTCAACCAGTATACGATGAACCTCGTGTCAAAGGCTGCTTTTGGTTTAGAGAGGTCAAGCTGTAACTAAGAATCCACGTCTTTGATTTCAATAAAATATAGCCTATGTTTTAATACGGAAAAATGGCTTCTAAATGGTATAAGTTTCATTGAAATTGGTCCAGTAGTTTAGGCGTGATCCGCGAATAAACAAACATACGCCGAGATAAGATAATGCTCTCAGCTGATATCGTGCAGGTGTCGTGTCGCTGGCCCATGCCCTGGGCTTTGTGATCACAACGTATGGTAATACTGCACTCTGCTGTTGAGTACTCGTACATCTGAGATTTGCGAAGTAATCGCTGTAATATTTACTTATTTTTCACTTTAGACTTGAAAAGTTGAACATTTTCAGGCCACTTATTTCTGATCAGACTGAAAATTTTGAAGGTTTAGTAAAGCTTGGTGACTTCGATCTATTATTTGATCAATTTGCATTAACTATTTAAAAAAACTTGAGAGGTGTCAAGGGACACCCGGATGGAACGAAGTTCCTTGAGGTGTTGTTTTCTTATAGTATCTATATATAAAATTCTCGTGTCACAATGTTCGTTCCCGTACTCCTCCGAAACGGCTTGACCGATTCTCATGAAATTTTGTGGGCATATTGAGTAGGTCTGAGAATCGGCCAACATCTATTTTTCATACCCCTTAGTGATAAGTGTTGTGATAGTTACTTATCCTTATATTAATTTTACTTATTTATGAACTTAGTGATCCGACGACGACGTTTTATTAACTGCATTTGAAGTTTTCTTATTTGACATTTAATATGATCTTCCTCATTTTCACATTTTCTTTTTCCCATATTGACAATACGCGTGCGAAGGCTCTGAGCACGGAAACACGAATGAAGTAAAGATGGCGGCGCTCGGAAGAAATAGGAACGTCAAAATTTGAAAAAATAAATTTAAACAAACCGTGCGAGGCTGAAGTAAGGAGGCTCACTACTACAACATGTAAAACAAATCGCTTCGAATGAAGCTGATCATATAATTATGATCGAACTTCACGTACAGGGTAAGTTCCTTTGATCATTAATTTTTCATACCCCTTAGTGATAAGGGTTGCACGCGAGCAAAGCCGCGGGCGACAGCTAGTTTTCTATAAGAACCTTAAAGAACCCTAAAAACAAAAACTTCCAACAATACCTACATTCATTTGTTTCCGTTGAGAACGTACAGGCACACGATATTAAAAAAAAACTTCCTGCACCTATTTATTCGAATGACGTTGTCAAAGTTAGAAAAAAGTGACGCGACAACTTTTGGTCTTAATTTTTTCCGTCTAGCCCCCTTTCGCAACGCGCAATAAGGAACTTCGTTCCAAAAAAAAAAAAACATTTTGTACGTGCCATGTAGGTACTTAAGGATCTGAAATTAAAGAATTCTTGAAATATAAAATCTTTATACTTGATGAAAAGTTTTATTAGCAGATATTTTTTTTAGTCATATAAAAATCTGTTTTTAGGGTGAATAAAATACTAAAATAAGCAAACAAGTAATATATTACACAACAATAAATAAATTGAAACGGGTTAAGACGATATTTAGGGTTCATTTAAGGGTTGAAATCCCCTTTTTGGCTAAATTACCTTCTCAAGTACCAAATGAAAAGCCATTTAGGCACCTGATACTAAAGGTATGGTTTGCTAAACTGCTGTCTACAGCATATAACGGCCGTATCGCAGCGAAATTGATATAACGTTAGTCTACAATATATCGTCTACTATTAAAAAACTGTAAAAAAGTCAAAAAATAAAATTAAATATATTAATAATAATAATAATAATAATAACGTTTATTTTCTTACACAAAAGGTTCTAATTATTAATAAACTAAATATTATGCAGATCTACTAAATAAACGATTCTGATTCCAAAAATCGAGTTTGTCTGTTTGTTTGTTCGCGTATCACGCCTAAACTACTGGACCAATTTCAATGAAACTAATACCATTCGAAAGCCCTTTTTCCGGATTGAAACATAGGCTATATTTATTGAAATCAAAGACGTGGATTCTTAGATACAGCTTGAACTCTCTAAACCAAAAGCAGCCATTTGCTACGAGGTTCATCGTAAGCTGATTGAAGTTTAGCACGTATCAGCTAGTTACGGTCGTAGTATTTTACAAAACCGAATCCTAATGGCCTTAACCGCCATTTCCTGTAAATAACAACTTAATTTGACTTTAAAGTTTGGAACTAACATTAAGAAGGTAAGTAACTGTCGCGGTGCCTTAAATTTATGAAAATACGACTGTAAAAGAGATGGGTCCATTTTGTATATTGCACCTGAGCGAAGCCGGGGTGGGTCGCTAGTGAGAAATTTAATATTTAATACTTAGATTGTATAAAAATATTTTGATTAACAAAACATAAAGTAGTGATGTTAAATCATAAATACTTAAATAGGGGGATAAACATCTTAAAAATTTATTCACAAAGAAAATCAAAACTAATACAGTATTTACAATATTCAAAATATTTACAAAATACACATGAAACAGTTGAGCCATCCACAACCCGTTCCAAACGCTTCATAGATAGCTCAACTGGTCCAAATCAGTACCAATCGGAAGCGTACCCAAGACACTGGCTGCATTGCCGCGCTGAATAGCAGTGCTGATACGCTGCTGGCCTAGATAATCTGGTGATTTTGTATTAACTCCTGTCCTAAACACTATAATAGGCCTTTACATCTATTCAAGATGATTTATACAGCGTCAGGAGGCAACCTATGCCTACACTTAACAACACACTGTAGTGCCTGGGACAATGTTTAGATGGAGTAGGACTTGCCCAGCACCTATACCATCCTCTCAGCCTATTCAGCCATATCCATAGGAAAGACAAGGTCAAATACGTGCGGAGCTGACTAGGCCGCGGGTTTCCTCACGATGTTTTTCTTCACCGTTAAGCTCGTGTGTTTATGCGCATGAGTGTCACGTAAATGGATATTTTATTGGTAAAATAATATTACAATTTTAGTAAGAAATATACACAACTTTTTCAAAATATTTCTCAACACAATGATGCAGTCTTATCAGTGTATTTAAAACTTAGTTTTTCGAAAAAAAAATATTTTTTAAAGCATGTATATAATATTCAATAAGCAATGACGATGACGAAACTTGGAACACCTGGATTAAAACATAGGCTACCCTTGATTTACCGGTATGAAGGGTGGCCTATGTTTTAATCCAGGTGTTCCAAGTTTCGTTATCGTTATCCAAATCGGATCAATAGTTGCAGCGTGATTGATACACAAACATGTAAATTTTGACATCACATCCCATCCCACTAATCTACTATATAAATATAGTAGATTAGTGGGATGGGGTGGGGATATAAGTCGGGTTTTCCTTCCTGACGCTATAACTCCAGAACGCACGAACCGATTTCCACGGTTTTGCATTCGTTTGAAAGGTCTCGGGCTCCGTGAGGTTTATAGCTAAGAAAATTCAGGAAAAATTTCAACAGAAAAGCGGGAAAATGGAATTTTGAAAAGTCACACCCTAACGCGAGCAACGCCGCGGGAGACGGCTAGTATTATATGGTTATTGAATAAAATCAATGATGCTGCGCTGTTTTTTTAAGCATGTCAAAGAGAACGGTAGGTTAGGTATAGGTATTGTATGTATACAGGTCATGTAAAATTTCATGGACTTCCTCTTAATTAAGATGCTATGTTATATGGAAAAAATAATCTTTACGATTGAGCCTTATAATCGGTATTATAAATTACCGTTTGTGTTTTGTTTTACAATTTGGTGGGTTCGATTCCCGGTTCAGACAGGCGATTATTCAAAATTCTTGGAATGCAGTTTAAATTGTTTTGAAAATCAAAATAAAGTCTTCTTTCAGTATTTTTTTTTATCTACATTATTTAAGATACTTTCCCTCTGTGTGGCATGGCCGTGGGACTGTAGCGTTACAGAGCCTGTTGGTCTACTGTAAGCCACAAGTTATTTAAGATTGACCCACCTGTCCTAATTTTAGAAGATATCCTATCAAGGAAATAAGTCTGTAAGTATATACAGCATATTATTAAAATTAGAACCTAGGTAAACGTCTTTAAAAGTTCACTGGAAAACTATCTCTGAGGTGGTAGAGGTGAAAGGTTGTTATGTAATTTCGGAGAGGACGAGAGGTCGGAGACGAACTCTCGCCGGAGGGAAGAGGGCGAGAGGTCGGAGGTGTTCTTTTGCAGGTGAGGAGTGTCTCTGGTATTGGTCGTGGTGAGGAGCGGTGATCAACACACGCTCCTGGGCTCGCTGGTTGGAGTAGGCCGCTTCTGTAAACTTTCGTTCCAATTTAAGAGGCAGTTTCAGGGTTCCAGGAGTTTTACCAGGCTTTACCAAGGTTTCCAGGTTTTTTAGATTAAGCGCACTGAGCCATAGGCCATAAAAATCCACTCTTTTACTCCGTTTACGATAAAATTCAAAACCAGACTGCCGACCATCTCTCATCCGAATTTTGACAGCCATTCATGCATTCGGATTATGAATTTTTGTTTCGAATGTTGAGCTGCCAGCTGTGTAGAGAGTTCCGTATACATCTGAAAATCTGAAAAGATCATATATAAAATAATTTAGAAATTAGCAGCCGAAAGGAATTTATGAATAAAAAATACACTAGAATAAAAAACAACAATTATACTACAGGACGCCCTGTATATGTACTGATAACCCGTATAACAAAACATAAAACAATTTCCAACGAGTCTGTCCGATACCAATATTTGCAAAAATATGCAGTCGTTGCTATCTACTCAAATATGTTTAAAATCTGTTCCCGTACGATAGGATAGTCCCGGCACGATATTAAATCTAAAATGAACAGGCAATAGAAAGACATTTTTGACAATAAATAAAAAAACAATTGATGAAAGGTTACAAAGTTTGTACTTAACAAAAATCTTATTAATTGTTATTATGTACCTATTTACAAAAAAAAAAAATGTATTATATCAGCAATCTAGTTCCCATAGGACAAGCTCTGCTTAGTTTGGGACTAGAGGGCGCTGTGTGTAATGTCCTAAGATATTTATTAATTAATTAAAGGGTCTGGGGCAAATTGGATGGAGCCCAGATCCCACATTTTTTATAAACTTGCAACTAATAGAACTGTTTGTTATTCAGCATCTTATTCAAAAGGGTATGGGTAAAAGTAACCTCTGACGCAACAGCATAACTAGACATAAGTCTCCGCCATTTGGATTTCTTGAAAGAACTTATTCAGTCGGTTTGTTGGCTCATTCCAGAAATCCCCTGACTAAATCCCCTGCGTAGGGGATTTCTGGAACTTTTATTCAATTTTCCCCTGCCGCCAGTCGCCGTGGTAGCTAAAAGGATTTTCGGACAAATGTTACAGAAATCCCCTACGCAGGGGATTGAATCAGGGGATTTCCGGAATGAGCCGGTTTGTTGTTGATCGGAACAAAACAATAAATTCAGGCTTAACGTCAAAAGATAATTGTGATAGTGCCGGAACTGTGGTTACCGTAGTAAAAACAATATTTGTCATAGTTTGATAGATGCCGGTGAAATAGGGCTGTCGGATGTCCAATGTTGTTTTATCGATAACGATATTTCTAACCAAAGCGCATTTTTTCGATAATATCAATGGTAAAGTATCGCTTAGGTTATCTAGATGGCAGTTACTCATGACCAAACCTAGAAGAACTGACAAAAAAATAACAACTTGGTTCATAGCGTTTTATTTATTTATTGTTATCCTAAAATATTAAAAGTACTTGAGTTTATTTTAGATATTACTTTTATTTTAGTAAAAAGTGATGGGTTTGGTTTTCGGAACGAAGTTCCTTATTGCGCGTTGCGAAAGGGGGCTAGACGGAAAAAATTAAGACCAAAAGTTGTCGCGACACTTTTTTCAAACTTTGACAACGTCATTCGAATAAATTGGTGCAGGAAGTTTTTTTTTACTATCGTGTGTGCCTGTACGTTCTCAACCGAAACAAATGACTGTAAGTATTGTTGAATGTTTTTGTTTTTAGGGTTCGTTAGGGTTCTTATAGAAAATATTATAAGAAAAAAACACCTCAAGGAACTTCGTTCCATCCGGGTGTCCGTTGACACCTCTTAAGTTTTTGTTTTACACTTATTAGTTTTCGACCGAGAAGTCCAGGATAAGTAATTTCTGAGACATGTCCCATTGATAACGAGTGGAGCCGAGTAAACCCGAATCAGTGTCGCCAACCCGAGTTCACTTTCGTTCACGCAAAACGTGACTTTAGAAGATTTTACGTTAAAAAATAACATCGATAAGTTACCGTGTCCCATCTCTACCTAACAAAGGCATCGTTGCATTGGCCGGGGCGGGTAGGGACAAGAAAAACGTCTTTATAACACACCTGGGCACTGCTTACATCTTGTGGTATGAGAGTATGTGCCGTCTTGATACTTTAATGAATTTGTCGGCATGTATTATAGTCTATGGTAAAAGTGACATGACAAGCGGCTGTCAAAGTCACTCGCGTTTGAGTCGTGAGAATGGTCGCGAAAACGGGCTTGTTTGGTGAAGGTTTGGAAAAGAGGTTCTGGACCTTCGGAAACACGAAGAAACCGTGAACGCACCACATCTACGACAAATCGCTAAATATCATGCAAATCCAAGAGAATCCAACCCAAGATGATTGTATAAAGCTACTATGAATTGTGGCCAACCTACCAGACGTTATATTTTTTGTGCTCGGGCCATCTAAACCTAGCCATTTCTGATGAAAGGTCTCGTGTGCCTTTAAATTATTAAAACAGTTTTACTTATTAATGACTAATCAAAAATTTATTCACATCTTTCACGTAGGATGACATATTGGTAAAGCATTTAAAAGCATTCGGAAAAGCATTCGGTATTTTAAGAGGTTAAGAAAAACTAGTTTATTTTTGTTCTCATAATGGTTATCATTGTATGCTTTACAATCAGAAACTCATTTTAATATTTTTTTCGTGTAATAATATCCTCTGCACTCACTCTGTCTTCCCGACTATTGGTCCCACATAGTGGTGGGGTCAGCCTTCCTCGCATTCTTCCACCACTTCGCCATACCATCTCATTCTGTTCTCCTGCAGCTTGTCTGCGATGTCGCGTACTCCGAGGCTACCTCGCATGTACTGATTGCGAATCTTATCCAGCCTGGTAACGCCGCACATCCAACGTAATTGGAAAAAATATCCTCCGCAATAAAGTATCAAAACCACACAGCCACGCTCTCAATAGCAGGTGTACTGGGACGGTTTCAAAAACAATTACGACAGAGCATATTAATTTTATAGCTATTCCTATACGTGGGGATTCCTTTTATTTACCGCGTGAATTTTAATAGACAATATTTTTATTTTATTTGTTCAAGCTTTACCTGTCATATTGAAATGGATCAAGATGGCTTAATCCTAGTTAAGTGTTTTTGATTTAAAATGAACAAAGTTTTCGGGAGGAATGGCTGCGTCAGTGTTATTTTCTTAGCCTGGTTATTAACTGGTTATAACATTAGTAATGTTCGAGTTGAATATGAGTGTGGCTGGGTATGCAAATAGAGGAAGACCGAAGAAGAAGTGGTTGAATTGTGTGAAAGAGGATATGAATGTGAGAGGAGTAGATTCAGACTTGACGAATGATAGGAATGAATGGAAGATGAAAACATGTTGTGCCGACCTCGCACCTAGCGTGGGACCCTCCACCGGTCTCATTACGATGTCCGATTTATCTTGGATTTACCGAAAAACCCTGTCTCTAACTCGTGTTTTGGACTTAACTAGGGTTTTTCATATTACGTTAACATATTTAGTACCTTCACCGAGGACTTTTGCTAAACCCACCCCACCCCAAGTTTAACTCGGGGGTCTAACTTCACATTTGTCATGAAAATCAATTTGGTGACTGTTTTTTCTCAATTATTTTATATTATTTACTACGTACTGTTTTTTCGACAATATATTCGACATTGACATTTACATTGATAAAATCATTGACCGTAGGTACCTACCTACCCTTTGTTTTGGCTTGTTTTGCCGCTAAATTCTTTTTTGACTTCAGTTCTGAGGGAATGAATGAATAATTTTACTAAAGAACGGGTTTTTCTAAAACTTCGTTGAAGGTAAGTAATCACGTCTCAGTTTTAACTCGAGCCTAACTTTAGGCCGAGCCCAGCTAGGCCGGGTCTAAACCCTCGAAAAACAACAAGATAAATCCGATAACGTAGTTAGACCGTACTAGTTTATCGGTGGCATTCGGGGGATGTCTCAAACGATCAAAATGATTCGCTAACACAAACCACACAATAGTTACGATTCCCAAGCAACACACGATAATTCCCATAATTTGTACCAAGATTGTATTTGACAGATTCAATTACTTAATACCATCCCACATCAGACTTGAGTGGTCCTTATGTCAATTGATACTTCCACACGCAAATTTCAACCTTACCCCAGCGAGATACGTGTCAACACATTTTGTTATACGCTGACATGTAAATTGAACGACGCTAGATTCGACTTTATTTTCAAACGGGTAAGCGTCATAAATTTGACAGTAAATACTTCCTACAAAACTAAAGATAACATTTTCAACCGTATCACTGAGAGTTACGGTTCATATTGCGGTTTCAGATGTGTGTATAGATCGATTAAACGTGATTGATACTTCAGGTTTCGATTGTTGGGGTCACCATTTGGCATAATTGGCCACACGTTATTTGACAGTGATTACATTCACAAGTATCATCTGTGGAGTTGGTGATCGAATGAATGATTTATTAGTTACATTTTTTTATACGTCTTTAAATTAAATCATGTAGGTATTTTTTGTAAAATCATCGCCGCTCCTAACATATGCTTACAGATTAGGGGTCATACTTATAAAAGCTGAATAGTTAAACATTTGCTTACAATCAGCTCTGTCACTTTTTGACATTAACCTGTTAGAAAGAGTCGGCAATCATTTAAACAGCTGAATAAAGTATGCAACGATTGTAAGTAAGCAGTTCATTGTTCTGGGCCTTGAAAATCGTATCAGGAAATCTGTTTTACATAAAATTAAAAAAGTATTCTCTAGATGTTATTATTCTAAAGAGCAATATTTAAAATACAGAGACAATCAATATAATATAAAACTCTTTTGAAGCTGACTGACAATCAACGCACAGCCTGAACTATGAGGTATGAAATTTGGAGGGTAGTATCCTTATATAGTGTAGGGGTGCACTAAGAAAGGAATTTTGAGTCTCACTCTAACGCGAGCAACGCCGCGGGAGACGGCTAGTGGATTATGAATTATGAAATACTGACCTGACGCTTAATTTGTAATGATTTTTATTATTAGTTATATGATTATTGTTGTAAAATTGATTTGTCTTATAAGTGCTTACTTTTATTCAAAACCAAATTCTTATTTGCATGCCCATTAGGTAGAATATAATGCACTATTTTTATAATTAAGATCGAATTTCAGAATTTTTTAAGTATGTAGGTATATTTCCACCTCAACCAGTTTGTTTTTAAATTATTTACTGCAAACAAAAAGCCACAAGAAAAACAAATAACCCACAGCATCACAAACGACGAAAACAGATGTAAACTACATTCAATTTCCAATTACGAACGAAAACAATGAAAATATTATGTTGAGTAAACAGAAATGTACAAAATGGCCGCCATTTTGAAAGGTGACGTAATGACGTGCAAGTAAACAACACGATATTTAAAGGGGAGGCTTCAAGATATTTCAAATTTAATTTTCATAAGTAATTCAGCCACAGAGGTCACCAATTTAGTTCTTAAAGTTCAAGACCCGAGTCATTGTACTCAGAGCGCTTCCGTGCTTCCGAGGGCACGTTAAACTATCCCGGCTCTAGCAGTCGTTAAGCCACGACGGAGGCCTTAAGGCGGCCTAAAAACTCCGTCACCAGAGTTGGCCACTAACTCATACTAGCTTGCTTGCGGATATGAAATGTATAGATACATAGGTGTAGGTAGGTAGAAGGTAGGTACGGCATAAGCTCCAAACCGGAACTTTTTTGAAATTCATTTGTTACCTACTTTTCTAAAGTTCCTTTTGTGACTTACGAGAAAACTAAAAAGACAATATAAAAACTACGCTCTAACTATGACAGTTTCAAAAGGTTTTTTTTTTCGTTTTTTGTTTGGCGTCGCACGTTTCGTGCATTTTCCAAGGAAAGGCGGTCTCTTCTTCTTCTTCTCTTATTTATGGCCTCTGTCCGTCATTTCGACTGACAATTTTGCCAGTGTCAAGATATTTGCTATGGATATTTGAAATAATTTCAGTCAAGTCAAGTCATTCGTCAAGTGAGCTGTCGTTTGTTTCCAAGTTTGTGTTTGAATAGTTTTTCTCGTGTTAAATTTTAACCAATAATTGGTTAAATTTTAACCAATAATACTTAGGGTCGGAACATAAAGTGTTAGCCATTGGAATAAATGTGTGTAAAGTGGTTTCCTTGAATGATAAAATCCGTCAACAAGTTTTGAAGGAAAAATCCACCATTTTGTTTTTAAAACAAACGACAGCCGACTTGACGAATGACTTGACTTATATTATTTCAAATATTTCACTTGACATTGTCAAAATGGTCTGTCGAAATGACGAACAGAGGCCATAAATGAAAAGAAGTTTGCAAATTTTGCAACCTTACGTCATAGAGATACTATAACAAGTTCTGTACCTAAGTCCTCGATGTCCCAGGTCAGAGAAAACCAACTGTCTCTCTCTAACACGTGCGCTACAATAACACACGAGAGGGACGCACGACAAATGAGGGAAGTTCATTATGCATTCAGAAAATGAACTCGATCATTTCGCGTTTAGAGGACGGCTTTAGGCCGTTAATGCATGCAGTCAAATCCGGATATTATGATTATTTTATTGAGAGCTGTTTTTACGTGGATGTGATTCAATTTTAGACTTTTTTGTACTGTAATTTATTTCACCGTGTGAATATTTTTGTCGTTTTACATTTGTATCATTTTGTTTTTTTTTTATTATTATAGTACGTGTGTATCATTATGTTTTTGAACTGAAAACTTCTTTAGCACTGTTGTGATTTGAAATTCAATGAAACGAAAAAGCGAGGAAACGAGAAGAGAGATCCCTAATTTTCGTACGTATTCTAAGGAGACTGCTGGCCAAGCGGTCTAACGGATTGGATCGAAACGAGACTAGCTCGTAGTGCGTGCGTTCAAGTCTCGAGCAAGCTCTTTCACTTTTTGCAACTTTTTTGAAGTGAAAACTTCTTTAGCATCGTTGTGATTTGAAATTCTTTTTGAAGGTTTCACTTCTACCACGTGTGAATTGCACACATGTTTTTTATTATTATTTTAATCACAGCTCTTATAATCAATGTGAAACGGTTATTTAACATTCGGTATGTTTTGTTTTTTCGTAGCTGCTTGCAACAATCTCGTCAAAACAAAATTAATGAAAAATAAAGAATCTTTACATAGGGAGTGAAATGACTTAGTGACGATTCGGACCAAATATTTTGGGACAAATTCTCCCAATCGTCACTTTTGATTTTAATAATTTTTGTTGTGATAGGAATTAGAAATAAATTAAAAAAAACTGAGGAGAACACGGTAGGTGTGTGTCCTCCTACGAAAAGGGAAGATCTTCCACGCCGAGCGACCTTTAGGTCGGGGTCCGAAGACCAAGGGATAGTATTCGATAGTATTACTTATGTTCAAACTTCGTTTGCGCGATCTAGGATAGTTCTCATGTAGCGAGCTAGATGGCGCTATAAAAATATTATTAGGTAACTTACATTTCACATAAATTCTAATCTACAGCTTCTAGAAAAACACAGGTAGTATGTAGTATTTGAATGTAGGATAAGTAAAACACTTTGTTCTAGTAACAAGAAACAACTGATTTTATTCAGCATACCCACATACCAATATCCATAAGTACCCACATGAAGGTTACTTACAACATCTCCCTTCACTTACAAAATCTTATTTTACTTATATATTAATAACAAATTAATCTACTAACTTTTAACATGCTGCACTGCTATAAAAAAAACATTCTTACTAGAAACTCTAAAAACTTCGAAAAACTAATTCTGGAAATTCATGGTTGAAAAACGCAACAGTCATGGACGATGTACTTACTAGTCGACAATAAAGATGTCCGTGTTGCCAGTTTTACTACCTTTTGTTTTCTCGTTTGTTTTATTAACCTTTGTTAGTGGCCGCTAAATCCGTAGAAAAATAAAAAAGTAGTTTCTCGTCTTCATTGACATAATAAACCATAAAAGTATCTTTGACGACGACTTAAAAGAGATTTTTTAATAAAAAAATAACTGGCTACTTCCTTTTGTCCACGAAAGATATTATGACTTACTAGGTGCCGCCCGCGACTTCGTTCGCGTCCCGTTGGTACACGTTGATTTTTCGGGATAAAAAGTAGCCTATGTGGTAATCCAGGTCACAGACAATATATATTTCAAGTTTCGTCCAAATCGGATCAGTAGTTTTTACGTGAAAGAGTAACAAACATCCATCCAACTTTCGCGTTTATAATATTATATTAGCCCTAATATAATATTATAAACGCGAAAGTTGTTAAAAAAATAACTGGCTTCTTCCTTTTGTCCACGAAAGATATTATGACTTTTACTAGGTGCCGCCCGCGACTTCGTTCGCGTCCCGTTGGTACACGTTGATTTTTCGTGATAAAAAGTAGCCTATGTGGTAATCCAGGTCACAGACAATATATATTTCAAGTTTCGTCCAAATCGGATCAGTAGTTTTTACGTGAAAGAGTAACAAACATCCATCCAACTTTCGCGTTTATAATATTATATTAGCCCTAATATAATATTATAAACGCGAAAGTTGTTAAAAAAATAACTGGCTTCTTCCTTTTGTCCACGAAAGATATTATGACTTTTACTAGGTGCCGCCCGCGACTTCGTTCGCGTCCCGTTGGTACACGTTGATTTTTCGTGATAAAAAGTAGCCTATGTGGTAATCCAGGTCACAGACAATATATATTTCAAGTTTCGTCCAAATCGGATCAGTAGTTTTTACGTGAAAGAGTAACAAACATCGATCCAACTTTCGCGTTTATAATATTAGTAGGAAGTAGGATAGTAGTACTATTTAACATCTGTTCTGGGTAAGTATAGCAGTCATTTAACAATGGTGTAGGCCTTCTCACGATAAATATGTTTATCCCTCCTAGAAAAGTTTCTTTTTACCGAAGAGAAGACTTCCTTCCTTCCTTCTTTCTTACGTCATACTTCGCGCGTCGTCGTGTTTCACAGAAACAAAAGTTGAATAGTCGATACTTTAGCTCAAACCTTCGTCTAGGACGCTCAGTCGCTCATACTGAGCCTAAAAAATTATCAATCTTTACCTACATAAAGTTACTTTAACACGTCTCTCAGTTAGTGAATCCCGGGCCTTAGGCTGCGGTCCGACTAAGCTTATAGTTTGCGACTGACTGAACTCACTGATTTTGAACTGCGCTGCCTGTGCAGTGGATCAGATACAAATTAAATATATTCCGCTGATAGATACCTAGCTACATCGCAGTGCTACGTTTTATTGAGATAAAAAAATTCAGTGGTTATTTCGATAACAAGTCGTGAAAATGTATTGTCATAAGCATGTATGTATGTATTCTATCAGCTATATCTAGTTCCCATAGTACAAGCTTTGCTTAGTTTGGGGCTGAGAGCGTTGTGTGATATGCCCAAGAATGTTTATTTATTTACTTATTGTTGAAGGCAGGTTAGCTAGTCCAAAATAATGAGGCAAACAGTCAGCCGCGTACTTATTACCTGTATAAAGACCACAGCCTTAGTTCTCTGTGGAGCGACCTCGGTCCTATAGAATATATGATTAACAAAGCTTTGACGAGAGTTTTATCGAGTTACCTCCACGTTACGTTCGTTGCTCGAATTCGCGACAATATCGCATGTTTAGTTAATTTTAAAAGCGTCAGAGTATTTTTGAAGTTATACTTCTAATGGGAATGTGATAACCACTACACCACGGAATCCAGTTGATACTATGCGCGAAATTTTGTATCCACTGACACATTAATGTACAAAAGTTACATACTGGGGCATTATTCTGTATGACTTAGGAGATTCCTTGCCGTATGAATGAATGAATGAATGAATGAATGAATTAATGAATGAATGATTTATTTGCGTGAAGAGTGGTACATATTAGGTCTTAAATACATTATTGATTCTCACACTTCGCCAGAGAAACCCAGCATGCAAAATTAAGATTACGCTTATGTTAATATAATTGAAATTTAAATATGGTGTAATAACAATAATCAATAAATTAGGTAAATGGCCGTATGACGTCACCGTAAGGAATGACATTTATGGCATAGAAAATACGGCCTAGGCATAGAGCGATTTCACGCCGCTGTCTTGTCGTGCTGCGTAACGCGCTTGTATTGGTCATAGTGAAGAAGGCCCCAGGCTGTAACAAAAAAAGTGATCACAAAATGGTTCTGATATAGGCAACACGAGCTTAGAACCTTTTCTAAGTACTGCATATTGGTTAAGTACATAAAAATAAATACTAAATTAATTTCACATTTAAACACACAACGCATTCAGCGTGGCACTCGAAGTATGACTTCTTCCGCGCGTACTCCACGCACTGGTTTTTTTCATAGGTACGTTTTTCACAGAATTATGTTTTCTACACTCGCAATTTAAAGTTTTTCTTAACCTCTACAGCGCAGCATGTGGTTAAGTAAGACTCAAGAGTAGCACGTTAGTTTTTCGTCGCACGCAGGACTTAAAGTGGAATGATTTGTAAATATGTATTTGTTTCTAGGTATTATTTCTATTTATTTTTATTTGTATTGTGGTACCATGACACTCCTAGTTTCTGATAGTATTTACTTTCTTACGTTGAAAATTTTTCTACAATAAATATTTTTAAGTATGTACAGTACGGCCGGCGGATCTAGACCGGCGTTAAGTTCGTTCGGAACGCTGCGCAGTAGTCACTTTTAGGGTCGAATAGGTGGTTTGTCTCGCCTGTACCTGCGCACAATTTCCGAAAGCGCAACTTCAGACCGGTCTAGATCCGCCGGCCGTAGTGTACTTGTAATATTTACAACTACGAATACCTACCTACCTATGCAAGGTGTAATAAGACTAAACCCGAAAACTTCGGGGGGATAAAGTACCTATCAGTATGAACAACTTTTCCTATAGAACTACCAATGATAACGCGAAAAAAATCATCTGTTCCATACAAAACGCAATAAGTGTCGTGACTTGTACTTTGCAAAAATGTACACCCGGTCTTTTTACCGTTGGAAACCTTATTAAGGTACGTATTAATAATATGTCTCTACCTACATTAATTTTCTCTCATGGGGTACTCATATTTTAATTAATAACCATCAATTACGCAATTTAATAAAATTAATGAATTCAGACCCTCCAAGATGGCGACCCGTCAGGTGAGTGAAATAAAATTTAATTGAATTATTAAAATTGCCAACTAATTAGTTTTCATATTGCAGGAGGGAAAACAATTAGTCAGTGACAGACGGACGGACAGACAATTGGGTTATTAATTGAAGAAATGGGAAATGTCTTATGGCGGCGCCATTTTGAATTGTTAAAGTCAAATCGGGGGTTAACCTCAAATAATCGAATTCCATAATCATTATTTATGTAACTCACATTTTTCTTTTATGTTACTTTCACTTTTTTTTTAATATTTGACAAGATAAGCTAAAAAAACTACTAGATTAAAAAGAAAGTCTATCTTAGACCGTAAATATTTAAATCCTAATAAAAATAATAAAGTGGCAGAACCGGAAACGCCTAATTGAAAATCGAATCGTGCACTAAATATTTATCGTCCAAGCGGATGCAATGTTGCCAATATAATAAAAACGCAATCGCAATACTGAATTGAATATCATACTGACTGGGTTTTTTTGTATGTTATTGTTAATAATATCTGCAAAATTGGTCCCGTACAATAGTCGTGGCGAGGCGTAGTTTACTTACTCAATCTTCACCGATTTCGCCGTTTTTCTACTCTAGTACCTAAGTATAAGTATAGACGTATACTATGATAATTTATAAGTTTAAAAAACTGGAAAAACCGACTTTAATTTGATACGCCTTCATCATCAACTGATGATGACGATGATGATGATAGCAGTTCATTGGGAGAACAAGACACAAAAAAGCAAAATACGCAATGTCGTGTACGTGGATGACGTGTCTTTTCCAGTTACACTTATTTAACTGCCAAAATAATGAAAAAAAAACACAAACTAATTAAGAACCTCCTCCTTTTTTGAAGTGGTTAAAAATAATTGTTTATCCATCAATTCTACGGATCCCTAAAGACGCAGTGTGGAACCCTGAATGTTGTATGAGCTATACGGAGCACCTGGCAGTTAGAACACTACACTAAAACAAAAGCTCTGAGCACAATGACGGATGTTTAATTTATAGCTGATGGTGTAAGTGATAAGCTATGGCGACCTTATACTCTTCCATAGGTACATATATACTATCTATGAAACTGTACAGTTTCAAAGTTTATCTTTCTTCAAAACTGTCGCAACTCAAGCATAGATTTGGGTAGAGGTTCTCACACAAAACTATCAAAAGATCTATGTTTGATACCGGATCAGCGAAGTCATTATGTAAAAATTTGAACACGAACTCATACTAACCTTAGTGACTTAACTAATTTCCCCACCAAGAAATGTATGGCAAACATACATGTTTGTTCTATGTCTGGGTGTTAAATGTAAAAAAATGTATCTTACTATACTATCAGCAATCTAGTTTCTATGGTACAAGCTTTGCTTAGTTTATAACTAGAGGGCGTTGTGTGAAATATCCAAGGATATAGTTGTTCAGTGTACAACTTGGGACATATCCGTGAGCCTATTGAGTTCCTCACCACTGTAAATTACTTTAGTATAAAAGTACAATAGGTATTGAAAAGCTAGCCAAGCTAGACTAATTGTATTACCTGGCTTTGTTCGAACCCCGGTTCAAATCGGATGTAGTGTGGGGTCAGCGTTGCCAGATTTTTTTTCTGCCAAGTTGGGGTTTTGGAACTTTTTGAGTGAAAAAAACGGGATTCTCTCGTCGAAAGCGGGACATAGTAAAAAAAGCATATACGTAATCAGAAGTTTTTTAATATTTATTTTTTATTTGAGTTCAAATTATGTTTACGTGACAATACCTAGATAGGAAAAATAGCCATAGAAAATGTATTTTAATAAAAATATGATATAATAAGCGGAAATTGATCGCATGACTAAAAATCCTATATAAAGAGGAACGTGCGCTTGACTCGCTCTCTTTTCGTTTCTGACTTCGAGGTCAAAGTCAAAGTCAAAGTCAACAATATTTATTCAATAAAATCTCACTGATCACTTTGAATCGTCATTACGTTTTGTATGATTAGGTATGATTACATTTTTTTTTTATTGGATGAGTTGGAGCTAGTTCGTCCCAAGCTTGTTTGTCTTCTAAATAATCAGATATTTTATAGTATGCTTTTAAAAGAAGTCTCTGTTTTATTACGTTTTTGAACTTGCCAATCGACAACTGAGACACATCACTTGGGATTTTGTTAAAGAAGCGTACACATTGCCCTTTGAAAGATTTACTAATTTTTGTGAGCCTAGTGGTGGGAACAGCGAGTTTGTCTTTATTTCTAGTGTTAACATTATGATTATCACTTTTTTTGTTGAATAGATTGATATTTTTTTGAACATACAATAAGTTTTCATAGATGTACTGGCAAGGTACTGTCATTATATTTATTTCCTTAAACTTATTTCTTAGTGATTCTCTGGGACCCATGTTATAAATTGCACGAATAGCCCTCTTCTGCAACACAAATATGGTGTTTATGTCTGCAGCACTCCCCCACAACAAAATGCCGTACGACATAATGCTATGAAAGTAGCTGAAATAGACTAGTCTTGCGGTTTCCACATCTGTAAGGAAGCGGATCTTCTTGACTGCATATGCTGCAGAACTAAGTCTCTTCGACAATTTATCTATGTGTGGGCCCCATTGAAGTTTATTATCTAGAGTTATGCCTAAAAATAAAGAGGCGTTCTCACCTCTCGAATATTGTTGAAATAGGCTGTCACTATGCCCAAATGAATTTAAATTGTATTTCCAATTAATTATCCTGACTGATGTTTTCATTTATGAATTCATTTCGTAATAATTAAAATATTTGTTATAACTTTTTTTTTTTATTGTTATCTTTTTTTCTAGTGGCTTTAGATAGAAACCGCTTATTATGTTTTAAATCAGATTTACGATTATTCGTCTTCTGAATAAAAAAAACCGGAATCAAAATAAAAAATGGCTTCCTCAGCACGCTGCTCGCATTTTCGAGTTATCCCCGAAAAGCGGGACTGAGCTTGTCTCGCGCGGGACATTTAATTTTGATTTAGACTGTAAACAGTGCTCGACCGACAGTCAGCGATGACCGTACGTCGGCGTAGCTATATCTATGCAAGTCTATGAATGCGTACACAGCTACGCTGACGGTACGCGCGTTTATTTCCATACAAATTACAAATGATAAGCGCGACCGACGTACGCACCGACGGTCGGTCGGTCGAGCTCTGAAACCGGCCTTAAAAATCGGGACGTCTGTGTGGGGTTTACTTCATTCTTAACTCAGTAAATAGGCCTTTGCATTGTTTAGCTGTGCCTTACCGTCCACCAAGGATGTGCGATGTGAGGTAATGTGTTTTGAGATATCGGCTAGAAAATCTGTTGTAGAATATCTACGCTAGTTTATTCAACGCTGAGGGTACGAGTTTTCAGTGTATAGTGTAGGTGTAAAACGCCCAGCACACCAGTAGGCGCTGATTGCTATGGAGACACTGAGCGGATTCTTTGAGAAGCTCGACATGCGAGTACGGGCTTGGTGTACACCAAGCTTATTCCACCGTCGTCGATCGTCGACCTCACGATGTTTTCCTTCACCGTTTAAGCTCGTGTTAATGCGCATATAAACACAAAGTCAGTTTTCCTAACGAAAAATCCATTGGTGCACTGCCGGGATTCGAACCCACGACCTTCGGATCGAAAGTCGAGGTGCAATCCCACTCGGCCAAAACGGCTTTTTTGATTGATGAGTTGAGATACACAACAAGTCGTAATAATGATGAGATGATGTTAGATTTCAACATTACAATGAGTATTCAGAAATTCATAGTTTCAAGTTGTGTAGGTACTGTTGGCTCGAATCATAACTATTAACCTAAATAATATTTAAGATAGAGGTCTAACTTAAGAAAGGAGTTTCTAGTATTAACGATTCTCACTGTACACCTTACCAAAACAAAAAAACAAAAACCACGCAGATAGTTAGGATTGATGCGAATGCGGCCAGTTGCAACCACCCCGATACGGGACTCGCCCACAAAAATGATTTGTTACCAGTAACCACTATGTAGCCATGTCGAAAATAGAATATTTTGGAATGCCAACGTTTTAGCGTTATATTGTGAAAAGCTGAAAATAGTTTTATCATGTTAAATATTTTTTATAGTACGTAAACAAGGATACATAAAATTACAGAATCGAATTTAAGGGGCTCTTAGGGGCATAAATCAGGTTAAGGCTGGAATACTCAAAAGTCATTCAAATTTGAGCACCACTTAGCTCTGCCTCTGTTACTCATTTGTAAGAGATGGCAATAATTTAAGCGGAACTTAAATTGAGTGGGGTTTGAGTGGCGTTTGAGTATTCGGCTATTAGTCTCATAATCCAATTTGAGCTGTCCCCTTCAAGGGGACAATGAGAGTTTTTATCACATAAAAAAAATTATAAAAAACGAAATCGAAAAAAAATTCTGTGTAAAATAATAACGTCACTTCTGCAGATTTTTTTAGACTAACTTTTCAACCGACTTCAAAAAAAGAAGGATGTTCTCAATTCGGTTGTATTTTTTACAGTAGTTTGGCAGTTAAATAATTGTAACTGGAAAAAACACGTCATCCACGTACACGACATTGCGTATTTTGCATTTCTGTAGTGTTTACGATCATAGAACAGTCCCAATGAACTGTTATCATCATCATCATTTGATGATGAAGGCGTATAAAATTGAAGTCGGTTTTTCCAGTTTTTTAAACCTAGAAATTATTGTAAAAACTATACAATTTTTTCTTTAATTGTCGAAACTCACTCAACCGCGAAACAAGGCGATTGAATAAATCGACCCTATGCCCCCAGTCCTGAAGCCGTCCCTGGCACGTGCTCGCATACGATAGGAGCCCATAACGATGGCCATAAACCTTTATGCGGCCAGACGTCACTCATGTCATATTAAATCATGTACCTATACATAGTCATAGGTATACCATGTCACACAAGTTTATAGTTGGACATTACTTTACGATGCATGATGAATTTATCCTGTGTATTCCTTCCTATAACTCTAAGGGCCGTATTCTCATTATTGCTCAAGCACTGATCCGGACTCAAGAATACATTTTTGAATGAAAATCTCTACTCAAATCTATGCTTGAGTAACGGTTTCGGTATCGGCATACAGGCCTTAAGGCATTATTTTCAAGCATTGATCCGGACTCAGATTAGCTGAGTACAGATTCAAACATAAATCGAGACTCAAGATACGTTCTTATTCCGAAAACAACAAAATTTCAAGCGTTTTATAATAATGACAGATGAAATCTATGCTCAGGTTTCAATATTACACAGATTTCGATGCTTGTATATCGTTGACATTTGGAACCAAAGCTGAGCAATCTATTGAATTAAATGATATTCATCCATGCATTTCCGTTTCCAGGTGGTGGCTGCACGTTCCCAGAGAGCTGGACTGGCAGCTGGTTCCAGTCGGGTACCCTCGGCTACATCGCCATCAACGGCAGCCATATCCAGTCCAAGGGCGATTGTGCGGAGACGGATGGGAACGACAAATTCCTCATTCATGACAGGTACGTTGCGGGCTATTGGATAGTGCCATCTAGCGAGTAGTCTATCTGGAGTGGTAGTCACACGAACAGTCGTATGACTACCACGACAGATAGATGGCGCTGTAGGTAAATTACCAATATTGCACTAGTTGTGCTAGTGGGCCATTTAGCGAGCTACATGACTTTGTTATAACTACCATGCCAGATAGAGGGCGCTGTAGGTAATTTACCCAGTACACTAGTGGGTAGTTTTATACAAAGAATGGATAAGCTATTTTTAGCGCCATCTAGCAAACTATACAGTCACCGTGACAGGTAAAGATTGACTCGACTAACGAAAGAAGTAGCAAGAAATGGAACTATGTAAGGTCACAGATAAAATTATAGTAATGAGGCTTAGTATGAACGCATTGAGCGCCCTCTGCTGCAACTTGTCGGAAGAGTAGAAAGAAACTACTTACTTCTAACCTTTTCCGACAAACATAGGAAGGGACGGATTGAATAAGCGGTTCTTTTTTTGCTCGTTTTGATTTGTGCTCATTTTACTTTACGTCTACCCTCATATTGTATATTTTTTACTAAAGTTTTATTCTTTCTTTTTCAGGAGTGAAGACTGCTACAGATGTCTCGTCATACACGAAAAGCACAAATACGTGTTGCAGTACAAAGAAAGTAAGTTGAAAATTTGTACATAAATACTTACAATCAATAAAATAAAGGTAACAACTGTGTAATGACTAGTTTTTAACCCTTTCGATCGAGTTACCTTAAACGCGAGATGCCAGTGAGGGCAAGCAAGCTCGTATGAGTCAGTAGCCAACTCTGTTGACGGAGTTTTTAGGCCGCCTTAAGGCTACCGTCATGACATAACGAGTGCTAGAGCCGGGACCGACGACACTTTAATCAATCAATGTTTTGGTTCGAGCCACTGACTGATACAAACTGACAACTGACTTACTGGCTGCGACATCGCAGCCTCGATAAAATTAATGAAAAGTATTGAAAATTGACCATTAGCGGGTGCTGTTTGCCCGTGTTATAAATAAATAGTAATTTGTACCCTTTCAAATTCCAGCATACTGCTCGCCAAAAGACTCATTATCGTCGATATGCGAGCTGATAACTGGGGATGCTCCTCTATACTCCATGTTTCGGAAGGAACCGCGGCCGATTCCTCAGCCTTGTCCCTTCCATCCACCACCGTTCACCTTTGTGTATAACCGGTAAGTGTAACATCTTGATAACAGATGGCACTGTTCCCAACATGGACGTGCTATTGACAAACGTAAGAGTTGCACCATAGATACTAATAGGTGGCGCTATTTTCACAATAGAAGCACAGGTAACGAATACCTATCGCCTTCGACGTTTGCTTCTAACCGGTTAGATTACCATCTGGATAATATATGGTACTGTTCCCAGCCTGGACATACCATCGGGGAACGTAAGAGTTGCACCATAGATACTAATAGATGGCGCTATTTGCACAATAGAAGCACCTGGTAACGAATACCCATCGCCTTTAAACTTTGTTTATAACCGGCAAGTGATGCACCATAGTTGATAAGAGATGGCGCTGTTAACATCGTAGTCGTGGCTTCTTGCTGTCATTGACGAGGCAGTGCGTTGCAGTATAACTACCAACAGGTGGCGCTATTCACAACATAGATTAGAAGTTTTTGCTGTCATTTACGTGGATGAGAGTTACATTATAGATAGTGATTAATAGATGGCGCTATTCCCAACATGGTGGTTAGGAGTCCGAATCAATGTAGATCAGCATACGGGCCTTAAATTGTAATTGTAAGCTCTACTGAATGTATTTTTCCAATTGCAGGGGAACAGGCGACTGCATAAACCCGCCATCTCGAGCTGAGTCGTGCACCGACGACTCAAGACTACTCCTCCGCTACATGTCATGCCCTGACATACCTGGCACGGAGAGCAATGGTATATATTCATTATTTTGAAGAAGCCCTCATGGCGTACCTTGCTTAGCCAATCTTCACCGATTATCTAAGTTAAGGAACGTCCTATGCGGTCACTATTTGTATGGGTGACCGTTAGTGGCATTTACATCTGAGCGCTTCCGTGCTTCGGAGGGCACGTTAAACTGTCCCGGCTCTAGCAGTCGTCAAGCCACGACGGAGGCCTTAAGGCGGCCTAAAAACTCCGTCACCAGAGTTGGCCATCATGCGAGCTTGCTTGCTATTATTTTGGAAACGAAAACCATTCCTTATCTGTTTAGAGCTTTGATCTCGCGATCGTAACGCACAACGCTGCGGTATGCGGCTCGAAGCAGCGTACTGCGTTTGCTCTTCGCCGCTGACGCATATTGCGATGGAACAAAAAACCATTCCAGAGGTTTTCCATATGACTATGTGTCTGGCACCGCATGTCGCATACTGCTGCGTTGTGCGTTACGATCGCGAGACCAAAGCTTATAGATGGCGCTGTTCAAAACATAAACGTGGCTTCTTTTTTTTAAATTTATTTATTTGGGTAAACCAACAGTACTTCCAAACATACAAATAAAGTAGTTTAACTTATACTAGTTTACTAATTGTGGCACCAACACCGTTTACCACAGATTATTCTTGCCTCCATTGACAAGGTAGCGAGTTGCAGTATAGCCACTAATAGATGGCGCTATTCACAATATGTTACGTTTTTGGTTTTCTGTGTGTATGTATTCTCAAATAAGTATTCTTTCTCCTTTATCTTGTCAGATTTTTCTAGTTCTTTCATCACAAAAACCAAAACAAGCAAGCTCGTATGAGTTAGTGGCCAACTCTGGGGACGAAGTATTTAGGCCGCCTTAAGGCCTCCGTGACTTAACGACTGCTAGAGCCGGGACAGTTTAACGTGCTCGAAGCACGGAAGCGCTCAGATTTAAAAGTGACGGTCACCCATCCAAATAGTGACCGCAAAGAACATCGCTTAACTTAGATAAATCAGTGAATATTGACTAAGCAAGCAAGCCACGAGGGCTTCATCACAAATTGTATTTATTTTCAGTTGAGGAGCTGGTCTGCTTGGCGACGTGGAAGGAAGGCTCCACGAGATACCTGGTCGGTCAGATCTCCCAGGTCCAACGGAGGAACTCCATGGCGTCTGATGAAGATACTTACAGGTATACATTCAAATGTTATAGGGACTCATTAATTCAGCTATTCTTGTTTAAATACGTACCTATACCTACCTATGTACCTACCAATTTGTACAAGGATAACTTTTATCGTTATCTATACTATAATAAAATTGAAAAAAGAGCCAAAAACTAAAATTAAAGATATGGATAAACGAAATATGCAGTTCTACTAAATAAACGATTCCGATTCTGAAAATCGAGTTTGTCTGTATATCTGTTTGTTTGTTCGTGGATCACGCCTAAACTACTGGACCAATTTCAACGAAACTTATATCAATCAGAAGCCCTTGAAAGTCCACTGAAACATAGGCTATATTTTATTGAAATCGTTATACATTCTTAGATACAGCTTCAACTCTCTCAGCCAAAAGCAGCCATTTGCTACGAGGTTCATCGTATGCTGGTTGACAGATATTTTTGGTGTAAATTTACGAAGTCACGGGTATCCGCTAGTATTGTATAATACTAGCCGTCGCCCGCGGCGTTGCTCGCATTCTAGACCCTTTAGAGTGTGACTTTTCAAAATTCTTTTTTAGTGCACCCCTACACTATATAAGGATACTACCCTCAAAATGTCATACCTCTAGGACTTATAGTTTAGGCTGTGCGTTGATTGTCAGTCAGCTTCAAGATATTTTTATATTTAAAAGATATATTTCTTTAGTTTATCCGTGGGTGGTTAATTAACTTATGTTTTCAGATGTTTTATCTACAAAGGACAACACAGTGATAAGAGTATGACTTATAATATTGCTCAGTCGGGCGATGCTACGTGCAATGGGCTTTCTTCACCTAACGATGGCAGCCGCACCATGAAACTAACTAATAGTAAGTATTAATACATCCATCAGGAAGAGACAGTCGTCAGAGCTCAGTCGGTAGTAGCTCTGCCTTCCTTACTGGTCGTGGGTTCGATCCCCACTGAGAACAAACATTTGTGGTTTGTAAACATAGATGTTTGTTCTATTATGTATTTACAAATAATTTATAAGTTTAAAAAACTGGTAAAACCGACTTCAATTTGATACGCATTCATCATCAAATGATGATGATGATGATGATGATGATAGCAGTTCATTGGGACTATTTTATTGATCGTAAGCACCACAGAAACGTCACAGGAAAGCAAATACGCAGTGTCGTGTAAGGGAATGACGTGTTTTTTCGAGTTATTCTTATTTAACTGCCAAACTACTGAACTGATTTTGATAAAAAAATTATGGGACCAATCTGGAATCATACCCTTTCAGATAAAAAAAGAATTTTTCAAATCAATTCATAAATGACGGAGTTCTGAGGTAACAAACATTAAAAAAAAATACAACCGAATTGATAACCTCCTCCTTTTTTGAAGTTGGTTAAAAAAATAAGTATTATATAAGCAACCTAGTGTCTATAGAGTTATTCTAGTTTCGGACTACCGTTTTCTAGTCCCACTGGGACGAGTTTTATTAATATTTCTATTACTGTTTCGTCTTCGTCGTGGCTTGCTTGCATAGTCACAATCTTCACCGATTATCTAAGTTAAGCGACGTTCTGCGCGGTCACTATTTGGATGGGTGACCGTTACATTTACATCTGAGGGCCTAGTACGAGTTTTCAGTGTCGCCCTCACTAGTGTGCCCAGCACACTAGTGAGCGCTGATTTGTATGGAGACACTGAGCGGATTTTTTTAGAAGTTTTAAATGAGAGTACGGGTTCGGTGTAGCCAGCCGCACGGTGTAGCAGACCACACGGTGTAAACTGGATATACTATTACCTAAGCTGTGACAGTGTGGATCTTGGCGTGATCGTAGCGTACACCGATATTTGACCGTTATTCTGATAATTCCGAGTAAGAGACACATTTAGCCCCTCTGCGATTGCGCCACGACCGGGTGGCGCGATAGTGCGGCCCACACCATGAATTTTTTGGTGTGACTGAGGTGTGGCTGTACTAATTGTTAGATAGTCTGTGTCGAATGGTGATAGATATTGACGAAAGGTTTATATATTAGTGCTTTTCTATTCCAATTTGTTTATTCTAAGTTTATTTGTTTGTTTTGTATTTTATTCCGTGTTACCAATTAGTGAATAGTACTACGTGTTGGCAATCCTCAATAAATAAATAAAATGACCGTATTATTATGCGTGGAGGTGGAGGTTGGTTGGAGTCCTCCAGAGCTCATGCAAGGGAGCTGCATTGACATAGTTGAAAAAAGTGCTTCATCGTAATCTAGAGTGAATCTTGAGTGCTTGACCAGTTTTACTATCTACGTGCTATCTACGCTGGGAAAAAAAAGTAGAGACCTCGGCTTACGAGAGAAATGCTACGGGAGATGCAGATCAGCTTCCAGCCCTGTCGATGATCTTCCGGAGGCTGAGCATCGGCAGTGCTGTCGCACGTTTGCCTAGGTTCCGCGTAGGTACCTAGTAGGTACCTACCTACTAGGTACCTAGTGTCCCTAGAACTAATAAACAGTGAGTGTATTTTGTTCGCCTTTCCTTAGCATGTTTGTATAGGTAGGTATACTACCTAGTAGTAATACCTAAACAAAACATTACATAGGTTTTCTATACATTATTTACTCACCTTTTACCTACCCTTATTAGGTACCTACTCATAACTTACCTAGGTACCTATTTACTCTTTACCTACTACATTACCCCCATTGATTAACTACAATTTCATTGCATTAGGTACCTACCTAAAATGCTATAAAAAATGCACTTGGTGCTGCCAAACTTTGTGATAAGCCAGTAGGTAGATAAATCAAAACTCTAGTAGGTAATATGAGGTGATTGGTGATTTTATGTACCTAATGATTTCAATAGATGCAGATTAGACTCCACTGCATCTTGATGTCATTTATCTAATAAAACCATGTGATTTCAGGTGACTGGACAGCCATGACCACTCATGATACCAAGTCCAACCACCTACCTACCTACCTACATGCCGAGCCCACACAAGGCATCTTTCATTCAGAGACATGCCAGACTATCAAGAACATCATATATGGCTGAAAATGCTTTGCCAATATGTACATATAGGCAAAGGGAGAAAGCCTTGCACTGTAAGCACACCAAATAACACCACTCAGGGTTGTGTCTGGCACAATTTGGCCTTAGACTTTTGGATGCTTGATCCTGACAGAAACCAAGGTAGGTAGCAAATGTAATATGTAGCTATTATTCTCTACCTAAAGTTTCATAAGTGCCTATCACTTCACTGACCATTCAATGCTGACTAAAACCAAGCTGACTTATAACTTCACTCCGAGGTCAAACTGCTCGAGAATTTCTTATTTTGGTATTACCTATGAAGTTGCTATTCATAAAGTACTGCTCCATACATATATATATACATGTACATAGAAGCATAAACCTTTGTTAGTTAGCTACATACCTAGGTACTATAATTATTGTTTTTATTTTAGAGCTTTTACTAATAGTTTTGTCTTTGTTGCAGACCACTGAAAGCTAAAAGTTAGGCTACTCGGAGTGTTGAGTTAACCAAAGCTAGATCCGAGTCAACCACAGGCATCACCAGACTTCTCCCTTAGCTTCGCAAAGCCTGCCTGCACCTATCCCTTGCAGGATTCTAGTTCCTAGTTATTTAACTTTGTTATCAATACTATACATCCACTCTGCAGAGGTTGTCTCACCAAAGAAGAATCAGCTACCCACGTAGTCCTGGAATGCGAGGGCGTAGCAACGCATCGACAAGAAATCCTAAGTACCCCTAGGTCACTCCTCCAAGCCTGCGAAGCCCCCAGGAAGCTTCTGTGCTTCTGGGAGGAGTTAGGCTGGCTGCACGCATAGCCAGTTTACTCCCCCACGTATAATGGACCAACCTTGAGTCTAAATGCGGAAACGGGAGTCCAATAATAATAATAAAATACTATAGGTACATTCTTAGTATTATTTATTTGGTATTCAGTTTTTACATATTTACATTTAAGTTATATCAGTCTGAATAAATTTAAGAGTCTTGAATGTTTCGAAAGGTGATTGCTGATATTTTCTGGATATTTGACTGTGATGCTTGCTCAAGAGAAGCAGTGTTGAAAGGCAAGCAATACGGCGCTCCCTGCCATCAGTGGCTACACCCGTGTCTGGGCCAGACCGCTTCACTGAAAAGTTAATGAATCATATTAATATACATTGGTAACAGGCACCGACCACTGTTGTTTCATTTTCCTAAACTAGCCTAATTTTAACAGCAATAAATGTGTCATAGCTCAGTGTATCTGTCTCTTTCTCATTCAACAGATTCAGCACCATTATTATTATAATAAATACTTGGGCACTATAAATACTGAGGTGAATTTTGTTGTTTTTCATAGTTAGTTGTCTCCCATGAGTAGGTACTAACCTAGATGGTAGGTAGGTAGGTACCACATTTTCCTTCCCTTCACCGATGACTTTATTATGTAAACCTGGACCTTTTCTATGCCTGAAAGTCGAAACTTTGGTTAGTTATTGAACACAAATACATTCATACAAAAACAATACCTGAGAGTCTCAGGGAGTTGTAAATTATGATCAAAATCAGACAAGGACAGATGTAAACAACCAGGGCGGCATGATCTCCAAGCAGTATAAGAGATTTCTATTTCTTACCTTTCTGCAAACTCTTGAATTTGATGTTTAGACAACACTGGTAGATTGGTACTCGCATCCCTGAAGCTACCCAAGGCAGGAAACTCATGAATCTGATTGTCTAACTCGTCTTCTATTCCAATGAGATTGTTCGAAAGCCATCAGCCTACAATGAGATAAATAAAATGGGATTGAAAAAATTGTGATGAGATATAACCTCTAAATAGTAAATACCTACGTGTTATTACCTTTCTATGAAACCGTCTTTTCTACTAGTGGTCCAAGAGTATATAACGCTATGCTAGTGGTAAACACTTTCCTTCTATGGAGCTCCACTTCATGTCAAATAATTTTGGAGGATCTACTAGGCAAATAATCATAACATCAAACATATCGATGGCCATAAGTTGACACCTCGTATCTTACATTTTCTCAAAAATTAGACACGAGTTCGATATATCGAAACGTAACTTAAAACGCCTACGGGTTGGATTTCATACCATATCGATACCTAAATCCACATATCCGTTATCACAGAAACTAATCAAAACTTCTACTGTTAGGCCGCGCGCACTTTGGATACGCTTTCGTACGATTTTTACTCGTGAGTAGGTATACGTACGAACACCCACGAACGATCCCGACTTTCCAAGTACCTACCTACCTACCTACTATGGGAGCGCGCAGCGCACAGCGCTCGCAGACAAGCCGCAAGTTAGCCGACGACCAAAACGAAAACATCACAAACCAACCAAAACGATATGAAACACCGATATGATACGCTAGATTCGCTACCTCTCTTTCTAAGTGTGAATAGTTTTACTGGTAATAGAAAGAGATGGAGAGAATTTGAGTGACGTAACATGACGACCAAAACGAAAACTTCACAAACCAACCAAAACGATATGAAACACCGATATGATACGCTAGATTCGCTACCTCTCTTTCTAAGATGAATAGTTTTACTGGTTAGAAAGAGATGGAGCGAATTTGAGTGACGTAACGTTAGCTATATTTGCATGTTAGTGGCGTGCGTAAAAATATGTCATAGGTAGCTAGCAATATGGTTTACTTTCTATTGTAACTTTTTTGGTCCATGCTTTTGAAGCGCGAAAACACGAAGCGCGTATCGATATTTGAAAACCGTTATTGAAATCGAATAGTAATCAAGTTTAATTATTTGCAGGCTCTTAGGAGTGCTCCACCCGCAGAATAGAATACCTTTAATGATTGCTTGCCTCATACTTAATCGAAATTAATATAACAGTTGCACTCACTGGTGTTAAATTGACTACTCGTAACATGTTATTTGTATAACTATTTTGACATTGACAGCTCGTAACTAATTACAAATTGAGTTTTTTTAATAAAACTCGAGGTGAGGTGATCTTTTCATATCCTTAGATAAATAAACAAAATATCTATTTTGTTTTATTTTAATAGCAGTTATACCCGATGGTAGGAGGTTTTTTGTCTCTCCTGTAAAATTTGGGTTTTGTGAGATACGAGGTGTCAACCTATGGCCATCGATATGTAGATAAAAATGCAACATTGCTGTGAAGCATCATAGCCAACCCCCCCCCAAAAAAAAAACAAATATTTCTGACAAATATGGCATTGACTTTAATATTTTAGGTGATATGACACTGACATTGACATTTCAATCTGTCAAAACACTCAAATTCAATGAAACAAGCATTCAAGCAAGCAAAGACAACACTAATCTTTGTAAAAAAAAACGCTCTGTCAAATTCAAATCTTACTTCCGGTGTAAGCTATGGGTGTGGCCACGCTGCATCGCAGAGCACACCGTGTGGTGCTTACATGGAAGTCGTACTCGAGTGTGGGCTCTAGATCGTAGTGTGGCACTCGTATTTCGGTCTCATTCACGAGCCCGCACTATCGCCTTGTACACCGTGCAGAGCCAAACTCGTACTAGCCCCTCTGAGCGCTTCCGTGCTTCGTGCACGTTAAACTGTCCCGGCTCTAGCAGTCGTTAAACCATGACGGAGGCCTTAAGGCGGCCTAAAAACTCCGTCCTCAGAGTTTGCCACTAACTCATACGAGTTTATTTGCTTACTATTTCGTTCCATTAGTACAAGCTTTGCTTAGTTTGGGACTAGAGTGGCGTGTAAAATGTCTGTGAATGTTTTTATTCAAATTATTGTCAATAATTCCAGGTGACGATGAACACAATCGCTGTCATTTCCCGAGCTGGATCGTGGATCATCACAAATGGTTCAGTCTTGACCACAAGCACCAATACCACTTCACCAAGAAGAATGCTACGTTGAAGGTAAACTATGAGTGTCACAGCTGAGGGCTTAGTAAGAGTTTTCAGTGTATAGTGTGGGTGTGAAACGTCTGACGTCCAGCACACCAGTGTGCGCTGATTTGTATGGAGACACTGAGCGGATTCTTTGAGAAGCTTGGTCTACACCAAGCCCGTACTCGCATGTCGAGCTTCTCAAAGAATCCGCTCAGTGTCTCCATACAAATCAGCGCCCACTGGTGTGCTGGACGTCAGACGTTTCACACCCACACTATACACTGAACTCGTACTAGGCTCTCTGGCCACTGTGGCCACTGTAGGTGCCTAAATGTGTTTCAGTTTTGATAATAGAAACGTTCATATTAATTTTGGATAATACCATAAAATCATAAACCGTTTTTGATGGTATTTTCAGATAATGAACGAGGATGGATTATTCGATGAGAAGCGTCTCGTCTGTCACTCGATTTTGGAGCAAAAGGATAAGAAACACATCAAATTAGTGGCACACGTCACTCAAGGATGGTAAGTAACACACATCATTTGTTTAAGGTGGTTCGAGTATTATTTTTTTATAACTAGATGGCGTTGTGTAACACTTGTATACTGGTATACATGTACACTTGTAATACTTAATTTATAATTTTGCAATTTTTATAACTAGATGGCTTTGTGTACCTACTTGTACAACTTGTACTTTTAATGATTTTGCCATTTTTATACTAGATGGCGTTGTTTAACACTTGTATAGTTGTGACACTTGTATTTTTAATGATTTTGCAACTTTTGTAACTAGATGGCGTTGTGTAGCACTTGTATTTTTAATGATTTTGCAACTTTTGTAACTAGATGGCGTTGTGTAGCACTTGTATAGTTGTGACACTTGTATTTTTAATGATTTTGCAACTTTTGTAACTAGATGGCGTTGTTTAACACTTTTATAGTTGTGACACTTGTATTTTAATGATTTTGCAGCTTTTATAACTAGATGGCGTTGTGTAACACTTGTACACTTGTAAGACTTGTGTTTTTAATGATTTTGCTATAAAGCCTTGTGTGTTATTCCAGTGAGTCCGGTCACAAATGCGTGAAGCTAACGCACCTCGCGTCAGGTGTATTGGAGTTGTCTCAGGGCGCGGCCCTGTGGGAAGCCCCTGAGGAGGCGTGCAGTGAACCAACCCTACACTACATTACACTTATAAGTATGTTATAAAGTAACATTATAAATGTAAACAATCCTTCGGAGGGCACATTAAACTGCCGGTCCCGGCTCTAGCAGTTGTTAAGTCACGACCGAGGCCTTAAGGCGGCCTAAAAACTCCGTCACCAGAGTTGGCTACTAAGTCATACGAGCTTGTACAAATGTAACCAATGTAGAAAGAAAATAGTTTTTTTGTGTATGCACAAATAAACTGTTTTGACAGAAGATAAAAGAACGGTTGTGCTTTTTTTTATAAAATGCGGGTTGAGAGTTGCAAAATGCGGGTTATAAGTTGTAAAATACGGGTAAAAAACTAACCCTATATTTTGTGCCGCCCGCGACTTCCGTTGCGTCCCGGTGGCTCCCGTTAATTTTTCGGGATAAAAAGTTACCTAAGTGTTAATCCAGGTCACTGACAATATATATTTTAAGTTTCATCCAAATCGGATCAGTAGTTTTTACGTGAAAGAGTAACAAACATCAATCCATCCATTCATCCATCCATACTTACAAACTTTCGCGTTTATAATATTATATAGTAGGATTTATGTTATTTGTATTGTTTCAGCAACCACATTGCTCCCGAACCGGTGTCCGATCTTCGGACGGTATTCCGTCATCAATTCACTCGCTGATCGACGCAGAAGGCGACAGCAACTAACCATAGGTAAACTCGTTTATTTTTTACTAGCTTACTAGTCCCGTTTGATCCTGTTGATATTCCGGGATAAATAGCCTATTGTATGTGTTAATCCAGAATGACAGTTGAATGAAATTTGGAACATTATTCCAAGTTTCATTCAAATCGAACCAGAAGTTGCACCGTGATTGAAACACTAATATCTCAACTTTGACATTAATAATATTAGTAGGATTTTGAGAATTGGTCACAAGCAAAACCAGAAATAGATTGAATATTGAGAATTATGGCCATCAGAGCCTTTGCACACGGCGTATTCACGCGTGGTTGACGACCACGCGTGCAGCACGTCGTCTACGCTACGATATCAAAGAAATGATGGTGTGCAACGTGACTTCGGTCTTGCGTTTGCTGAGCGTCTTGCTTGCGTTCTATGACGCGTCGTCAACGCATAAATGAAGCGTAGTGTGCAAAGGCTTTTAGTATATTAAAAATACTCTTATTATGTATTACAGGTGACGGATCAGACGATCAAAAAGAAGCAGAATGCTTGTCGGGCGACGTGCAAAGTGTTAGCATCGGCTGCGGCGCCGCACAGGATACTATCGAGTTCAAGTCATCTTGTAGTAGCACTGGTATATTGGTCTTTATATATTTTATATTCATATTCATTTATTCATTGCTTACATGCATAAATGTCAGGACATAATAAAGTAGCATGAATGTTACATAAATACATGCACCCTGTTTGGCACTACTATGTCATTCTCATACCAATTATATACGGGGTAAGGTGTGCGAAATGTAAGCTAAAAGTATTAAATGTGTGAGATGCGGGTTGATAGTAGTTAAATACGAATTACGGGCTGTAAATTGTTGGTTAAAGTTGTGATACGCGGAATGGTAGTTAAGACGTGGATTGAAAATTGCAAAATGCGGGTTGAAAGTTGTAAAATGCGGGTTGGAAGTTGTAAAATGCGGATTCAGAGTTGCGAAATGCAAGTTATCGCTTGTAAAGTATGCTCTCCTCAAAATAGCCTTGTGATGTATTTAACCTTGTTAACAAATAGGCAGGATAAAAACTTAACCCTAATAAGAGTAATTGTTTTCTTTGTTCAGTGTACACGTGTCATGGAAGTTGGCACGGCGGTGACCGTGGGTTCGTGATAGCGAGCGCCGTGGCCAGAGCCTCGAGCCATCCTAGAGCTATCTGCTTCGTATACACTGCTTCTACTAAAAACGGTATGTTTATTATATGTATGTATGTATTTACAAAAATAAATGTATTCTATCAGCAATCTAGTTCCCATAGTACAAGCTTTGCTTAGTTTGTGATTAGAGAGTGTTGTGCAACATGTCCACGAGCATTTATTTGTTAGTTAGTATTCAAATTCAGCAATTCTCAGACTGCAGATCTTGTGTGAGAGAGTTTGGACATCAAAATAAATAATTAATAAATAAATATTCACGGACACTTAACACAACGCCTTCTAGTCCCAAACTAAGCAAAGCTTGTACTTGGAAACTAGATGGCTGATAGAATACATACATACTTTTTTTTTTTGTAAATACATACTTATCATACATAGAAACACCCAGACACAGAACAAACATCTATGTTTACAACACATAAATGTTTGTTCTCGGTGGGGATCGAACCCACGGCCCACAGCACGGAAGGCAGAGCTACTACCGACTGAGCCATGACGCCTGTCGTAAAATGCGGGTTAAATGTTGTAAAATGCGGGATGAGAATTGTAAAATTATCATGTAGATAAAAAGAATTAAAATTACTACTATTACCTAAGTTTATATTCTAACGCCTTGTAGTCCCAAACTAGTGAGGCTCAAACTAAACCTCATTTCTTCTATACTCTTTGTCAAAATGTTTTTATACTACACCTGCTTGGAAAGTACCTTGTGACTTTATCAAATTTACGGTAGAAAGTACGTCATTGCATATCGAACAAATATGCGGGGAGAAAACGCATCTGAGCGGTAGAGAAAAGTGTATGAAAATCCATTTCTTACGTGGTTTTTCTTTTTTAATTTTGGGTAAGACTATGCGCCGGTAACCTAAATATCAAAAGCCAAAATGTTTTTACAGTGAGTTTTTATCTCCAAGTTCGCAAAATGACACTGGCCACTAGCTGTGTGTTGGATGGTGTCGGGCTGGCAGTGCGACCCTGCGGCGGCAGGATAAACAATTTGAAAAAAGAACATGTGAAAATTGCAGACGCCATTGGCGCCATTTTCAATTTGTGTGTTGTTTGAGGATTCAGTTTTAGTTTTTTATTTTCCTCGTAGGTGTAGTATAAAGCACTATGTATCACTCGAGAGAAAGTGCGATTCCCGATCTCGGGTGTTTTAAAGCCCTCGCCTACACCCTCGACGGTAATCGGTCACTTTCTTCTCTCGGTGAACAATGTACTATTACTTATCTCGTTTCTGCTCTTATACTACTTATTGTTTTTATGATTTGTTCACACTTTTTTCTGTATCTGTTCCTTTTCTACTCGTGTAAACCTTTAATTGGCCTACAGTTTCCATTTTTGTACCTGTTATATGCTGTCGGTTTTCCTGTAAATAAATAAACTAAGCAAAGCTTGTACTATGGGAACTAGATTGCTGATAGAATACTTACATACATAGTACATGACCATGACGCCAGTAGGACAGGCGTCATGGCTCAGTCGGTAGTAGCTCTGCCTTCTGTGCTGTGGGTCGTGGGTTCGATCCCCACCGAGAACAAACATTTGTGTGTGGCAAACATAGATGTTTGTTCTGTGTCTGGGTGTTCTATGTATTATAAGTATGTATTTACAAAAAAAAATTATATATGTATTCTATCAGCCATCTAGTTCCCATAGTACAAGCTTTGCTTAGTTTGGGACTAGAAGGCGTTGTGTTAAATGTCCGTGAATATTTATTATTTATTTTTATTTATAGTAACATCTATAATAGGTACTGTATTAACATGTTTGTTTGGATGTAACAGAGACTAGAGGCGTGACTCAGCAGCTGTACCTGAGTGCTGTGTCGCGCTCCTGCGATCGAAGTGTAGCCCCGGGGGTCGCCGGAGACAACGCCTATAATCTCACTATCAATGGTAAATATATGTAGATAGACTAGCCGTCGCCTGCGGCTTTGCTCGCGTGGTACCACCATACAAACAGTTTTACGATTCTTTTAAAGTCCTGAATCACGTGTCGAATCAACATATTTGAGGAATATATGTACCAATTTTCAAGGGTCTTCGGGTGCGACTTTTCAAAATTCCTTTCTTAGTGCACCCCTACACTATATAAGTGCCCTCCAAATGTCATACCTCTAGGACTTATAGTTTAGGCTGTGCGTTGATTGTCAGTCAGCTTCAAAAGAGTTTATTAGAAGATTAGATAAATATATTTTAATTGCACACTAAGAAAAACCTTAATAACGAAATAAGTTATAATTATGAGGTACAATGTACGTCTTATCGCTATAAGCGATCTCTTCCAGACAATCAGTCTAAAACTAAAACTCTTATCTAAGACAGTTAGGCTGGGAACAATCTTACTTATTTCTCCTATATTTATTTCTTATAGATACTTATACCTACCTAAATGTACCTGTACCCTTCTATAGTAGGTGCCAAATAACACCGCAATACAGGTCATTCACCCACCTTCAAAACGATGTTGCAAAATTCAATTTATGAATGGCTAATTCTGTCGCTTTCCATACAAACCTGTCGCTAAGACGGTAATCGCTCGAATCTCGCAGTACTGTTTGTTTACCATACATAAATTGAATTTTGCGACATCGTTTTGAAGGTGGGTGAATGTCCTGTATTGCGGTGTTATTTGGCACCTACTATATTTATAAGTGTAAAGTGGGGGCAATAAAAAGATTTTCTTTCTTTCTTCTTTCTTTCTTATATTAGTTTCAGATTTTTCTGTGATGTTTCTTATTTATTTTAATCTGTTTTAATTAAATATATAAACTACTAAATCACTTCCAGGAACGTGCGAGCAGAGTTCGAAGTACAACAGTCGAGGTCAACGAACTGCGCCGGCCGCCGCCATTTTGTTAACGTTAATACTCTGCGTTAGATGATAAACGAAATTATATTAGAACAATGTTCGATCAAAATCGTCAATGAGCCGTTTAAAAAGATAATTAGTCCAGAAATCCCCACTGAGAAATCCCCACCAGTGGGATTTTTTTTTTTAGGAATCCCCACTCTCTGAGAAATCACCACCAGTGAGGAAAATCCCCACCAGTGGGAATTTCAGTTTTTTTGCTCAGGAATGCCCACCATCTATGGGGATTTCTGTAATTTCTTTTCTCCCCACTAAGTCTGGTCTCTATTAAAAGCTTTTCTTAATCCAAAATAGTTCCACATTGATTACTAGATGGCGCTGTAATTTTATTAAGGTTGGCAAGAACTTCAGCGTTTTAGTCCCGTATGTTGATAAAACTCATAGATTTGAGTAGAGATTTTCATACAAAAATCAATGCTTGAGTTCGGATCAGTGCTTGAGTAGAAAATCAGCATACAGGTCTTATATTTCTTTGTAAGAATACAAACTATAAAGTCAGACTATATTCTTTACAGAGCCACTGAATTTCTAAAGAACTAAAAAAAACATTATTGAGTACCAACTACAATTTTTTGTTTATTTTGACTGAATCGTAACGGCTTGACTAAAAAAAAGTTGCATAAAACTTTGACTATAGTAGGTGCCAAATAGCACCGCAATACAGGTCATTCACCCACCTTCAAAACGATGTCGCAAAATTCAATTTATGTTTGGTAAACAAACAGTACTGCGAGATTCGAGCGATTACCGTCTTAGCGACAGGTTTGTATGGAAAGCGACAGAATTAGCCATTCATAAATTGAATTTTGCGACATCGTTTTGAAGGTGGGTGAATGACCTGTATTGCGGTGTACTACGCGAGAGAAACAGCGGGCGGTAACTAGCATACCAGAAGTGACTAAAAAGTAACCAGTGTTAAAGTATCAGAATAATAAAAAACCAATGAGCAGGTTTAATGTTAAAATAATTGCTTTTGTGATAAACGAAATATTTGGCGGCAAAATAACAGTCTATGAATGTGTGGAAGCTTTTAGATCATAATTTTTAATTTTAAGTCTTCACTTATAACAAATTATTTAGTCACTAATATATTTAAAAACATTCATTTTAAATACTATTTTTTTTTCTGTACTAATACACGGTGTAACATAATTACCCTAGAAGCCCAAAGCGGGCATAATCAGACTGAACACTTGAATCACGTGTGCAAAAAGTCAATACATCATAATTGAATTTTCCATACGAATTTAATGACTTAGAAAGGCGTTGGGGCATTTCAAGTTTCCATTTGCATACCTACATTTAGTTAATTTTTAGATTAATTTTGTTATTTACAACTTCTGTTGGTGTTATCATAATCTATTATGCAATAGCAGTAACGAGAACGCAAAGTAATGTAATTGTTTTGATGTAAACACCTGTAAATACGATAAACAACATTGAAAAAGACGCATTTTTCGAAGTAAATGTCTAATAACTAATGATTCCAGCTGCTTTATAATGACATTGTAATCCATCATTGCAAGCTTAAAAAAATCTGGGACCTGGGCTCCATCCAAATTGCCCCAGGCCCTTTGCGACAACCCTAAGTGTTTGATTACTATTTGCGTAGACCCGTACACACATGCACACGTAGGTACCATCCTACCGCGTCGCACGTACCCGCGTGCTGTATGTAGATACATTTTAAGTAAAAGTTACAGCGCATTTCATGAATGAAAAACTTTTAAATCTCAAAAGTAGTAGAACAAACATTGTTCGCCATGTCCTGTAGAATACGCCATAATTCGGACTTGCAGGGTAATTATGTTACACCGTGTATAATTAAACTAGCTGTCGCCCGTGGCTTTGCTCGCGTGGTAGCAGCATATTATTTGGTTAAAATCTTTGACCGTAATTTTAGACCCTTTAGGGTGCGACTTTTTAAAATTCCTTTCTTAGTGCACCCCTACACTATGTAAGGATACTACCCTCCAAATTTTATACCTCTAGGACTTATAGTTTAGGCTGTGCGTTGATTTTCAGTCAGCTAGATATTCTACTGACATTTTAATTCAAAATTATTTTTGTACTAACAACATTCGTGACATAGTAATTTGTTATACAGTAACGCAATGTTGATTGTTAGGTTAGGTAACCAATGTCGGAATGAAACGAAGAAACGTGATCAATATTGTAAATAAGGATTGAATATTATTGGTTATGGGAAAGGGTCTAACTATACGCAAGCATTCTTCAGCATCGCACGTCATTCCATACAAAACATGCTCTGTGGTTTTTAGTTGTCATTTTTAGATAAGTTGTTTCAAAAAATGACAACTCAAAACCACATTTTTGTTTTAATTTTTCTTTTTGTGTTACTGCGAGTTCTTTTTTAATTTCAGTAAAATTTTAACCAATAATACTCGTGGTCTTAGCATAATGTATGAGCCATTGTAATAAATTTGTATAAAGTGGTTTCCTAATGGAATTAGTTTCCAAGTTTTGAAGAGAAAAAATACTATTTTGACTTCGATACATACGACAGCCGACTTGACTTACAAATATCTCATTTGACACTGGCAAAATTGTCCATATATAAAAGAAGAAGAAGGTATGAGATGACAGTTGCAGTGCTGAAGCGTGATGTGTATTCGACGGGATATTAATAAATGTTACTTATGTAATTATAATTATTTTTTAAAACTAGGCAGTCTTATATGGTTTTGACGCAGCTTTCATATTGGACATTACAAGATATTGTTGAAAATTGTGGAAGAATCTGACGTTTGTACAATATTTTACTATAAAAACATTATTTATAGAAAAAAAAACGCTTTTGAAGTATACATTTGTACTGTATGCTAAATATACAGATTAACATTAAGACTAAATTAATTTAGATAGATATAAATGTAGACGAAATGCTCAGCATGTTAATTTTACTGCATTTATAACGTCCAAATTTTTTTTTATGTCAAAAGTTATATATGATCATTTTACTGCAAAAAATATTAAAAAGGTAGAAATAACACTTTGTGATCATTGGCAAGTGGAAGGTGTACTGTGTTATCATTTACTATGTTTTTATACTTGCCAGGGTATACGCTTTTTGCATTACTTTGTACTTTTCTGGCAACTTTTTTTCTCAGTTCAAAGCAATCTTGTAAAATAGTTAAAAAAAAAACATTAAAGTCTTGACCAACAGTAGTTTAAAAGTATTTGCTCATACGAAAATAGTTTGAAAATTTTATTTGTGATATAAAATTACTTTTAAGTAAAAATAAACGAATAAAATGTAAATATTCACTAGAAAAAAGTTCCTGCATTGTTTTCGTTTGTGATACCATTTCCGGTTAGGTTCGTGGAATTGATCAAATGCTTGCCTTTTTATTTTAAATGTAGCCCGAAAAGACTATTGTAAATAAAATAAATTAGCTGGATATGAAAAAACATATTTTATAAACGCAAAAACAGAAAAGTATTAATTTTTAAAATAACCGATGATAATAAATAGTTTTAGATTAATGCTTTGACGCCATTCTAGATATTTATTTAAATGGTTAATAGTTGGAAAATAATTTGAAATGGACAGTCAACTATATCAATAAGGTCTCGGCACGAATAAATGTGACAATCGTAAACGTATCGTAAAGCTACCGTATGTAAAATACACTGCGCGGTGACGCTACAACGTTCGGCAGTCGAGCTTACGTTGACGCACAATATGACTTATCTTCCATCGAAACCCCCCTAGCTGTTCTTCTAGGAGACCTTACGAGACCAAAGATCGCTAAGAACAGGCACCTAGAATCATCTACTTTATAAGACGATTCTAAATATCGGTTCCACCTTCATCAAGCGAACCGCTAAAGAATGGAACACATTACCGGCGTCTATTCTGATCACTATAATCTGAATGTTTTCAAAGCAAGAGTGAATAAGTGTCTTCTAGACCGTCTTGCTCCATCGTCGGCTTCATCGTCGCTTACTAACAGGTGAGATTGAAGTCAAAAGATGGTCTATTCGGTTAATATAGGTATAAAAAAAAAACTTGTGGTTTTACTGAAGAAACTATTTTTGACTTTGACTTCGCTTGCTTTGGTCAGTCTGTGTATCATTAGGTTTACGTTTACGTTACGCCAAGACACGTTACACGTTTACGTTACGCGACTGTTAGATTTGTTCGTGAATAATTTACGTTTGATCAATGAGGCCGACTGTAATGATTTTCGAAAATCTTTATCCAGTTTGGAAAAACTTAAAATAAATGTTTTCAGTATTCAAATGTAAATTAAAGTGTTGAAAAAAGTGCACGAAAGTTAAAAAGTAAATTCACCATTAGTGTTAAGGCAGCTTTTCGGTTGTTTTTAATATTTATTTAGTAATTGTAAGATTTTTTACACAATGTGAATAAAATGCACTAATTTTATGTAAAAATATTACAACTATCTATCAGCTTGTAAATATTTTTTCGATATTATTTCGGTGTTTTTGTGAAAAATTAAGATTATTACAGTTTTTGTAATGTTCTGCGGGATTTTTTAGGTGTATTTGGTTCAGCTTTTAATATTTGTGTCACGCTACGAAGATACGATTGTAACTATTAATATGTAAGCCTATTATTATATTTTGACTACTGAAATATATTTGAAAAATCATTATTTCGTTTTATTATCTACTAACCAAGCTTTTTCCGCATACCTAGGCCACAGATCATATTATAGTAGGTGCCAAATAACACCGCAATACAGGTCATTTACCCACCTTCACCACGATGTCGCAAAATTCAATTTATGAATGGTTAATTCTGTCGCTTTCCATACAAACCTGTCGCTAAGATGGTAATCGCTCGAATCTCGCAGTACTGTTTGTACCACAATATCAATACCAAAGTTATTTTATCACCCCATAATGCATGTAACTATCTATCATCTATCTACAGGTAAGTAAAAAACTGAATATATTTGTTTTTTTTTTATTTTTGTTCATTTAACCAATATTTTCTTAAGCAGATACAGTATAGATAGCAGCAGCGAGTTCTTAGTTCAAGTATATTACAGAATTACGTTTAAATTCACTGACACAAACACGTTGCAAACTCTAAACCCAAAGTAATTAATAAAACTTTATTTCAGGCATGACACCCATAGGATTAGCAAACAATACAATACAAACTATGTTAGTAGGTATGACACAATACAAGAGAACTAAGGCCCGTATTCCATAGCCTTACTCAAGCATAGATTTTTGTATGAACATTTCTACTGAAATCTATGCTTGAGTAACGATTTCTGTCTCGGAATACGGGCCTAAGAATACAGAATGGACACAGATTACTGAGACACGAGTTTAGCGACTGGTTTATGCGTCTGAACCCAATGTCTCAATAGAGCCCCGTATAGAAATAAGCGTAGCTTAAGGCGTATGTAAAAGGCAGACAACCCTCTCGCTCGCACATTTCAACATTTTTGAAGATATAATATCCAAACAAGTTTTCCGACCAAAAAACTTATACCAATGCGATAAATTAAGTGCACATTTTTTGGTTAGAAAACTTGTTTGGATCAATGTGATATTTTTACTGAACCTTTGCATTCTTATTCTCTCGACCCTGAAACTCGCAATTAGACATAATTACATTTAGTTATATTATATCTTCAAAAATCTTGAAATGTGCGAGCGAGAGGGTTGTCTGCATCTTACATAAGCCTTAATGTACAGCGTATTACAGCCAACATCAGACGTAGATCACTTTTTAAGAATTTAACGCAAGATCTAACTATTTTTCATACCTACATACACAGTTTCTTGTTCACCATAGTTAGATATAAGTTACTAGTATAGGTTGATGATGATAATGATGAACCATAGATGGAACATGATGAAACAAAACGAAACACAGTTTTCATTTAGATTTAATGATTTTATCAACGACTGTGTCAGTGAAATAAATGTTAGTGTTTGGTTTTCGAACAATATTTTGAAATATAAAATACCTACGTTGCGAAAAAAACAATGTTATTATTCAAAATCAAAGTCAAATATATTTCTTTCAGAGAGATCATTTAGAAAATCAAAGTCAAATATATTTCTTTCAGAGAGATCATTTAGGATATCAAAGTGAAATATATTTCTTTCAGAGAGATCATTTAAGTACCTACACTAAATAGTATTGGTTGCTTGAAATTATTTAAATTTAATTATATATGTACTTGAACGCAATTTTTTGATCAAATCAATATTGAAAAATTCCAGTGAAAAGTATTAAAGGATAAAAAAATTTAACCATATTAGATTCTTGTATTATTGACAAATTACAATTATATTTAAGGTCCGTGTGCTGATGCAGAAATCGTTACTCAAGCATAGATTTGAGTAGAGATTTTCATACAAAAATCTATGCTCGAGTCCGGATCAGTGTTTGAGCAGTAAATCAACATACGGGTAGGTAGTTAGGTACCTAGATCTTAATGGGTAGGTAAATTTACCCCGTAAGCGTGTGCAGTTTAGATTTCAATTAAAAAATTCATGTCCTTTACATAAATATTCTTGGACATAATCACACAACGCTCTGTAGTCCCAAACTAAGCAAAGCTTGTACTATGGGAACAAGATCGCTTATAGAATACTTACATACATATATTTTTGTAAACACATACTAATTATGCATAGTAATTTCGATATTAAGATCGTATAGGTAATGTATTCTACAAAATTTTGCTCGAAAAACAAAGAAAGAGTTACAGAATCAAGTACTTTTATTATAAGACAGTTGACACGAACACATTTAAACATAACATTATGAGTTTATATTTAAAACTCATAATTAAACCGGAGTACAAAAATTACTTTTTAAAATATACTCTCCGCAGCAGGCATTCTTAAATTACTAATAATTAACAAATAAATAGCTACATATACAAAATATACAAACATTAAACACAAAGCATTTATTATATGTATCTCGGTTTTGCAATAAAATTTTATTGTAATTTTTGTAATACCCCATATATAAATAAATGAACTGTTACGACTTTTTACATTATAGGTCATATTTCTTGTAAGCGGGGTTCATTTACAACTTATAACTATAGACATCGCACCACTAAGTAATTACATTTGTATCTAGTAACATTTTTAGAGGATATTGCAAGCTCGCAAGCTTAACTGCTACTAAAGAGTCGTAACAGTCTTTTGTTAAACTTATTGTACATTTAAAACAATTGGTAAATGTAAATACTGCACAATGACTTTGTGATGAGATCTAAATGTAAATGACTTTTGGGACAATAAAACTTTACAGTAATATGAACTTTAAATAAACTCATATTTTAGTTTGTTATGAGATCTAAATGTCTTTGGTACAATACAATTTTGCATTTTAAATGACTTTGTTATGAGATCTAAATGTAAATGACTTTTGGTACAATAAAACTTTATGTGAAATCATATTTTTGATTAATGTTTGATGACATGATATGTTATAAATCAGGTCAACTAGGTGTATTGCATTTACATATAATACGTCGATATATTTATATGTAATAGTCATAATTAATTCCTACAATATAACAAATTAAATGAACCGAAAGATATAGGCACATTGAGATTGCAATAATAATTTATTAATAAAACTACAATAAATTCAAAATAACAAGTCTTAATTAATATTATTAAGAAGAAATCATGAAAATAATACAATTTCGACTAGAATATGCTATTGTTTTTTTGAACTCGATTATTTGAGTTTTTAAATGAGGTTACATTTACAAAAAATAATACACGATATATTCATGATATAATTATACATAACCTACCTAAAATAAATTAAAATAAATAATTCAATAAAATAAAATGAGATCAGTTTTTGATACATACAAATCAACGTATCAGGATTTTTAATTAGTAAAAATTATCATATAATAATAACGAACAATATCACATAATATTATATTTTTTCATATTAATGTCATTAAATGTGCGTATAAATGAAATAATCACACATATAACACGCGCGAGTTACAAACGTCATTTTTTTACCCCAGGTTTAACAAAGAGAGGTATTATACGTTTGAGGACGTATATCTGTCTGTGTAGCTCTAAAACTAATAAGCTTCAAATAAATAAATAAATATTATTAGACATTTCACACAACGCTATCTAGTCCCAAACTAAGCAAAGCTTGTACTATGGGAACTAGATTGCTGATAGAATATAATATTTTGTTTTTGTAAATACATACTTATAATACCTACATAGTAACACCAAGACATAGAAGAAACATCTATGTTTGCCACACACAATGTTCGTTCTCAGTAAACATAGATAGTGGAATTATAGTAGGATATGATTATAACAAAAATTTGTAACTCGCGTGCTGTTTATAATGCCATAACAATACCAAACGATTCGAACATGACTAGAAGCGAAATAAGGCCTGCGTTCGTTTAGTCTGAACCAGCTTAACAATCCTCCCACATTATTATAATAAATATATTTTATAAAAACCGAATTATATTGTTATGGGTTACATTTACAATATGGTTATGGTTGTTATACGGTCAATATATTTACATATATTCACATCAACAGTAACAAAAATTCATTTAGTTCATTTATTATACCGTGTATGACATGTGTCTTTATTTTTTTATTAAATAATTAATTGAAGAAATATAAAGCCAATCCTTTCAGATAAAATAACTTTTTAAATAGTTTTTATAATATAATAAGAAAACAACATATTTTTTGAATTCGGTGCAAAAAAAGTTGTTTATTATTATTATAGTTTTCAAAAATACAGCGTTAAACAAAATACATTATTTTATAAGTCTATGGTGACAGCTTAAAACTATTATTAAAATAATTCAGTACATAATTGTTTTTTTTTATTATTATGGCCGGTTTCCGATGTTATTTTTAATTTGTTTATTAATAAAGCTAAATACAGTTAATATTTATACTTAATTTAGGATTTTGTCTAATTTTGGGCGTCTAATCAAAATCGAGTATTTTTTTATTTAAATGGTGTATGCGCACGCGATTATGGACTTTCGGTTCTTTGCGTTTAAGCTTTTATTTTGATAATACGATAGTAATTTTGTGTGATTATGCAATTGTATGTGCAAAGATTGGAAGATTTTTTTATCATTTTAGAACAAGTTAAAAAAAATATATTACTAGTATGTGCAATTAAAAAACTGATTATATATAATACAGAAATAATAATATAATTATATTACATAATAAATGTAAATTATGAGATTAAAATGTAAAATTACAGATTGAAAATGTAAGCCAATAATAGTCCAAAATCGCCTAAGATTTGAATTCTGTTATCAAATTATTAAAGGGTAAATTTGACCCATGGGTGATTTTTACCTAAGCCGCCTCGTTTACTCATTGACTAGAGGATATTTACATTCACAAGGTATTTATCTAAGTGGGTTATTTTTACCCAAACAGACTTTTTAAACGTTTTATACGAATACACAAGGGTTAGCGTTCGAACACGGGTTTTTAGCTTAATGGTTATTTTTACCTTACTGGGTTATGTTTACCCCATTTTTAGGGTAAAATCAAGCTATATTTTACTACAACAGGTTTTGTCAAATCATTATACGTCATATCATTTTGTAATCTTTGGGTAAACATTACATATGTTACCAAAACATGTCTTTGCCCAGAATTTGAATCAAACGGCCGATTACTAACTCAAAATATACAATACATTAGGGTGATTTTTACCCCACACTGCGAACGCTCAATTTTTAACACTTTCACGCATGGAATATACAACAGATTTTTACCCGACATTGAGTGACTTTTACTCATTTGCAAACGTCGATAATTCACTAGTCATATACATTTACAACAGGGTTACTTTTACCCTTCACTGGTTGATTTGTACCCTTCATTGCGAAAGATATTATTAACTAGTTTCACGCGATAGAAGTCGCCGGTGTTACGTCTCGGTCGCGCGGCAATAAGTCGCGTCGGTTGTCGCGTAATGAATTATTGCGTCGTAGCTCGTCTTTGATGGACGAGTCTCGCGACTCAAGCCCGCGGCGTGGCGATGAGTTTGAATCGCGACATTCTGAGGAAGACCGTTTTGTGTGGGTGCCTGGAAGTTTGGAAAATATAGATTTAAGTAATTTTAACTAAATAGGTTGATATCTTGCGACTAGATACTGTGTTGTAACTTGTAAGTGTTACTTAACACCAAAACCTTGAAGACCCTAAAAAAAGATCTCTAAATTCCTTGATTTTTGAACCCTTATTTTGTAGGATGCCATCAAATTCACCATGTTTAAAAGTTCTCGACACCCCCATGAACCCCTATAAATGTCGACCTCCACCTCTTTTTTGGACTGAATTTTTTGATGGCATAGTTTCGAACCCTCTACGAAAGACGTAGACCCCCCACGACTCCCCAATACCGAGTGTTTTTTTTATGCCATCGTGTAGAACCCCCTCCGAAAAGCGTAGACCCCCCCATGACCTCCCACTTACCGGGTATTTATTTTTTGATGGCATCGTTTCGAACCTCTTTCGAAAGTCAGACCCCCCATGACCCCCCACTTACGGGGTGTTATTTTTATGCCATCGTGTAGAACCCCCTTCAAAAGTCGTAGACCCCCCCACGACCCCCCACTCACCTGGTATATCTCGTCCGCAGCGCATGATCTCGTGGTCTAGCGAGGCGGAGGCAGGCTCGGCCGGACGGCGGCGCACGCTCTGCTGGCATCCAATGACTGATTACGTTTCACATTGTATTTACAAGAGGTATACAAAAATGTTATATTATCTAAGCTAGCTTTTATATTAATATACTAGCCGTCACCCGCGGCGTTGCTCGCTTTCCCTTTAGAGTGTGACTTTTCAAAATTCCTTTCTTAGTGCACCCGTACACTATATAAGGATACTACCCTCCAAATGTCATACCTCTAGGACTTATAGTTTATGCTGTGCGTTGATTGTCAGCCAGCTTCAAAAGAGTTTTATGTATATTGATTATTATTATATCATCATTTACAGGGAGTTTTGAGACTGGCCAGGTCGGATATACTCATATGTGTGATGGGGGAAAAGAAAGGAAAAGAAAGGAAATTTAAGTATTATTCTTTCCTTATTCTGACCTATAATCTATACTAATATTATAAAGAGGAAAGATTTGTATGTATGTTTGTAACGAATTGGCTCGAAAAGTACTGCTCCGATTTGAATGAAACTTGGAATATATATTGTCCCTGACCTGGATTAACACATAGGTTACTTTTTATCCCGGAAAATCAACGGGATCCAACGGGACGCGAACGAATTAACTTTTGAGACTAGCAAGGTCGGATAAACTCATACGAGTTATGGGGGAAAGGAAAGGAAAGGAAAGGAAAGGAAAGGAAAGGAAAGGAAAGGAAAGGAAAGGAAAGGAAGGGAAGGGAAGGGAAGGGAAGGGAAGGGAAGGAAAGGAAAGGAAAGGAAAGGAAATGAAAGGAAAGGAAAGGAAAGGAAAGGAAAGGAAAGGAAAGGAAAGGAAAGGAAAGGAAAGGAAAGGAAAGGAAAGGAAAGGAAAGGAAAGGAAAGGAAAGGAAAGGAAAGGAAAGGAAAGGAAAGGAAAGGGAAGAAAACTCTTACTGGGGTTAAGCCCGCCCTTGTATTTTTAGTTTGAACTTGTTTGTTTATATTTTTCTGTGTGCAATAAAGAATTTAAGAAGGAAAGGAAAGGCATCTTGTTCTTTCCTTATTCTGACCATAATTATAGAAAAAAATGATTTCTCCCGTTTCTTTTCAATAGGAATAGAGTTTCAGTCTATTCTTTTAAATAGTAACACGGTATTGCATGAATTAATGGTGTTAAATGATCTTAAACACTGTTTAAGTTGATAGGAGATTATAAGTAAGGCTAGGAATGTTTAGGATGTGTTTAATACTTACTTTGTACCCACTGGACCCACTTGTTACCGAAGAACTAGATCCCAATGGATGAGTACCATTCTGAAACAATAAATTGTTATCAAGAAATGATATTTACGATCATGTTTCTATAATTGTTTATAATATGCAGTTTTCACTTCAAAATAAAAAGTAAAAAGTTGCAAAAAGTCTATAATGTCGGTTTGGATTTGAACTTGCTCCCGTTGTCGGTCTGACCGCAGTCCAACGGTATCACTGTTCGGCCAACAGGAGCTCTGCTGCTGATGGTTGAAATTACGGCTATGTCTCTTTTTCTTTAGTTTAACGCTGTCAGTTGGAAGTCGTATAACTTCAAAAAATGCTGAACACTGCCATCTATGAGTTAGGGGTAGAGACAGAGACTATGTCCTCCCGTATAACGCCTGTCAGTTGGAAGTCGCATTAGAAGTATAACTTCAATAGATAAATAAAAAGTAGCCTTACCTGATCTAGTTGATCTATTGACGTGTGACTTGTTGGACTTTTGATCTGATCGAACACAGAACAATCACTGTCGTGGTCCGACACGTGCTGTGGGGTTTCAGGGCTGTCTGGGATTTCGTTGGCAGCTGTGAATGATAACACTAATTGGACTCGAGTTCTGTCATTTTTAGTAGCAACATTAGCACTTTTAAGATAAGATAAGATAGCGTTTATTCAGCCACCACAATAAAAATGTGAACAGTAAATAGAGTAAAAAGTAAAATAACAAACTATACCTAAATATAATTATATCTAGACAAAACCATATGAAATCATAGTGGTGGTGAAGAGGCCAACAGCTCAGCATGTGCTTCTGTATGTTTCCATACAGAAGCGCTGGTCTTCCGCTTAGGCGTGCATTGAATTTTATTTGAATAGTTTTAATAGTTATTGTGAGTATTGTTGTTTAATTTCAATGGAATTTTAACCATTAATACTCGAGGTCGTAGCATAAAGTGTGAGCCATTGGAATAAATGTGTGTAAAGTGGTTTCTCTGAATGATACATTTCGTTTTCAATTTTGTCTTCTCGGCCCTCGGCCGGAAACACTCGAAGCTGTTGTTAAACTCTCGAACTCATACATTGCTGCGTATGTTGTGAGGTCCGTGTTCGGCTCTGCCCCAGGGGCACGACATACAGTTGTCTGTACCACTTGAGATACAATGTACATACCATGTGTACCACTTGAGATACAATGTACATACCATGTGTGCCACTTGAGATACAATGTACATACCATGTGTACCACTTCACATACAATGTACATACCATGTGTACCACTTGACATACGATGTACACACCATGTGTACCACTTGAGATACAATGTACATACCATGTGTACCACTTGAGATACAATGTACATACCATGTGTACCACTTGAGATACAATGTACATACCATGTGTACCACTTGAGATACAATGTACATACCATGTGTACCACTTGAGATACAATGTACATACCATGTGTACCACTTGAGATACAATGTACATACCATGTGTACCACTTGAGATACAATGTACATACCATGTGTACCACTTGAGATACAATGTACATACCATGTGTACCACTTGAGATACAATGTACATACCATGTGTACCACTTGAGATACAATGTACATACCATGTGTACCACTTGAGATACAATGTACATACCATGTGTACCACTTGAGATACAATGTACATACCATGTGCCGGTATAGCCCTGCGCGGCGCGCGCGGCGAGGGCGGGTGCAGGGCGGGCGGTGCTCGCGAGGCCCCGGGGGCACGACATACTGCCGTCTGTACCACCTCACATACACGTCTGAATCTACGGATGTTACCTGGTAATTATATTATATACGTATTAGTTCAACTCTACATCATTTTATCTTATTTTATAACTAACATATAACATAATATGATATACACGGTGTAACATAATTATCCTATAAGTCCGAAAGGGGGGTATTTTACAGGTCATGGCGAACAGTGTTTGTTCTACGACTTTTGAGATTTCGAAGTTTTTCATCCATGAAATGAGCTCGTAGCTTTTACTTAAAATGTACCTACACACAGCTAGGGTGTGCGTGCGACGCGGTAGGAGGGTACCTACGTATGCATGTGTATGTACGGGTTTACGCAAATAGTAAACAAACACTTAGGGTTGTCGCGAATTTCTAAAAAATAAAAAGTTGTACTTTTGTATGAAAATTTCAATTATGATTTATTCACCCTTTACACATGTCCAAGCACTCAGGTGGCCGGTCTGATTACGCCTCCTTCGGGCTTATAGGGTATTACACCTTGTATATGACAGGTGGTCCAAAACGGCAACGAATTGATAGCCCCTTGATAAAAAACGAAGACCTGCGGGCCTAAGATGCGCACCGCGAGATATTTGTCATGTCGTTCTGTCAAAATGTAAGTATTTTGTACCAGTTTAGGAACTATTGCATTATCTGTGGTACCTAATGGTGTCGACAAAACGCGCCATAATGTACACTTTTGACACTTGTTAGTCGTCGTACCTCTCTGAGGACGAGATAATAGTCATGCAGAAATGTCAAAAGTTGAAAATTCAAAGGCGCGGTTTCTCGACAACATTACCACAGATAATGCAATACAGTGGACCCCCGATAATCCGGCCCCTGTCTAATCCGGAGCCCCCTGTAATCCGACATGACAATCTTTGCTAATACATATAGATCACGCAGGTTTGAACAGGTCACAACTCGTACGCGCCACCGCTATTGTGCTCGACGCGTATGCATTGTTTTACTTAGTTTGAATTTGACTACTAGTGATAGCGGTACGGCCTAGCGTGCGTTCATTGTTTACTATTTATTCATTGTGTATTAGGTGTAGTACCTAGTAATGTAGGCAGTGCTCTATAATCCGACAAATTGGATAGTCCGACACTGCCCTGCATAATGTTTGCCGGATTACCGGGGGTCCACTGTAGTTCCTAAACTGGTACAAAATGCTTACATTTTGACAGAACGACATGACAAATATCTCGCGGTGCGCATCTTAGGCCCGCTGGTAGACCCTATAAACGATGGAGCGACGACATCACCAAAAAGCAGGCTTCACATGGATTAGAGTAGCTAGAGACAAGTCGAGATGGAACCAAATGGAGCAGGCTTTTACCGCCCTAGGCGGTCCTTACACCGATATAGAAAGAGAATACGTAATATAAAATAGTAGTATAATAGTATATTATGCCACTAGTGAATAAAAGACGGATTTAAAGCGAGGGCAATAAATGAATCACTAGCAAGTGAAGACTTCTAACGACTGAATCACAACCGTAGGGAGTGATTCATGATGATTCAAGTGTTACAATCCTGAACGACGTGAGTGGTTCATGGCCCTCGGTATAAATCCGTTTTATTCAAGAGTTGCATACTATACTTTATACCATGACTACGAGAAAAAGATTGGAGGTTGTATAGCCAATGCTATACAACTTGCTTGCGCAAAAAAAATTTTGATGGAGGTCAAATATATTAGTGTGTTCTAAATTCAAACACCACAGTGAGTAAAAGTGCTTTTTATTCACTGTTTTCAGTTAATAAAATAAGCTTTTTAGAGGGGGAATGGTATAAACAAATTAAGAGTAGATAAAGAACAATTGTTGTAAAATAGCGTGTAAGAAAGTGAACCTCTTTTTTATTTATTTTTTATTTTAAGCTATAACAAGCATTGAACTATCCAAAAATTAAAACTTTGACATTTATAATAGTATAGGTAAAGATAAATATTGGATTTATAGTAATTATACTAAAATAATATTCACCTGATAATAAAGTAAATGTTATAGCGTAAAGATATTCTTTCCCGTTCTCACCGGGCGCTTTCGTTATCGTTGATATGTCAACCTGAAATATACAGTTTACAATTAAAATAAATATATTATAGATAGATAGATAATAGTATATTATGCAACTAGTGAATAAAAGACGGATTTAAACCGAGGGCTATAAATGAATCACGAGCAAGTGAAAGATTCTGATTCATGATTTAAGTGTTAGAACCCTGAACGACGTGAGTGGTTCATGGCCCTCGGTATAAATCCGTTTTAATCAAGAGTTGCATGCTATACTTTATACCATAACTACGAGAAAAAGAAAGATCGGAGGTTGTATAGCCGATGCTATACAACCTCCTTGCGCAAAAATAATAATTAGATGGAGGTCAAATATATTAGTGTGTTCTAAATTCAAACACCAAAACAGTGACTAAAAGTGCTTTTTATTCACTGTTTTCAATGAATAAAATAAGCTTTTTAGAGGGGGAATGGTATAAACACTTTATTGTACACAAAGAGAAATTACATAAGTACATTTATAAGTAATCTTTACCTATTATAAATAAATATTCTTGGCCATATCACACGACGCCCTTTAATTCGCGAACTAAGTACATTTACTTGTATTGTACTATGGGAACTAGATTACTGATAGAATACTTATACACTTTTTTTGTAAATACGTACTTGTCTTATAATACACAGTAACACCCAGTTAGAGAACAAACATCTATGTTGCTTATTCCACTAATCCCCGTCAACGGCGATTAGTGAACTTTTAGTTCATTATTCCCCGTTGACGCTGATGCGAAGTCGTAATGGGGATTAATGAATTTTTTAGTTCAAAAATAAAATACTAATACCTATAAAAATCCTGTTTTTATTTTTTTATAAGGACTTCCTTATTGATTACTATATAGTTGGTGCCCGCGACTTCGTCCGCGTGGAATAGTGTCTTTGAGTAGCATAGCTTTTACAAACCTTGATTTTATATCGAATCAACAGCTTAAAAATAAGTTTCAAGCTTCTAGCTCTAAAAATGACGATACTTACATACAACTTTCATCCCCCCCTTTAAACCCCTTTCAACCCTTTTTTCGCATTAAAAAGTAGCCTATGTCCTTTCTCAAGCTCTAGAATATCTGTGTAACAAATTTCATTCAAATCGGTTCAGTAGTTTTTGCGTGAAAGCGAAACAGACAGACAGACAGAGTTACTTTCGCATTTATAATATAAGTATAAGGATTTTTATGTCTACCACAAAATAAATGTTTGTTCTTAGTAGGGATAAATTAAATAAATAAATATTCACGGACACTTAACACAACGCCTTCTAGTTCCAAACTAAGCAAAGCTTGTACTATGGAAACTAGATGGCTGATAGAATACATACATTTTTTTTTTTTGTAAATACATACTTATAATACATAGAAACACCCAGACACAGAACAAACATCTATGTTTACATGTTTGTTCTCGGTGGGGATCGAACCCACGACCCACAGCACGGAAGGCAGAGCTACTACCGACTGAGCCATGACGCCTGTCATTCATTTTTATTTTTATTTTAAGTTAAGTCATTTTAAGGAACTAATTAAGTTTTTTTATCCATACATAAGGTGCATTGGGGTAATTGCGAAAATGGGTATATTCCGAAAATCCAAAAAATCTAGTAACATAATGCGATACTTTCTTGTTGGCAACATTGGTCTAGACGCCATCTTGATTGGCATCGCCGTGACAGTCCTCGTGCCAACAGGAAAATATCGCATTAAGTTACTTGATTTTATGGATTTTCGGAATATACACATTTTCGCAATTACCCCAATGCACCTTATTTAATTTATTATTATTATTAACCTGAAATCTAACATGCCGTTGGAACATGGCGGGCGCGTTAGAACCTCGCTTGTACTCCACACGAAACGACATCGGACTTAAAACGCTGTGAGATAGTTCTGCTATCTGTAAACAAAAATATATTAATACTAGCTGATACACGCGACTTCGTACGCGTGCGAAAATTTCCCCCAAATTATCTGTCAACCAGCATACGATGAACCTCGTAGCAAATCGCTGCTTTTGGTTTAGAGAGGTCAAGCTGTATCTAAGAAATCCACGTCTTTGATTTAAATAAAATATAGCCTATGTTTCAATCCGGAAAAAAGGCTTCTAAATGGTATAAGTTTCATTAAAATTGGTCCAGTAACTTAGGCGTGATCCGCGAACAAACAGACAAACAGATAAACAAACTCGATTTTTGGAATTAGAATCATTTATTTATTTTATCCATATCTTTAATTTTAGTTTTTGGCTTTTTTACAGTTTTATAATAGTATTATAGTATAGATAGATAGTAAAGGCACAACTTTATCCCCAGGCGCGGTAGGCATCCTACAATCAAGCTCGTATGAGTTAGTGGCCAACTCTAGTGACGTAATTAGGCCGCCTTAAGGCCTCCGTCGTGGCTTAACGACTGCTAGAGCCGGGACAGTATAACGTGCACGAAGCACGGAAGCACTAAGATTTAAATGTAACGGTCACCCATCCAAATAGTGACCGCGCAGAACGTCGCTTAACTTAGATAATCTGTTAAGATTGACTAATCAAGCAAGATTGACTAAAAGTCCCGGCTCTAGCAGTCGTTGAGCCATGACGGAGGCCTTAATGCGGCCTAAAAACTACATCAGCTGATTTGGCCACTAACTCATACTTACTTATTTTTTTTACCTGTTAAATGTACTAAAATAGAAAAAAAAACCAAGCGTGTTAACAAAAATCTACAACAGAACCATCTTTTTTCTTTAAAGTTGGTTAAAAATGTTGCCAAAAAGACTTCTTAATTCTACTTACACTAAGAAATGCATGTATAAGGTCAGCTTTGACTGTGCTGAGAGGTTTCCCCTTAACCAGTGCGGTGAAAGTCTCTTCCTTGTCCGCAGAGAGAAGCAGCGAGCCAAACCACGAGCGACGCGCTAGTTCAGGCGACGATGAGGGCGTTAAATGTACCTCTTCTGATGACGCTGAGAAAATATAAGTTAATTTTAAAATATATAATGTATTGTGTTAGTAATGTAGTTCCCATAGTACAAGCTTTGCTTAGTTTGGGACTAGAGGGCGTTGTGTGTAATGTCCAAGAATATTTATTTATTTATTATTTAAGAAATTTATAATGTACCTTGCATTTTCCTCCTATGAAACCGGGGTGATCCTAGGAAGGAGTTCTTGATGGTCGCTAGTCTAACTCTCCAAGGAGCTGCGACTCCACCTGTAGTGCCTGGGGGTACTCCTGAGGAACAACTCATAGTCAAAACATAGTCAAGATACAGACAAGATATAGTCAAGGCATAGTCAAGACAGATACTCTTACATAGAACATAGTTAAGACACTGTCAATATTTCAAGTTATACTCAGGACATGGTCAAGTCATAGTAAAGACCTATGACCTATAGTCCAAACATAGTTAGGATACAGTCAAGATATAGTCAAACATAGTCAAGGCATAGACAAACGGAATTCTTGATAGTCGCTAGTCTAACTCTCCAACGAGCTGCGACTCTACCTGTAGTGCCTGGGGGTACTCCTGAGAAACTACTCATAGTCAAAACATAGTCAAGTATAGTAAAGAGATAGTCAAGTCATACTTAGAACATAGTCAAGACATGGTGAATACGTAGTCAAGATATAGTTAAACATAGTTAAGCATAGTCAAACATAGTCAAGACATAGTCAAGATATAGTTAAGACAGCGTCAAACATATAGTCACGACATAGTCAAACATAGTCAAGGCATACTCAAACGTAAAGTCAAAGTAAAGTCATAGTCAAACAATACACCGTCAATATAATAGCCAAGACATAGTCGAAGCCTAATCAAGGCATAGTCAAGATATAGTCAAACATAGTCAAGGCAGTAAAGCTATAGTCAAAACAGTAAAGACACCGTAAATACGTAGTCAAAGCATAGTGAAATCTTAGACAGGATATATTACGTATCACTGGTGGAACGAATGGGAATAACCATACCTTTTTTGTATTCCCATTTGTCCCACCAGTGGGTCTTACGGGAATTTACGGGATTAAACGATAAATAAGAGTATGTAGTATGTAGAGTAGAGTAGAACTGACCTGTCATAGTGCCTAAGTTAGGGAACAATGTGGGCGGAACAGGCGGCGCTGTAGTACTAGGCGGACCTGGGAGCGATGACCTCTCACGCACTGCAAATATCAATAAACTATCTATAGTAGGTGCCAAATAACACCGCAATACAGGTCATTCACACACCTTCACCACGATGTCGCAAAATTCAATTTATGTGTGGTAAACAAACAGTACTGCGAGATTCGAGCGATTACCGTCTTAGCGACAGGTTTGTATGGAAAGCGACAGAATTAGCCATTCATAAATTGAATTTTGCGACATCGTGGTGAAGGTGGGCAAATGACCTGTATTGCGGTGTTATTTGGCAACTACTATATCTATCTATTTAAGGTCGTAGCACACGTATCAACTCGGAAATGGATCGTAGCCGTATCGCCTTTCGCGTCGCCGTCAAAAAGCTTGCGAGGCGATTACGTAACGATTCCGATTAGTGTGCGTTGCAGTAGGGAGTTTCATATAACTAATACTGAACGGCTCGAGTTGATACGTGTGCTACCGATTAGTGTGCGTTGCAGTAGGGAGTTTCATATAACTAATACTGAACGGCTCGAGTTGATACGTGTGCTACCGATTAGTGTGCGTTGCAGTAGGGAGTTTCATATAACTAACTAGTTTCATATAAGTAATACTGAACGGCTCGAGTTGATACGTGTGCTACCGATTAGTGTGCGTTGCAGTAGGGAGTTTCATATAACTAATACTGAACGGCTCGAGTTGATACGTGTGCTACCGATTAGTGTGCGTTGCAGTAGGGAGTTTCATATAACTAATACTGAACGGCTCGAGTTGATACGTGTGCTACCGATTAGTGTGCGTTGCAGTAGGGAGTTTCATATAACTAATACTGAACGGCTCGAGTTGATACGTGTGCTACGACCTTTAGCCTGTATGCACCCACTACTGGGTATAGGCTTCCTCTTTAGTACGCCAGTCTCTCCAGTTCTGCGAGAGTCTTCTCCAATGTCCAACAGGCAGGCATAATACTAGCCATAATCCTACTATAATATTATAAACGCGGAAGTTTTTAAGATGGATGGATGGATGGATATTTGTTACTCTTTCACGTAAAAACTACTGATCCGATTTGGATGAAACTTGGAATATATATTATCAGTGTTTTTAGCTTTTTTACAGTTTTATAATAGTAGTGATAGATAGATAGATAGATAAATAAATATTTATCTAATTACTGACCTCTATGTGATTGCGAGGGACTATGTGGCCTCACAGCGACGGAAGAACCGACCATTGGAGACTCGTTGATGATTATCACTGCCTCGCCGGGCTCACCACCTTTAATCATTTCATTTTACTTTTATTATAACTAATTTATCAGAATCTGGTGCCACAGGTGTTTAATGGTGTCTACACACCAAAGCCGCCGGCAAAGCCGCCGGCCAGGACCAACCCGGCCCAGGCGGGTTGCTGCCGGTGCCGGGCCGGGCCGGCGGCTTTGGTGTGTAGACACCTTAAGCATTTAACACACTTAATGTAACCCTAGGGGAACCCCTACCATCCCTACATATCTCTGAATTTCAGCGTAAATGTACCTCTCAGAAATTATTACTATTACTTCTTCTGTTTCAACTTTCTTCTACAACTACTTCCTTTACCACTTATTCCTCTACTTCTACTACATACAACTTTTTCTACTACAACTTTTTCCACTACTACTTTTTCAACAACTACTTATTTTACTACTTCTACTACAACTTCTTCTTTTACTACTTCTACTACCATTAATTTTTTTCTGTGTGAACCACGATAATTAATTAGTATGTATAACTATAACTTACTAATATTCAAACTAATTGTAGGCCCCGTTGAGTTTGCACGTTGGTGATGATGTTCACGGACAGACGGAGATGCTGGAACAAGGAAATACATTATAGCGCCATCTATCTTGTTGCATAGCAACTACTAGAGTTACGCCCGATAGATGGCACTGTCGCTAATCGACACAAACAAATTCTAGATTACGCGAACGAAGTTATCACGGAGTTAGTACATAAATAATATTATCGAATACCATACAAAGGTGACTCGGCAACGAACGTCTTCTTGAGGAGAACACACATCCTACCGTGTTCTCCCTAAATGTTCTGCGGGTGTCGAACCCATGACCTACAGCACAGAAGGCAGTGTTTCTTACCTAATGGCGATCCTGGCGTAGCCGGAGTTCCGCCTAACGATGACACTCGATGAGGTGTGTGTCCTGCTTTATGTACAAAATCAAATATCAATAATAATGGCAGTGTAGATGGGTGTTCAATACAGAACATAAATAGTACAAGTTTGCTAGTGGAGATTGTCATAATCCTTACTGGTGGGAACAGCTTAGTGGGAATTATGATAATAAACCGAAATAAGTAGGTAGAAACACTAACGGTCTTACCACGTTATCAGATTTATCTTGGATTTTTCGAGCCTAACTTTAGGCCGAGCCTAGCTAGGCCGGATGGCCTAGCTAGGCTCGGCCGGATGGCCTAGCTAGGCTCGGCCTAAAGTTAGGCTCGCGTTAAAACTGAGACGTGATTATGTAAGACTTTCTACAAAGTTTTAGAAAAACCCGTTCTTTGGTGACATTAGTCATTCATTCACTCAAAACTGATCAGTAAATGAAGTCAAAAAGAATTTAGCGACAAAACAAGGGGTAGGTAGGTAATTCCGTTAATGATTTTATCAATGTAAATGTCAATGTCGAATATATTTTCGAAAAATCAGTACGTAGTAAATAATATAAAATAATTGAGAAAAAACAGCCACCAAATTGATTTTCATGACAAATGTGAAGTTAGACCCCCGAGTTAAACCTGCGGGCCTAAGATGCGCACCGCGAGATATTTGTCATGTCGTTCTATCAAAATGTAAGCATTTTGTACCAGTTTAGGAACTATTGCATTATCTGTGGTAATGTTGTCGAGAAACCGCGCCTTTGAATTTTCAACTTTTGACATTTCTGCATGACTATTATCTCGTCCTCAGAGAGGTACGACGACTAACAAGTGTCAAAAGTGTACATTATGGCGCGTTTTGTCGACACCATTAGGTACCACAGATAATGCAATAGTTCCTAAACTGGTACAAAATGCTTACATTTTGACAGAACGACATGACAAATATCTCGCGGTGCGCATCTTAGGCCTGCTGGGGTGGGGTCGGTTTAGCGAAAGTCTATAGATAGACCTCGGTGAAGGTGCTAAATATGTTACGTAATATGAAAAACCTAGTTATGTCCAAAATACGAGTTAGAGACGCGGCTTTTTGTTAGATCCAAGATAAATCTGGAAACATAATGACAGGGTAAATGTTTTTTTTTTTTAATTCTGACCACTTTTGGTGGCCATTTTTTCTGTACTTTCCACTTTTGGCTAGCGTACGTGCTGGGCGTTCGACAAGTTACATTGGTTTCAATAAAACTTTATTTAAATATTAAAATTCATTTCATTATTTAACAACTAGCCGTCGCCCGCGGCGTTGCTCTCGTTCTAGACCCTTTAGAGTGTGACTTTTCAAAATTCCTTTCTTAGTGCACCCCTACACTATATAAGGATACTACCCTCCAAATGTGATACCTCTAGGACTTATAGTTTAGGCTGTGCGTTGATTGTCAGTCAGCTTCAAAAGAGTTTTATACATATTGATGTGGAAAAGAGCAGGAAAAAAGTAAACAAAACCGTAAAATTATCATTTAGTTCCCTATTTACTCGCTAGGAGCTCTTATAGTCAATTCATACAAAAAAGTCATCGATTCTTAAAGAAACCAAATAAAACTCGGACTACAGGTACTTGGGTATAAGTTAAGGGTGTAATTATACATAAAGCACTCACCAGGCGGGCTCGCTGAGAGCTGGGGCGAGCTGCGTCCGTCGTGCCGACGACCCGACGCCGAACGGCTGCGAGCAAACCTGCCCTCAATCACACGCCTTACATACTACTTCTTATACCTATTATATATGTACTACTAGCCGATACTCGCCAAATAAAATATAGCCTATGTTTCAATCCGGAAAAAGGGCTTCCGAATGGTATAAGTTTCGTTGAAATTGGTCCAGTAGTTAAGGCATGATCCGCGAACAAACTCAATATTCGAAATCAGAATCGTTTATTTAGTAGATCTGCGTTTTTAGTTTATCCATATCTTTCATTTTAGTTTTTGGCTTTTTTACAGTTTTATATTAGTACACGTTACTATTACACGTGTTATATACTACTAAATACAAGAAGGCACGTTAAACTGTCAAACCCAGCTCTGAAGGAGGCCTTAAGGCGGCCTAAAAACTCCGGCACCAGAGTTGGCCACTAACTCATGCAAACTTATACTATGTTGGGTTCAGCTGTGTGTCATTCTTAAACTCTTTGAAACTAAAGATTTATATTTTATTATTTATACCTGAATTGAGATCGTCTTGGCGTGATCGGCGAGCCTTCGCTAATCTGTCCGAAATGCGCTTGTTGTCCGTTCACCTGTGAACAAGTCATTCATATAGTAACTAAGATATCTAATTGTTTTCTCGCTAGATTTCGGAACCCTAAGGGGCCGTCTCCATGAGCGAAAGAATAGTGGCAATAGTCGTGCCACGTATTTCTATGCGCTCTCTTAGAACGTGTCTTCACACGGCAGCGATAGTTTGTATAGGAATATGTAATATCGCCGCGATTCTCTTGTTAGTGGAGATGGCTGGATCTTGCGATAGATTTCGTGATAGGTATCTCACAATCTGGACATTATATTTGGAGTTTTCTAGGATAGATTCGGGTAAACATTTTCATACAAAAGGGTATGTTTAGAAGCTGCCTTCCGTGCTGTGGGTCGTAAGTAAGTATTTACAAAAAAAATATATTATATATACGTATTCTATCAGCCATCTAGTTCCCATAGTACAAGCTCTGCTTAGTTTGGGACTAGAGGGTGTTGTGTGTAATGTCCAAAAATATTTATTTGTAAATATATTTTTTTTGTTTGATTCCGAGCTTGAGCAATAGATCAGCATATGGGCCTGGGACCTCTATAGGACACTGGGACCGCTATAAGATACTAAGCCGCTTTACGACACTGGAAGCACTACATATACATTATACTGGGGACACTATTGATACCCTAGGATTACTATGGTCAGTACCAGGTTAAAGAAATATCTCATAAGAATAAATAAATAATTCAATTACATGAGAAAGTTACATTTTAATATGCCGGTCATAGATTACGTTCATTATACTATAGGTAGGTATCATGTAGATAGATAGATAATACGTTTATTTGTCACTGAAACACACATCAAAGTTTACAACATAAACAGGAAGCAATACTATTGCGTAAGTAATATTTCAAAACTGTTTATACGCTGGTACCACGCGTGCAAAGCCGCGGGCGCCAGTTAGTACAGTATATACTCACTCGGCAAGTATCGAGTCGTTTCCTTGGCGGGTCTGGCGGCGCTGGCGGCGCCGACACGCGCGGCTCGTCGTCACGCGCCGGACGACGACGCTTGCGCTCCAGCAGCAGGAAGTATATCACCTTCTCTGTGTTGTGGCTGGAAATGTACACACAAACACATAAATGATAGGATAGATAAGTTTATTCAATACTGTAACACACGCGAGTTTGTAGCAACGGGTTGGTCTCATAATTTCTTCTCTATAACCAGACTCTCAAGAGGCTGGCGTACCAGAAGAACCTTCCAGACACACATTATAACCTGACACTTTTTCAAACCTCAACACATTACTTCATGAACACTACACAATGGTTTTTTCTCGTGGTCTATTGGCTGATGGTTTCGACAGATCCAAAACGGGACTGCAGGAGCTGATCGGGTCTCACTCCTTGGCATCCACAACACCATCGGGGATGCTGGAACATTGCTGTCATCAACCCAAAGTCCTTCTCCGTTACTTTAAGTAGTTGTGCTGGGTGGGGTGAGGTCAGCAGGGGGACAATGCACAATACACCCCAACGCGGGACTTCAGTGCAGATCTCATTCCCCCACGACGAATTAGAATTAGAATTAGAGACACAAATGAATTTATATAAAAAACTAGCTGGTGCCCGCGTTTTCGTCAACGCAGGATTAGAAATGCAATTTGCCATGCGAAATCTTCTAAGCGTCTCTGAAAAGTTCGCGTCCCGTTGATTTTCCGGGATAAAAAGTAGCCTATGTGTTAATCCAGGTCACGGACAATATATATATTTCAAATTTTATATTAATCGGATCAGTAGTGTTTGTGTGAAAGATGAACAAACATACATACATACACATTCGCGTTTATAATATTTATCTGTGTTGTCAAATCAGATAATTATGTTTCTTCTTAAGTTATTGTTGGTTATTATTGTAGATATTAATAAGTACTTACTGTGCACTCAGTAACTCCTGTATCAACTTGTCCCTCTGTTTGAAACAACCCAGACTGCATATGGCCTGCAAATAAAATAATTACATATCAAGAGATGACATTGACAACAGATTTAGCAATCATTTTAGCTCAGCTTATGAATATACCCCTATTCATGGCACCCCTACCATGAATAGGGGTGTATTCCCACGGTACTCCCGTTTATTCCTACTTAATTTTATCAATCATTATTGCTGCTAGTGACTTGCCTGTAGTACGTCAGGATCTATAGCGTCAGCAGTAGGTAGCACCCGTGTTTGGACGACCTCCATCATGGGTAACTCCTGTTCTAACTCCCCACGGCCACCGGCTGTTACCCACGGGTGCCGGGTGATTTCTGCCAGCTGGAAGTTATATTATGAGGATGTTATGAATAGTAAGTTGTGAGCTAGTGGTCAACTCTGGTGATGGAATCTTTAGGCCGTCTTCAGGCTTCTATTGTGGCTCTGCTCTATTCAGAGAAGCCTCTTTGATGTCATGACAGCAATCTTTGTTATCCAAATGTGTTGAAATTAATACTTATAAATTGTTTTAAACTAGTCTTGTAAATAGGCAACGCTTTCCTTTTTGTGGTTGTTGACATTTTTTTATTTTTGCTAATACATACTTATGGTACACTAGCGACCCGCCCCGGCTTCGCACGGGTGCAATGCAGTGATGATGATGATGTATTATACATATAAACCTTCCTCTTGAATCACTCTATCTATTAAAAAAAACTGCATCAAAATCTGTTGTGTAGTTTTAAAGATCTAAGCATACATACATACAGACAGACATTAGGACAGACACGGGAAGAGACTTTGCTTTATGCTATGTAGTGATAGACACAGGACATCTATGATGCTTGTCACACAAAAATGTTTGTTCCCGGTGGGGATCGAATCAACGGCCCACAGCACGGAAGGCAGAGCTACTACCGATTGAGCTATGAGTCTGAGACTGATAAGTCTGATGATTGGATGTCGTAAAGCCTCACCGTCATTCTTTTCTCAGGATTGACTTCAATCATGCCCCTCAGTAGTTGCTGGCAGTCGGGAGGCACAAAATGAGGCACATGAAACACTCCTCGTTTCACCTGAAATAAGTATTCATGTGATTAGCACACTGGATTCGATTGGCGCAGGATCAGAAAGAATGGCGTGACAAAGAGGAGGCCTATACCTACCCAACAGTGGGTGAGCATAGGCGATTAGATAGATAGATAGTGATTAGAATGAGAAAAACTAAGAGACACTTCGAAAATACCTCTCTAACCAAGAGAAGACGAATGCTCTTTGGAATTTTAGGTGTTAGAACCGGCATATGGCCTCTATCGTAACACCTAACCAGCGCTGTAGCTCAAACCGGCAGGCAGAATGAATACCTCGTTCACACTATGCCCATGCCGCTACCGGCATTATTGCCGCGGACTTATAGCCACAGCAATATCGCCTATATTCTCATTAGAGAGCAAGGGCACGAAATTGGGTCGGGAGCCAGGACAGAGGCATTATCCTATCGTGTTCACACTATGCTCGTGCCCACTTCCCTGCCCAAGTCCCTGCTGACTGCGGCATAGTGTGAACGCAACATAACAAAAAAGGTCGAGTTGATTCTTTGTTTACCTTTTCGAGGAGCTGGCGAAGATTATCGTCGTCAAATGGTAGAGCGCCGACGAGCAATGCGTACAGGATAACACCGCACGACCACACGTCTGCTCGGCGTCCATCGTATTTTTCACCCTGCAAGAGTTTAGATTAAATACTGGCTTCATTTTATACTTTATTTACTAAACGAAAGAAAACCCAAACGAAAATAAACAAAACAATATTTTTTTGAATGACTGACAGTGACACACTCGCACGCCACCGTTCCGTTCTTCTGTTACTCCAAGGTGTTTTTTTCCAAGTAATGATTATGCAGTTATTTTCAGCTACAAAATTACTATTCATATAGTTTAAATACATAGCGCGTTAGATGCACAAAAAAATATTCTGAAATACGTAACTACGCATGTATGTAATGAAAGTGAAATGTGTGACTTTTTTCTCCAACTTATAAATCTGCATTGAATGAAAAAATAAGCAACAGTTTGTATATTTTGGTCGGCCTTTTTTATTGAAATTCAGAGCTGCCAACTTTTCAAAATACAATCAGCATAATGTTTCCACCTGTTAAAAGTCTGCCTCATTTTATGTTATCTGATTAGTTTTACGTTTTACAAAGCACCTCAACTCAAATGATGATGAGAATAATGATAACTTCACTTCGTTTCACGCGGTGGTCTCCTCTTTGTTATTTTGGAAATAAACTGTTAAAGTAGGCAAAAGGATCGAGTTCAAAGTTATATTTTTAGTACAGTTTTGGTACATGACATTTATCACACACTGACATTATCATTTTTAATTTTTCTTCATAATTTTAGTAAAACCTCCTCATCATCCTCCCTTTTTGGTAAACTTAAAGATGTAAACCAATAATCTTACAGATGAATGTTAGTCTAGGTTTCGACACTGCTTTGGTCAGGACATCCGCACACTGGTATTCACTTGGAACGTATTTTTTTACGTATTCTTAGTTCATTTGAAGTTACCAGTTCTCTAACATAAAAATGTCTTATAGAGATATGCTTGGTTCTCCTATGCAATTCAGGGTTTTGAGCAAGCTTTGTAGCGGCTTCATTATCAACCTGCAGTATTGGGATTTCTTTAAGAGTTGTTATCTCTTGAAACAGTCGTTGTAGCCAGACAATTTCTCGAGCTGCTTCGCTTGCGGCAACTATTTCTGCTTCAGTGCTCGATATCGCGACTGATGTTTGTCTTCGACTTGCCCACGATACAGCACCTCCTGAGTACATACACACAATTCCAGAAGTGGAGCGTCCACTTGTGAAGTCTCCGCCATGATCTGAATCACTATAAGATTCTAATACTCCAGGTTTGTGTTCCTTTCTGTACACAACAGCTGAACTTATTGTTCCTTTAAGGTAACGAAAAATTCGTTTGACCTTGACAACATCATCATTTGATGGGTTAGCCAGTGTTCTGGATACGACACTTATGGCGTATGATATGTCTGGTCGGGTTCCGGTCATGAGGTAGTTCAGTGCACCAACAGCTTCACGATAAGGAAATTTGACATCATTGTCTTTTTCCGTATCTGACTGTGCGTCTTTAATTATTGGAGTACTGATAGCCTTACAATCACGCATTCCAAATCTTTCTAGAAGCTTGTTTATATAGTGTTCCTGAGAAACTTTTATGGAACCATCCTTTTCCTTAAAAATCTCTAGTCCCAGGAAGTAGGAAGCTGGCTTTGTGGTAATTTGGAACATCCTCTTTAATTCACTCAAAAACTTGTCGGATTGGTTCTGATTAGTTGAGGCAATCAAGCCATCGTCAACGTAAAGTCCCAATATAATCTTGTTTCCATTTCTGTTTCGAATGAACAAGCAAGGGTCCATGTCACATTGCTTAAATCCGATCAATTTTAAGTAGTCGACAATGCATTTGTTCCAGCATCTTGGTGCTTGTTTGAGACCGTATAGACTTCTCTTTAATTTATAAACTCTGTTTGTACCATCATTGTATCCTTCTGGTTGCTTCATGTAGATAGCTTCACTTAGTGAACCATTTAGAAAAGCGGTGGCAACATCGAATTGTATAAGGGAGAGTCCTTCGTTGGCCGCAATGCTTAAGATTGCTCTGATTGTCGCCATTCTAGCAACTGGACTAAATGTTTCATCATAATCTATTCCTTTTTCTTGTGTGTATCCTCTCGCTACAAGTCGTGCTTTGTACTTATCAAGGCTTCCATCAGCATTGGTTTTCTTTTTGTAGACCCATTTGCAGGAGATCAGTTTTCTGTCCTTTGGTTGATCTACAAGAATCCAAGTCTTGTTTAGATTCAAGGATTTTACCTCATCTTCCATAGCCTTTAACCAATTAGCCTTCTGAGGACTTTTCATGGCTTCTTTGTATGTTTTCGGTTCATCCGAATCATTAACAGCGGACATTATAAAGTCGTCATATCTAACTGGAGGGTGAATTGTTGATCTGTCACGGAGGGTTCTCATTGAAGGAATTTCTGCATGATCATCATGATCATCATCAGTATCTGGTTCGGGAGTAGCATAACTTTCGTCGAGATCTTCCTCTTGTTGACTGGGTAAATCATTTGATATTTGAGGCATATCAGAAGACACTTCGTCATCTTGCACTATATCCTCCCTTGCATCAAAGATTGGATGATTTTCTTGCGTCTTAGGAAAGTGTATCTCTATTTCAGTTGTAGGACTTTGATCTTCTGTTTTTAGATCATCTGATTCTAATCCAACAGACCTGATTACCGATTCGTTAAATGTTACATCTCTCGACCTGATTAATCTAATTTCGTTGTTCTTGTCGAATCCCAGTAGCCGATAGCCATCATCACCGTCGTAACCAATTAAAATACATTTTTGAGCTTTCTTGGACATCTTTGTTCGCTTTTGTTTGGGAACGTGTGCATAACATTCTGTTCCAATGACTCTTAAATGCTTAATTTTAGGTTTCTTCGCAAACCATAGTTCGAAAGGTGACTTTCCTTCTTCAGAAGTTGGCCAAGTTCTATTTAGAACGTACGCAGCCGTGCTGACAAGCTCTGACCAACAGGCAAGAGGGAGTTCTTCGTGAGCGTGCATCATAGTACGAGCAGCTTCTACGAGAGTGCGATTTTCTCTTTCGCTGCACCCGTTTTGCTCTGGTACATAAGGCATTGTAAAGCGGTGTTGAATGCCATGAGATTGAAGAATTTTCTCAACAGCTTCATTTTTGAATTCACCACCATTGTCACTAAGGACTGTTTTTATAGTATGACCAGCCGTTTTCGTTTCCTTTAACATCTGTATGAGCTTGTCCTTGACTTCAGACTTATGCTTGATAAAGTAAACATGACGATATTTGCTGTAGTCGTCTTTAAACAGTACGAAGTAACGTAATTTAGAGAATGAATTTGGAAATGGGCCACACACATCAGTGTGTATTATTTCACCCGGTTTTTTAGCTCTTTCTCTTGTTCCAAATTTATGTCTATGTGTCTTTCCATATACACATCCAGTGCATAATTCAGAATCGAGTTTCACTTTTATACCAAGTTCTTTTTCAATAAGCTGCTTAACATGTCTTTTGTTCTGATGAGCAAATCTTTCATGATATAATTGCAAAGTGTTTTCTGTTGACAGGATGTTCAGTTCTGGGGTTTGACGTCTGACAGTTTGTACATTCAGCTTATAAAGACCTCCATTTTTGACTCTTGTGCCAATCAGTTTAACTTTTCCATTATGTATCAGTTGACAGGATTCTCTTTCAGATTTGAAGACACTTTTTTCAAGTGTATCTTGAGCAGCAAGTACAGAAAATAAATTTCTCTTTATTTCAGGGACGTACCATACATCACATAGGATAATTCGTTCTGTTTTACCTTGGACATTTGCAATTAACTCAACTGTTCCTTTACCAATAGCGCGTGCTGTAGATCCAATTGCAGTAGTAACCGTTTCATTCTTATTAAAATGTTGGAATTTGGAGAAAATGTCGTTTTGACAGGTTACGTGACTCGTTGCACCATTGTCAACATACCAATTGTCAAGAACTTCATTGGTTGTCACTGATTCGTTGGTCTCAACTTGCATTAGTGTCAGGTTCAAGTTTTTATTAGTTTCGCTTGTCGATGGTTTAGGTTCTTTGGCAGGTTTCTCATCCGAAATCCACTTGCGACATTGTTTGACTTTATGCCCAAAAACTTTGCAATACCCGCATTTCTTTTTAGCTTTGTTTGTCGAATTCTGCACGACTAACGCTTGCTCCCCAGAGTGCTCGTTGTCTTTGTTCGTCAAAGATCTCTCATAACTACATATTTGTGCTGTCAAATTTTCAATACTACGTTCATTTTTTGGCATAAGCATCCAGCTTGACTTGAATGGGAAGTAACTATCGTCGGGTAGCGTTTCTATAATCTTGCATATGAGTAAAATCTCAGGAAGTTCATATTTCGCTTTATCCTTTTGTAGTTCAACCTTTAATTCGTGCCATATATTTTTCAGCTTAGATATGTGCATAGACATGTCATGTAAAGGATCTTTTCGATAGCTAAAGAAACTGTAACACAGGTTATAGCTTTTGTCTTCAGATGTGCCATCAAATAGGGTGTGTAGTTCATCCCAAATCTGTTTCGCACTAGTCAATCTCATAACTTTCTGTAGAGTAACATCTGACATATTAGCCATTAAAATGAGCATCGCTGCACTATCCGTTTTATTATAGTCTTGTAAAGCTTTTTCATAAGTAGCAATCACAGCCGGCGTTGCTGTTGACTCTGGTGTGCAAGGTGGCTTTAGATTTCCATTGACAGCATCCAGCCCTCCAGGCATACCTCTCAGTAGCAACAGTACCTTGCATCGCCATGTCGCCCAATTTTCTTTTCCATCTAATTTACCAATATCAATTTTGCAGCTTGTTGACGAAGTTGACATTTTGACAGGTATTAATAGATTTTGTTTTGAAAATTGTTGCTAATTATTTCTTGTAAAACTTACAACTCACAACATCAGTGTAGGTAAACTATTTTTCTCTACCTACTCATAACGAATAATTACAAAATACCGAGCTCTGCTACCATGTTAAAGTAGGCAAAAGGATCGAGTTCAAAGTTATATTTTTAGTACAGTTTTGGTACATGACATTTATCACACACTGACATTATCATTTTTAATTTTTCTTCATAAGTTTAGTAAAACCTCCTCATCATAAACATTATCTTATCCTATCTTAATATTTAATATTTTGCCATAGTTATTCAAGCTATTCTTACGTAGAAAACTGTGATCTAAAAAAACCTGAGGTATGAACACATAGTTAGGCAAAACTAGTTTTGTTGGGGGAAACATTAACAGTAGGAAAAAAATAAATGCGATTGATATTACGCTGACATGACATGATATGTACTACTCGACTAACATAAAAATTTGTTTAACTGTCAATCGAGTTAGAGATAGAGATTCGTGTGTGTAAAAAAGAGACAAGCGCTCGTGACCAAACAGAATACGTCTCTTCAATTCCGTCATATAATATTGATAGATAATCAACGGTCGTTTCCTTTGATTTTACCGGACTTTTGAATGAAATTGTAATTTTCGCGAAAACAAAGTGCGATTTTGATGTGATTGAAAAAAACATTGAAAATGAAGTCCGCGAAATCGAAGCAGAGGTTGAACGACATGCGAACGCCTGCTCGGAGTCGCCAAAACCTCGTTCAAGGAGATCGCGACCCGGTACAAGTTTTCTGCCGCTTACGACCCATGCAAAGAGAGTCCGATTCATCATGTATGAAGATCATTTCACCCACTACAGTACTCCTAAGCCCACCAGCGACAGCTATCACCTACAGGAACGAGAGCAACAAAACTATAAAGTACACCTTCAAAGAAGTTTTCCCGCCCGAAACAAACCAGCAAGAAGTGTTCGATAAAGTTGCTCTACCTCTCGTAGAAGGTCTGTTAAAAGGTAAGAACGGCTTGTTATTCACTTACGGAGTTACCGGCAGCGGTAAAACGTTCACAATGACCGGTGAGCCGCAAAACTGTGGCATTTTGCCTCGATGTCTCAATATCATTTTCAAAACCATAAACGACTATCAGGCACATAAGTATGTATACAAACCGGATAAAATGAACATGTTCGATGTCCAGTCTGAAGCAGAGGCCATGTTGGAACGACAGCATGAGCTTCATAAGATCAAATTGGGCAGAAAAAACAATTCAAACCCAGATCTTGCCATGTCATCGACCGATGTGACTAAGATTGGTGGAATCAACGAAGACAACCAGTACGGAGTCTTTGTAACTTACGTGGAGATCTACAATAACAGTGTGTTTGATCTGCTGGAGGATGGGCCACCCAGCCGTAGCTTACCCGTGAAAATTATAAGAGAAGACGCGGCACACAACATGTATGTACACGGAGTCACTGAAGTGGAAATAAAGTCTGCGGAAGAAGCATTCGATGCTTTCTACTTAGGTTTGAAACGGAAACGAATGGCTCACACAAATCTAAACGCTGAATCGAGCCGAAGCCATTCTGTATTTACGATAAGGCTAGTGCAGGCACCTGTCGATGAAATGGGAGAAGCCGTGATCCAAAATAAAAAGTTTCTTTCCATAAGTCAACTCAGCTTGGTCGACTTAGCTGGAAGTGAACGCACTAACCGCACTAAGAATACCGGGCAAAGATTGAGAGAAGCGGGAAATATAAACAAGAGCCTTATGACGCTAAGAACTTGTATGGAAGCGTTGAGAGAAAATCAAATCAATGGCACATGCAATATGGTTCCATATCGCGAATCTAAAATAACTCATCTGTTCAAAAACTTTTTCGAAGGCGAAGGCCAAGTTAGAATGGTTGTCTGCGCGAATCCTAGAGCGGAAGACTACGATGAGACCCTCCAAGTCATGAGGTTCGCCGAAATGGCTGCAGAGGTAGAAGTTACCAAGCCACAAGTGATCGACGTCGCTGCGAATATGGGGCTCATGTCTGGTCGACGTAAAGCTAACAAACTCTTCAATACCGCCAGAGATAACATGGCTAGACCTGAAGCTAAGGACCTAGAACTAGACCTAGGTCTTGTCTACAGTCTAGGACCAGACTTCCCAAGCCTAGAGTTGACCAGCTCCAAGGCAGCTCATATTGTTAAAGAGCTGATGGCGCACTTGGAAATGAGGATCAGTCGACGTGAAACGCTGAAACGTAGCAAACAGATTAAGGATGAAAGGCTCAGATCTGCTCTCCTAGGACTGGAGAAAGATTCTATGGAGGTGCGGAGCGAAAACCAGTCACTGAAAGCCCAGTTGAACGACTCCGAACGCAGAATCAGGGCTTTGGAAGACCGTCTGACGTCAACAGAAAACGCCTCTGTTTCTTACCAGAGAAAACTGACAGAGATGACGGAATACACGTCTGCGTTGAAACGCGAGCTTCAAGAGAAGGATCTGCTACTCAACCAGAACAAACTAGAAAAGGAGAAGCAAAAGAAAGTTCTAGAACGAAAGTACAACCACAAAATCGCAGCGGAGTACGAGAAAGCTAAAGAAATCAACTCCGAAAACGAGAAACTACGAAACGAAGTCGAGGAGAAGGAAAATCGATTGCGAATCATCGACAAAGTCCTTCACGTGGACCGAGGCGATGGGAACGAATACCAGAAACCAGATTATCAAAGAAACGACATGGCGGCTCAAACCAACAGGGATTTCACGCCCGGATCAACTCCTAGAGCTTTACCAGCACATCTACTCACCCCGTTCAGTTCTTGCCCACAAACTAGGGACACGCGAGAATCTAAAGACACTCCAGCTTCATCCCGCCGCGGGGTTGCTATAGCGAACCCTAGACATCGCCGTTCGCTGTCCGCTGACGGCCGAGGCTGGGTCGAACACGCACCAACAAAACTCGTACCAATGGGCACAGTTATGAAACCCAATATCGTCAACAGCAAAGTCGTGAGCAAACTCACCAGCGTAAAAGACATTGCGAACTCCAAAACTTCCAAATACTGCCTAATTTCTCAAGAACAGGACACAGATGGGGAGTTGGAAACTAAGCTGTACAAAGGGGACGTTGTGCCAACTTGTGGTGGTGGAGCGCAAGTTATCTTCAATGATGTGGAAATGCTGAAGCAGTTTTCTCCGAATCGGGAACGGACGAGTTCAAACCGGTTATCGGGGAATACGTGTGCGAGGCATTCGGGAAAACGACGGGATACTGCTTCGTCTCCGCCGCAAACTCCGTCAAACACTAGCAAGAAACAAAGGGTTGATGATGACTAGATATTTTTAGTTGTAGTACTGTCTTTTGTATGAAAACTAGACTGCGTATCCACGAAATATGTGCGAGAATAAATTAACTATTAACATTTCATTTCATTCGTCACGTTAGTTCGTCGTATTGGTAGATTTTTATAGTAATTTTTATTTGCATAGGCTCTACTTGCTTTGCGCATCTCTGGTGGATACGCAAACAGGAATAAAATAAGTACCTACCTATGATTGAGTCGGTTTTTTAGCATTTCAAAAGTCTGAAATAGTAATCTCTTAAAAAATGTTGCCTCTAACTTAAATGGAAGTATAGTACTTATAAAACTATTTGATTTTTCAATTTATTGCTCAAAATGTTCTAAAAGTTGCAACTACTAAAATCGCGAAAAAGATAACCTCTGTAGTATCTACCTATCCAAAGTATAGTACTATTTAAAATAAATGCGCAAAGAGTTTCAAATTCGACCGAAAACGACAATTTAAAACACTACTACGATGAAATACGATCTTATAAGTTGAACCAAATTGTTGCCCAACACTTAAACTGGTGACCCCAAAGAAAGTGTTCTAGAGGTCAGATTAATTGACCTTATAACTTGTAAGGGAACTCGGTATGATTGCAGGATGTTAATTTAGAAATTAGATTCAAAATGTCTTCGCGACGGTTAAGTTATGTCGATCGCTCGCTGCTTGACTCGCTCGCATATTAACATTTCTCAAGATATAAATCACTGAAGTTATTTATGCAAAATCGCAAACAGCCTCATGGGCTTGTTTTACCTATGCCCCTGTAGATTGGACGATGCTGTGGCTGGTACATTTTTAGGTGCAGCAGGCTGTGTACTAAACTGAGTACACAAACACAACGTCAATACGTTCGGAGCTGACTAAGCCGCGGTATCTATAGGTATTTGTATATCAATTTTCTGAATTTAGCGTACATTTTGATGGAATTTCTTAGATATTCTGTTTTCTCTTTAATAAGAGGATTCTAGGAATTGATTTTGATATGTTTTACTTAGTATTATAAAATTAAGACATATTACGAAGAAAATTTAGTAATTACGAAGAAAAATTAGTTTGATTAAACAGGACCGGAGAGACTGGCGTAATAAAGAGGAAGCCTATACCCAGCAGTGGGTGCATACAGGCTAAATAGATAGATAGATAGATAGAAGCAATCGTCAAGATTGATTCGATCCTTTGACAGCATAGTGTATTTCTAAGAATCGATGTAAAAAAACTAATTCTTGCAGCTCTGAAGATTGCTGTCACATTTCTCTTTGTTTGCTTATCGCAAGCGTATATGTAAAAACATAATGTCTTAAGAGCCTTAAAAAGTGTTTAGTTAAATTGTATTGTAGGTAACTGAGTTCATAATTAGGTACTTAATATTTATTTTATGCACAAAAATGTCGCTTCAACAATCAAAAGTCATTGTAAACTTGATTATTTGGTCTTACTTAGGCCGGTATACCGATATAGAAATCGTTACTCAAGCGTAGATTTGAGTACATATTTTCATTTTATGTATGCTTTAGTTCGGATCAGTGCTTGAACAGTGGGCCTCTCAACTTCTGTCAAAAATTTATCACACATCTTGTTAAGTTCAGATAATTACAAATATTGTCAGGAAGAATCTTTTATGCATCATCTTCATCTTCATCTTTTAAGTTGAGAAGTGATTTTAAGTAAGACAGTTTAAGTAATTTTTTTAGGTGTTTTATGTTAAGTAAAAATTAACCGGTTATGGTATTCTACTAATAAAATGTTACTACAAAAAGTACTTAATTTACTAATTTATGTAATAGAAGTGTTTTTAAGTAGTATTATAGTTACTTAAAACACTTGTTAAAAAATAATGTACCTATATTGTAATGTTATGTATGTATGTGTGGAAGTTATTAAAATATCTTTCTGATGAAAATTTTTGTTTTTTTTATTTTATTTAATTAAACACATGCACACGTAGAACATAGATATTTAAAAGAAAGTCTTTAGTCTAGAAAAAAATTTACTTTGTAGGACTAGGAACCCCTTACCATCTCTATATGAAGTATTAGCACATAAAAGATTAATTAGCACAAAAAAATTAGAAATAATAGTAATAATAAGGTATGCTACTCGGCGCTAGATGGCGCTGGATAAACTTGTGATTTCAAAAATAGACCTTTGTAAGGATGCGGAGTGGAGATTTTCTTAAGGTTTTATTGTGAAAATAACTCCTAAGGATACTAGTAATAAGTAAGTTTTTGTTCTTTCATACGAACTTACCCGAATAACTTCGGGACAGGCGTAATGTGGGCTTCCACATGACGTTTCTAGGAGCGATCCGGCTGGTTGGAGGGATGCCATGCCGAAGTCTGCTATCTTTATGTTATTTCGCTCGTCTAGAAGGAGATTCTCGGGTTTTAAGTCGCGGTGGCTGTGAATATAATGAAAAAGTATGAGCCTTAGTCCAAGTTTCATAGTTTTTTACTTAAACTAGGCTAGGTAACACTTTTTAGTACCTACTATTTCTGTACTAGAATAGGTTAGGTTGTGGGTTCAAATTCAAACTTGCACCGATTGTTTTGTTATCAAAAATATTTCTATTACTAGAACATCAAAGTATTGAAGACTAACGCCCTCTATACTTATTTATTAACATACTTTTGAACTTTTAAACTAAGCTATGTAATACTTTTTTGTACTATTTCTGTAGTAGAAGGAAGTAGTAAAATAGGTTGTTGTTGTGGGTTCAAATCCAGACGTGTATGTATCGATCGTTTAGTTAGCAATTATGCCTATTTGCTAAAACATCTAAGTATTGAAGAGACAACTAGCGCATTCTATACTTATTTATTAGCATTGAAATTGTAGCTACTCGTCACTAGATAGCGCTAAATTAAAACTTCGCAATTGCTTACCATATCGAATGACTATGGCAAAAATCCAGCGCAGATATAATTTGTCTAAAGAATCTTCTCGCTTCTTTAGGTGTCAGCCTTCCTTTCTTCACTAAGTAATCAAATAGCTCGCCTCCGCTGACGTGCTCTAATACTAAATACCTGAAAGCATAAAAACTTTCTGGAGAGAGTTAAGACCTATGAAAGAATATCTAGGTTCATCATGCATTTCTATACACAGCAAAAATCAATGTAACTTCGGTGGTTTTAATTGAAAATAGCTAGAAAAAGTAAGTCGATATCTTCCATGAGTTTGATACAAAACGCCACAAGATGGCGTCATTGGTATGTTTGTGAGGTCAAAAATAAAACTTACAAATATTTTTTGTTCTCGTAAACATCTGATAGCCCTAGGACGTGTGGGTGTTCTATTAGTTTCATGATTGCTATTTCCCGTTCCACCTGAAAATGAGATTAATGAATTAATTATTTGGAGTTTTAGGATCTAATAGGTTAAATCTATTTTTAGTACTTTTACTCGCCACTAGATGGCGATGCAATTGACTAAATGACAATTGGTTGTTTGGATGGTTTCATGCAATAAAAGATAATTTGATTACCTTCATCAAAACTGATTCGCTTAGTTTTTCCCTGTTTATGATCTTGACTGCGACCTTTTTGCCTGTGACGCAGTGAACGCCTAACTTTACTAAGCCTGAAAAACAAAATACATATAAATTAATACAATGTTTAGTTCAAAGTTTATCAAATTCAAATCGTTCATTGCATTTATCTTGTTTTATAGATCTGGGTCAAAAATTCTAATAGGTACCTAAGGTAATGCTCTTCATAGACGGTTTGATATCCTCAAATCAATAATGTCTATGAAGAGCCTATGATCTAGGTAGGGTACTTTTTTTACTGTGCTACATTTACCAAAATTATATTTTTATATGCGTGAGTCTAAGCCAGATACAGAACGAATTTTCCACGTAAGAGTATGTTGACCATGCAATTGAGGAACGGAAAGCGTTGAGTTTCAAAGTTTCCTTGTAAACGAACTGTCAGACGCCAAGGGAAATCATAGAGTTGTAATACTGCTTGAATAAAATAAGCATTGTCGAGTGGGACCTTTAGACATAGAGAGATAGCGATGCTTTTGAGATTAAGCTAACAGATAAAGATGGTTTAAAAGTATTTGGGAGAGACCGTACGCAAAAAGAGAAAAATAGATACAAAAAAGTAATTTGAAAAATACATAATTATACCTAGTCGAAATGAAATGGTTTCAACCCAAGATTGTTCAATCCAGTAGGTATTTATCTCCATTTTACTAAAACTTTTAATGTATAACATATTTGTTAAGTCTTCTTAACTGTTAACTTAACTGTATTACCAATCATGGTATTTTTTGTTATATCTATCTGCTCTTATTTCCGAGACAATTGGTGTCGATTCTGCTGTTAAACTTTTCTAAACTAACCTAATTTGACAGCATTAAAATTTTTTTCGTCGTCTCTTTCTCATAAATTTCAAAGACGGCCTTTGTTTTAGTGCTGTCAAATATTAACTTACAAAATGCACCAAATGAATCGACACTACTTTCAACTGTGAATGTGACGTCAATAAAAACAATGAATGAATGAATGATAATAATTTATTGTACGTAGGTACACCTTACAAATTAATATGCGAGACAGATTATACAGAAAATAAGATTAACTTTTACATACAATGGGCGGTCTTATCGCAAGGAAGCGATTATATACCTCACGATGCTATAGATATTAAGTAAAGGTCGTCTGGAAAAAATCATATTAAACGATAAGACCGCCGTTTGCAGGACTTTTGCATGTCCTTACGTAACTGTAAGTTGTACCTGTCCTTATTAAAGTTTTTGTATATTTATAGATAGACTAAAACCGTTTTTTGATAGATAGGTACCTATGTAGTAGTGTTGTAACATCTCTATACTGTCCAATCAAAAGACAAACAGACAGAACACACATTTCAATGTAGTTAGTTGTTATCAAGCATCTGGCACGATAGGCTGTGAAATAACTTAATTTTAACTCTTCAAGCTATGTTTACCTATGGGTGAGTGAGCATCAAAGTTCTAAAGGAAATCTTTCAAAGTATCGTAGGTACTATGAACCATAAGTACATATTTACAAAAAACAAATATAAATATTCTATTAGCCTAAAGTTTTTGCAAAAAGTATATCTTTTTAGGAATTTGCGCCTTCCCAACATATATGGTTGGTTAGCGGAGCTGGTGATTACTATATAATATTATATATAGTCTATCTTAGGTAATCTATTATGTATACTATACCAAAAAACTTTTAGAAAAAAAAATACGCCTGATTTATTGCTCATAATTAAATTCCGATTCTGACTGATTATACTTTTATCATCTACGCTCTCTGCTCTGACATTTCTAGAGTTTATGTTATTTTTAATTCTTGAAAAATTAAATTGACAGATCTTATAACATTTTTCTAGGCTCATCATTATCATCAGCTATACACTGAGCACACTAAGTGCACCATTGGATGAGTTTACAGCCTCCTTACAAGTAATGCCACCCAGTGTGTCTCTATCACCAATCAAGGATAGGTTTGGCAGCTTTACAGATTTTAGTAAGTAGAATAATAGTCTCTAGTACCTATTACTAGTATGGTTAATACATACTTAGGAAGGAACTTAGATACCTGATTAGCGGGTTTTGTCTTTGCATTTGTTATTTTTTAAAACGAGTGTAGCAGGCAAAGCCTTGGTAATTAGGGCAAACGGAAAAACTTTTTTTTTCAATTTTGGGGAAATTTACAGCTAATGAGAGTATAGGTTTGCAAACATAAGTTTCCACATTATAAAGAGAGATATTATTAGAGAATAACAAAAGTCGGTTAAGGTAGACGGAAAAGAGAAAAAAAAAAAAACTTATTGCATGTTCGTTCCTATTCCTATTTCCTATAAAAATATGCATTCTTTTTGCTAAATATTTCTCCTTATGACTTGTGTTTTAATATACTTAATATTCACGGCAATTTAACCAGTTTATAAAAGCAACATAAAACCAGCTCTATTCGACCCCATTCCACCGGAAGTATTGACATGAAAGGTTGACCGCCCCTGACAGGAAGTGTCAACACGCTCGAAAACAGCTGAAATGTTTTCTATTCGAGTGTACCTACCTACTAACCACAATATTTTTATGTATGTAGGTACTTTTCTATTTAACTTAAAAGAAAATCTTTAATATTTCAATTTAAGAAGTTTACAATGATCTTGGTGGAAAATTTGTTCCCACTGCAGATTTGTAACCTGAAATTAAGTTCAAGTTCTTTTATTGCTTCCATATGGTACATAGGATCTTAAATAAAATAAAGTGATAGCTTCCAATATGAACCCTGACAGGGCACAAACAATATTAGCCAATTAGGGCCTTACTTATGACAGATTAATAGTTAAACAGTTGAATCAAAGTCTAGCTCTGTCACTGTTTGACATTACCTGTTAGTGGGTGACAGCAATAATTTAAACAGCTGAATAAAGATATGCAGCGATCGTAAAAAAGGGGGTTAATATTCAAAGTCAAAGTATAATTATTTGCAGAATTACATACCTAATATGTGTGTAGAGGTGTTATAAAGTAGCATTGTATCAATGTATCACAGGTTTACAACCTATCTCAGGCTACACCTGTCTTACACAAAACAGGTTTCTTGCATTTCCTCCATAGTAGTATAGGTGGATAAACTAAGTACCCACCTGACTATATAAATAGCTTTAAGATAATGTCTCATTATCTATTCAACACTTGTATTATGGTACTGAACTTTTTGTGTAAGAAAATAAACGTTATTATTATTATTATTATTAATGTAAATCTACCCTACTAGGGTGTACAAAAAACAAAAATAAAAAATGAAAATTAATGAGTATTATAGAATGATAGGTAAGATAAGAATTAAAGAATAAAAATTATGAGGTATACAGAGTATTTGTAACAATTTTTTAATTTTGTGCAATAAAGTATTAAATAAATAAATAAGTAGGTATTCAAATAAATTATGGGATGTCAAATTAATATTAAAATATGATTAAACATTATTATTATGATATTAAACAATATTAGATTACATACAGTTTAAATGTCAATAAAACAAAGTAGCTCAATAAATAACTAGCAGTTGGTAATCCGTGTTAGAAACCGTCACTCTAACTCCGGCTTACGATTAAGTTTATGTCCGATCCAATCCCCTGTGGAGACATCAATACCACTATTACTCGCCCAATTTGGCTTCGACTCAATTCTCGATTGAGGTTTGAATTTCAGGTTGACCTGCGTCAATCGGAATGGTTATCCTCGTTTTTTTTTGAGCTAATTGATCTAAAAAAGGTTACACTTAGGTGCCTATTTTTTTTCCTACCTAATTACGTTTTGAAAGCTGTGACCTAAAAATATTTTTCTTTTTAAGTATAATTTTAGGTTTATAACTTCTGAAGCTTATAGTATGTGTTTATTTTGACGTTACAGATGGATTGCTAACAAACAGCTTGCTGCAGGCCATAGTTGAGGAATCAGAGCAAAAGAAACGAGTTCAACGATACAGGGATATTGAAAAATAAATATTCTTCGCACTATTATAAATTTAGTAAAAATATTATGTAAATAAAAGATTATCCAACACCAGTTTTGGTTTCACTTCCTATCCTAATTCATTTTCAATTAGATATGAAGAAAGTTTGTATGTGTAGGTACTAGTCTGGTCTGATAGGTAGGTAATAATAAATGCATTTCGTACCTAACTTCTGTATTCGTACGTTGAAAAGTAATTGCCTATTGACAGGGTGGTATCGATATTACTCGTTACTACCTAGGTACTAAAAAAACAAATGGAATGTGAATAAGATCGTTGGTGTCGTAAATGCAATCAAAACTCATTAAATATTTCTCTGCACCTGAGATCTGCATTTGGCAGTCTCCCAGTGAGCCTTAAAAGTCTTAAAAGTTATGCAAAACGAATTTAAATAAAATGTTTACTGAATATTGGCATCGATTCATTTTAAAGTTGGAGCGGATAGCTCTATAGCTATGGCCTTTTTAATTATTTACTTTCTCTATGTATTTATAAAATCCAATAGGTAAAATACTCCTTGCTTACAAAAGAGGAAGAAGTATTTTAGTTTTATACATCGACGAAAAAAGGTAGCACATTAGAATCCTTAAATGTATAAAAGAGAATACTTTACCTGTTTGACCCTTCCCCAGCGTTTTCTCCAATCTGAATGGGCCCACATATTGGTAGGCCTCCGTGGCCGTAGTCCCACCGCTTTCCATCTTCAATCTCCAAAGATCGAGTCAACATCAAAACATCGGCACATCACTAGTTACTGTCACTTTTTGCGCTGGCTGGTTTTGGCGCCATCGCTTTTGCATCCATTTTGAATTTCTAACTGGACGGTCATACTTTTTCACAGTCGTTTATTTTCAGCCTATGAAGGTTTTATTTTAATGCGGAATTGGTTTCAGTGACTTAGAAGTCAAAACATTTAGACTACATACTAGAATTGTACGATGATATCAGCACCTAGATCAATTAATAACATAAATAGAGTGCATAATAATGTATTTTTTCTTTCAAAAGACTATTTGAAAGATCTAGAAACGCTGTGAAGTTCGGTAGAAATATGATAAAAAATATAACAGCCAGCAATCTTTTCAAAATAAAGACCGAAAGGTCAGCCCAACTTGGCAACGTCAAATGCAACTTTTTCAGAGATAAAAGAATAATAATTATGTAATATTAAACATTGAAGTTTTTGTATTTGCAAAGAGAGTTTTTTAAAAAGAACTACATTGATGAATTTAGAATGAAATGACGCTCACAAACGGCTATACTATGCTCAAAAAACAACACACAAATATTGTAGGTAAAAGTATGATATCATAATTTGAAGAAACAGTTGTAAAGAGCTTTGTAATCGGTTTTCTACAACTTAATTTCTAATTTCGTCCGGTCCACAAAAGACCGACGAATTACGTAAATGTTATCTATTCACGTCCAATGTTCAGCTAAATGGTGGCCAATTTATACGTTTCTACCTATTTAGGTAAGTACTCGGAAAGCAATCTTTATTTTTAATGCTTGTTTTCAATGTGGCGTTATGTGATGTTTGTTTTTGCAAAATACAATAATTTTGAAGTTCTTGTGAGAAGTATAAAACTTCTTTGTATGAAGGATCATACAAAAAAGCGCTAGAAATCAGGCCGTACTTATTGCCCGTTCTCCTAGGCTTTGGTCGTGACAAACTGACACTTAGAATCACCTAGTTTATAAGACGATTCTAAATAATCCATGTGATCTTATGGAATAAAATTTCGACCTTGACTTTGATTCTATTTTCTACATACCAAACATTCTATAATTTCAAGAGGGGTTTAAGCAATTAGCAGAAATATTTGGAAATTATAGCGTTTCTAAGTACCTACATACTTCGAGTACCTGCCTGATTATTAGTTGCCAAGTAGGTATGACAGGGCTTTTGGAAAGCCTTCAGACAGCATGGTACCTAACTACTAGGCATTATGTGCAAGTGGGCTTGTTAAACATCGTGGAACATACCATTAAGTTGCTAGTACATTGGCAGACTTCCAACTAAAATGTTAGGAGGAATAGGGACTGATATTTAAGCGAGTTGTCTGCCATATCAACAAATTGCTAAATTTTGTATTTTATCTAAATTATAAGTTGATCTAATCTGTGATGTCATTACCAACAGCGATTGTAAAAAATTTAGATTTGCTAAGTCCTAGAGAAACATTCTCAATGAGAGTTCTTGTATATTTTATTTACCAAATACCCTTTACCCTGTACCTACATAATGTATCAGTAGACATTAGTCTTTAGCTTTGAATTCTGATAGTAGTTTCTCTCTTTCAAGTTCTTATCAGAAAACGTCAGAGACTCGATATTTTAGAAAGATTTGACGCTTTGGTTTTATGAAGCATAGCTTTTTTCAAATTTTATTTATTTCTTGATTTTTACAAACTTCAAACTATTGCTAGATATACGAGGTAGGTATATAAAATCAATGGCAACTGGGACCATTAATTCTAATCAAATCTACCAGTAGAACAAGCAATGTAACCATTTTAATGTGACGTACGTGAAGCGCTCGTGGCTTGCTTAGTCAATCTTCACAGATTATCAGAGTTCAGCACGTTACATTTACATCTGAGCGCTTCCGTGCTTCGGAGGGCACGTTAAACTGTCGGTCCCGGCTCTAGCAGTCGTTAAGCCATGACAGGCCTAAAAACTCCGTCAACAGAGTTGACCACTAACTCATACGAGCTTGCTTGCTATGTGATGTAGATATACCTAAACAACATCCCGTAAAACAATGAACAAGCATGATTTTATCGGGTAACGAGAAACCTTGAGTTTGCGGCATTGGTACGGTTCTTTTAATAAATGTATTATGACGGTTAAACCACTTTTACAAGATTTACTAACGTAACCTACGACTATTCGCCTTGAAGCGTTAAGTTCAGACGCGAGAGTTTTGATACGCGTCGCAGGACGAAAGTTAGTACCTATGACCTGGAAAATACTTGATTAGGGTAATATTATATACGGTATATATACTACGGTAAGTATACCCATAAATTATCATTAAACTACAACTTTTGCCCATAATATAGGTCATCACATAACATTAGGTACAATCTCACCATCACTAATGTGTAAAAAAAAGAAAATAAATATCTTAATTTGGTGGCAATTATATTTAAATGATTTTATTTTTCTCATAGAACTCATGGTAAACATAATTATGTAAATAAATCGCACTCAAATACCTAGTTTTTCAGAAAATGCAAAAAACTGACTGTAGAACACCTATCAGAGATTAAATTATTGTATTAATCAGTAGATATTCAGAAAACTTCAAGAAATCAGTATCTAATTCTCCTTCCAATAGCGTAGGTAGGTATATACTCCCGAAAACAAGTCCTTACTGCACCTAATATTTTATTTTAATTTTCGCCTTTTTTCTTTTTCTTTTTCTTGCTATTTTTTTGGGCTTGTTTGAAATAAAATCTTATTATCAATCTAGTTTTCTAATATCAAAATTCATAAATATTGTAAAAGTAGGTAGTCTCGGTATTCATGTTTTTCTTCTAAATATGGCGACTTGAAAAATATTTACAGGATGTTAAGATAAATAGTGAAGATTAGGTGTTTATTTTCAGCTCAAAAGGATTCTAGCTTGAGTTTTTTTGTATATTTTTTGCGAGTTAGATCATCAACAATTTATTAATTAAGACATTGAAAACAGATTCCATGCATTCAATGAAATCTTCAGCTTTTGATTATAGATTTCTCTACATTACTTACAAAATTATTAATACACAAACACGTCTAATAATATCACAGCAAACCGCATACTATGTTCACGCACGTCACGAAAAAATCAATAATTTTAGCACCACGCTTGTAAGACATCGTTACACTACGCGACAAACACTATATTCCCGTAGGTTATGGGTTCACACATTCCGGTTTTAGAATCTAGGTATTGTAGAAAAATATTTTTTATTGTTACATAATAATGTGGATGAATTTTAATGTTTTTAGTGCGGCGGGAGTACGCGAGGCGGTCGCGACTGCTCGAGATCTCTCGGGTGTTTCCGTATGGGGGTGGAACTGTGAGTCATTACCCTTAGGGGTGGTTTTGCGTTCCGTTCTACGCGTTTCCAAGTCCTTTTAATTTCAGTACAGTTTTTTTTTTAATATACGTGTTTAGGTTATAGGTTTATATCTGATAGTCTAGCCCTAGCCTACCATTATTTATTAGTAGGCCAGGCTATCTTTATTAATTGCCAGATAGTCTAACCTTACCTACCTACTGCTTAGATTTACTAATAAAATAAATAATCAGATGAGCACTTAATGGCCTTTGAACCATTTTTTTTATAAATACAGTAAAGTAAAATGTACCTATATATAAAACTACTTGGATTAGAATCAAATTCAAGTTAGCAGCAATATACCAAACATACCTACCTATATCAATGTTCAGCTCATAATATAAAAAGTTTGTAGGTAGGTAGATGAATATAATTAACATTGAATTAAACCATTACTAAGCAATACAATGATTATAAATTTGCTGTATCTTTGACCCCAGAAGTAGCCAACTTTTTACTGACTTCATTTGTAAACAGCTTCATGCATGATGGGTAGGTTAATCATTTATTTCAAAATTAAACTTCGTATAGGTATTATATCTGTTGCCATTTAGTTTTGTCGATGACTGTACGAACAAATTATTGCAATCCCAATTCGTTATTTTTTTTATTTAACCTAAATCGTCCCACTGCTGGGCAAATGTTCTCTGTCCCGAGCTTCCTTCCACCATCCTCTCTTTCGAAGGCGTCTAGTTCGTCGCGGCAACGCTTTCTCGGCCGACCCCGATACCACATATTATGTATGAATTTGTTATATAGGTAAAAGATTGACCAAAGAAAGGTTGACGAGCAATGTTAATTAATAACACTAGTTAATCCTATTGTAGTATAATTTCAGGGGCAGACGTATATTCATTGTTATTTGTGTTTTCAAGATAGCATAACGTAACACGGTAAGTTTTTAGACAGGTGCAAATAATTGTGGGTAGGTAGGTACCTGACTTATATGTCAGTGGTATAAACCCTCAATATGTTTTTGCTAGAAATCTATAGGTACTACCTATTATAAAACTGTAAAAAAGCAAAAAAATAATTTAAGATATAAACTAAATACCTATGCAGTTCTACTAAATAAACGATTCTGATTCCGAAAATCGAGTTTGTCTGTTTGTTTGTTCGCAGATCACGCCCTAAACCACTGAACCAATTTCAATGAAACTTATTTAAATACCATTCAGAAGCTCTTTTTCTGGATTGAAACAATGCTATATTTTATTTAAATCAAATACGTGGATTTTTAGATACAGCTTGAACTCTCTAAACCAAACGCTGCCATTTGCTACGAGGTTCATCGTAGGCTGGTTTACAGATATTTTGATAGAAAGTTTCACAGGCGTACGAAGTCGTGGGTATCAGCTAGTATATCCATAAGACGAGTCTACAGCTAAAACGATAAGTCCGCCTAACCTAAAAATAAACGTCACTCTACTATAGCCGTTCAAAAGTCCAACATACAATTTTTTTTTCTAAACCTCTAGCTAAGTAGGTACAGTCAAATCTCTTGGTAAATCTAGTTGGAAAATAATTAGAAATAAACAGTCATGATGATTGAATGAGAAATACTTTACTAAGGATTCATTTGGTACTCTAAGCATATAATTCTTATCCCAGCCACAGAATAAAATGTACTGCATAGTTATACCCCGACTATGAACAGATACACAGACAAACCGACATGATAATTTTCTATGTTCTTTTTGTTCGAAAACCGAAAAAAAATTTAAAGCTAAGACAATTGTTTCGCTATTTTAGACAAAATTTAAATTATTATTCATTTCACAGATCAAAATGAGCAACACGTTCCAGCAAGTAACCGACGAGCGGTACGAAATTATTATGTCGCGTTACGCAAAGTTTCTAGTAGCAATGAGCAGTGTTGACCTCGACGTAGTAAGAGTCTTTGATCCTCTGACACAGAAACAACTAGACGACCTGGACCTAATTAGGGAGGTCAGTAAGGATCTGCAAAAAAAGAAGCAGGAGGACATCAATAAAGCAGCGGTAATTGCTTATCTGTTATTGCATAACACTATCCTATACAACGCCATCTATTCGGGAGTAGCGGAGCGGTCTGGTTCGATAAAAATCGATAATTTTTATGGGAAATCTGTCTGGTTTCCTTTCTACTTTGATAAAAATAATATTTTTCTAATATTGTACAAAGTTCTTAGAATCATAATATAATTTTATGTCTTACTGAGCTGCATATTGTACTTTGTTCCTAAAAACTACGCCATCTATCGCTGAACTATTTTTATGATTTTCTCATTTTGCAGCAAGCCGCTGAAGAGGAAAAGGCAGAAATCCAAAAGGAGGCAGTTGAAGAAGCGATTAAGGAAGATGCCTAAATAGAATGGAATTTGTATTGTATACTCTAGGGTATCTAACTATTTTAGAACAGTTTTCAGAATAATTTATTTAAATAAAAGTTACACCTATCCCATCCTTTCAGAGTAGGCCTTTTGTTTACCTAGGCCACTGATCTTTATAATACTTTCCTAGGTGCATGCCCGGATTACCTATATATAAATTTACCATTACCTATTATTCTTCAGCTATTAGGCCTTTTGCACATTAAGAGACAACACAAGAAAAGTTTTGTATGCGCGTTACAAGATATTTTATCTTATGTCGGATGAGACTAGAAAAAATATCTTGTAATATGTAGTCTATACATCTATACATCTATACATCTATACAAATATTATAAAGAGGAAAGGTTTGATTTTTTGTTTGTTTGTTTGTTTGTATGAATTGAATAGGCTCCGAAACTACTGGACCGATTAAAAAAATTCTTTTACCATTAGAATCCTACATTATCCCTGATGAACATAGGCTATATTTTATCCCGGAATTCCCACGGGAACGGGAATTACGCGGGTGAAACCGCGAGGCGCTGCTAGTCTCATATAAAACTGAATGTCTTATCGACATTTCTCAGACACAAGAAAAATATCTTCTATTGTGCAAAAGGCCAGAACGTCCCACTGTAAGGAGAGGGAAGGCTTCCTACTATAAAATTCTGTTTTTTTCTTCAAAAATCTTTTGATTTATAATGTTTTTATACTTTCTGATATAATACAATACTAGCGAATCATAAAATAAAATATTATAGCATAAAAAAGTATATTTCATTTATATCTTACAATAAACAATGGTCTATCTTATAAAAAGTTAGAGTTGACAGACATTATGTCCTGATCACTTTAAGATAATCAAGACTTTTATACAACTGAATCATTTAAGAAGCTGATGGCCTACCCAATGTTAACTGCCTGTAACACCATAATATCTACTCGAACTTTTCATAAGATAGGTTATTATCTAAGAATGATCTGTCATAACATCATCATCATCATCTTCGGGCTCAGCCAAATCGGGATGAACGACTCTTATGTGAAGATTTAAGTTTATTTTCACAATAAAACTCTTTCCACATGTCAAACATTTGTACGGCCTCTTAACATCGTCTTCGTGGATCGCTGGATGAGCTCTGGTCATGTGCGTCCGCAACAACGAGGAATGCAACGTACGATCACACTGGTTGCATTTGACGAGACAGTCAATCGGCTGACCCTCGTGTGTCTGACGATGCTTCTCCATCGTTATCTTAGAAACAAACAGCTTCTGACAGAGATCACATTTGAAATTCTTCACTTTTGTATGTTTCTTCATGTGGTTTTTGAGACAGTTCTTTGTTGGAAACATATCTTCGCATTTTGAGCATTTGAACTTCTTTATATCGTTGTGTAGCTGCATGTGGAGTTTTAAGTACGCTTGGCCCGTAAAACTCTTCTCACAAATCTCACAGTTGATGGTACTGGTAGCTGAGTGGGTCTGCATGTGACTTTTGAGGAACTGAGCGGCCACGAAGCTCCGATCGCATATCTCACAGATGAACTTTTTGGAGGCAGCCCCGTCGTGCTTACTCTTGTGTATATCGAGATGATACTGAGAGTTTACCTTCACATCACACTTGTCACATTTGAATTTGCGTCGCTTCTTGGGTCCTGTCTTCGCAGCCGGCTCGGGCTCCGGCTCCATCGGAGGCTCGTCTTTCTCCCCACCGTGGAACTTCTTGTGGAGCATCAAGAACTCTAAACCTTCGAATGTCATTTCGCAGACATCACAGCGATATCTCTTCATGATTCTATCGGTATCTCCGTTGTACTGTTCGACCATTTTCTCGTGTTTTACTGATCCTTTGTCACTTGTGGCCGGTTCCATCATACTTTTCATCCAGTGGTCTTGAATACCTACTCCCGATTTGCCTTCCATCGAGGACGCTACGGATGCATTCTTGCTGTAACGATATTGGTCCGTATTTCTTGGCGCGCGGAGTTTCTATTGGCGTAGTAGCAGCCTTGTGGCGGGTGGTAAACACTAATCGAGCATTGTTTACGCGTTTTGCAGTCGGATTTCACACAATAATTAATCGGCTAACACAAAGGGAGCCTTGTTACGCTACCATAAATTCCAAAAGAGAAGCGATGCGCGTTGATTTTTTTCGGGCAGTTCAATGACGGTGTTTTTTTTTTAATTCCATTGTTGACATAATTAATGTTACCCAGTTAAAATATTTTTCTACCTAATTCTACCATGCCGTGGAAGAAAATAACTTTGTTTTATGAACGCATCTTTGCATGACATCCAATCAAAATTAAGCTTACTTGGGTAACTTGGCTAGCTTGCAATAAATGCTATGCCTGACATTCATTGCTAAACATCTCCATCATGGCGATTTAGATTTTGTTTGTTTTCGTTTTTGTTGTTTTCTGGTAGATTTTATTTTGAACACATAGCTTCTAAAAACCTTTCAGTGCTTTATCGTAGAAATGTCTAACAATATCTCAGGTAGACGCAAACGTAAAAATAAAAACCGTGGAACTTTAGATAGACCTGCGCTACATGGTGAAATGGTTACTAGAGAATTTCCACAACAGTATGGCAGAATACCTACGATCAAAAATGAGTTTCCTGATATTAGCATGGCACCCATGATACCAACATACCCAATAACTTATATCAAGCAAGAAATACCAGAATCTTACGACCTTGTAAACTTTGATGATCCCTATGGATATGACAGCTATCTTGGACTTGAAGATATAAAGCCTGAGCTTCCAATGCTAACGGACGCGATACATAGTTCATACATTGTAAGTATTTTCTCTTGATTTTATTGTATCCTACTAATATAAACGCGAAAGTTTGTATGTATGTATGTTTGTTACTCTTTCACGAAAAAACTACTGATCCGATTTGCATAAAACTTAAAATATATATTGTCCGTGACCTGGATTAAAACATAGGCTACTTTTTATCCCGAAAAATTAACGGGATCCAATGCTACGCCAACGAAGTCGCGGGCGGCACCTAGTTATTTCTTAAGTTAGATAACAGTCTGCTTCTGAGCCATACATTAGTTGACGCAATAAGCTATGTTAATAAGGTCACGTTTAGAAAGCAAATTAGAGATATATAAATAAATATTCATGGACATTTCACGGCTCTGGCAGTCGTTAAGCATGACGGAGGCCTTAAGGCGGCCTAAAAACGGTTACACTGTTACCATAGGTTGACTACTAACTCATACTCGCTTGCTTATGGGCATTTCATACAACACCCTCTAGTTCCAAACTAAGCAAGAGCAGTTTAAGTTTTCCTTGGTTTATAATGAGTAAAAAATAACATGTTTCATATTTTACAGGTTAAGTACAGTCAACATCAAAAGTTGATAGATTTCTGTTTCACAATTTAAAAATTGTTTATGATTAGACATCGGATTATAGGCATTTGCATGCTTGCATATGCAAATGCATATAATTCTATTTTTATAGGGTTATTGCATATTTTGGTACTTTTTCATTGATAGTGCTTATTTCAATAGTTAGAAATACGTGTTTGGCATGTTGTATTATGTAGGTAGGCGTTGGCGGGGTGCGGTGTGCGCGCGGGAGAGGGGCATACGGCACTCGCTGCTTCACTCACGCGCCTAACGCAATTCAATTGTTTTTGTCTCGTTGTATTTGAATCTTATTTTTGTTGAAATAATGCCAGCAGTGAAAAAAATACCCAGATTTTAATGAAATCTTGGATAAAAAATTACCCAGGTCAATTTAAGATTGATGGTACTGTGATTTTCTGCAAGTTTTGTGAAAAGCGAAAACCTACCTTCATCAAAAAATTTTTTTTGATTGTGCATATTTTATGCCTATTTCGCCCTTTTTTAGTGCATATTTGCATGCAATTTTGGCTTTTTGATATTGCATATAATCCAATGTCTATTTATAATACACAGGTATAAGCATAATTTTTCTTAAAAGTTGAGGTGTTCGTTGTAACATAGTTGGAAATAAAAAATTGAAAGTTGCTAGTTCCTCTTGAGTTCTTCCCAAGATTCTTATCGGCCATGACTTTGTGATGTTGACTGTACTTCTAGGAAATATTATCTCATTATAAGTATATAATTAACCAACTCCATTTGACCCTTGTTAAATAATTTACTTTGTCATCGGTTAGTATCGAACCTACAACCTATATCACAGAATATGCAGCTTCTGAGATTGCATTAGACGCTGAAAAACTACATAGTTGAATAAATTATCAATAACTGTAGGTTTTCTTGGCTATGAAGCCAGCCAATTAAATATATAGGATTCTTTCCAAAGCTGCTTTTCCAAATTATGTCATTATTTCTATTTTGTACTGAACCCTATTTTAATTTACTTAACAGAATGAATTAGAGGTGCCAACACAACAGTGTAAAGTTGATCCAAATGATATTAAAACCATATATAAATGCTGCAATATCAAGTTTTATGATAAATTTTTACACTTTCGTCACATGATTGATCATTTGGAAAAAGATTTGATGAGGTAACTTTAAAATTAATTATATTATGACACTATTCATTATGGTGTCACTGCAATTATTTCAGATATGTCTCTAAGTTTTTATTTCCACGATTATTATAAAAAGGTATTATAATACATATATAATATGCTTACTATAAAATGTTACAAAGCTGTGACGAAATAAAATATATGGTAGAAAAAGTGCCAAAAATAATAAAATAAGACTGACTTTATTAAAAACAACTGATCCAATTCGGATGAAACTTGGAATATAATATTGTCTGTGACCTGGATTAGGATTAACACAGGCTACTTTTTATCCCGGAAAATCAACGGGCGAACTCTTCAGTAACGCAAGATTTCGCACAGCAATTTCGTTTCGATCATCCGCTGGGCATAGGTTATGTGACGTTACATTAAAATGGCGCCATATGCAATTTTAGACTTCAATTATTAGATTGCAATTTCATGAATTTTCGTAGAAGACGCGAAGTCTTCGTATGAGAGTATTTTCTGGTTTCATTTGAAGCAGCGTATCCGCGATCCTAACGCACAACGCTGCGGTATGCTGCTCAACGTAGAGTACCGCGTTTGGTCTTCGCCGCTGACGCATACTACGACGGAACAAGAATAAAAAACAAGAAAAAAAAAAAAAAAAGTAAGAGACCATATACGTTTTCCATACGATTATGTGTCCGGCGCCGCATGTCGCATACCGCAGCGTTGTGCGTTACGATCGCGAGACCAAAGCTTTAGAGATTAGTCGGGTTTTATTTTTTGAACTTAATTTCTTTTGTATATAATAGTATCAAGTTCTGAAAATACAAAACAGAATCTAAACTTTAAATTTTTCAGAGCGTCATGTCGCTGTTGCCATCGTACTTTCAAAACCAGAGCTGATATGTTAAGACATGCAAAGTCGACTCACGTCGGATTTAAATGCAAAAAGTGCCCATTAATATTTCCTGAGAAATATTTCCTGGTAAGTTTATATAAGCAGGGCGGTATACTTAATTCACCCGGGGGTAAATCACCCGGGTGGACTAAGTACACTTTTAGTAGACTTGATTCAGCGAGGTCATTTCCGGGTGCATTAAGTACACTGTTTAGTAGACTTTATACACTCAGGTGATACCTAGGTGAATTAAGTCCACTGCATGGTAGATTTAATTCACCCATGAACAGTGTGTGGAAACAAATATTAATCTTCCTTAACCTTCGTTCAGTCAAAAGATTCTTCTAAGTCAGTGTTTCTTAACCTGTGGTCTGCGAGTATGTGTATGGGGATCATTAATTACTGCCACTTAAATTAAGTTCACGCTTAAATTATTGCCATCACTAATGAGTTATGTCAAACAGAGGCGGAGAAATTTTAAGTGGTGCTTAAATTTGAGTGACGTTTCAGTATTCCGGCCTTAGTCTGTTAGGCATTTAGTCTTTATAGGGTCTTAACGCTTACAAATTCTGTCACCAGATTTTGCTAATGCAAACTTTTTTTTACAGATTCATCATATGGAAACAGCTCATCCCGGTGAATCAAGAAGAATGAATTATAATTATCAGCCTAAAAAGCACCATTGGCACAAAAAAGTAAAAAAATTCTCCAGTTATAAAACCAAAGGCAAAAGGTTAGTGTTAGCAGTATTATCTATTACTAGCTTCCGCCCGCGACATCGTTTGCTTCCCGTTGGATCAAGTTTCATCCAAATCATTTCAGTAGTTTTTGCGTGAAAGAGGAACAGATATACATACATTCATACATCGTCACAAACTTTTGCGTTTATAATATTCAAAAAATAGGATAGTAAAATTAGAAATCACCTAGATATAAGACCTTTGATAATCCTTTATGCAAAATAACTTTTGCTAAAGAAAATACACAAATATTAAAAAAGAATTAATTCCTAGTAACCTAGAATAGTAAGCAATATTACACTAATTATCTATTTATTTCGGCAATGCAGCCAGTGTCTTGAGCACACTTCATATTGGTACTGATTTGGACCAGTTGAGCTATCTATAAACCGTTTGCAACGGTTTGTAGATAGCTCAACTATTATATGTGTATTTTGTAAATATTGTAAATCCTGTATTACCTAGTTGTAATTTTCTTTGTTTGATGAAATCAATTAATCTTTTTTTTAATAATTACAGAGTGTTTGATCCAAACAGCGAAACACCAGAAACAAAAATTAAAATAGAAAAGAACAATAAAACTGGATTAGCGAATGTTAAAATTGAACCAGACATTTCAAACATCAAACAAGAGCCGATGTCTTTCAACATTAAGATGGAGCCGATGTGTTTGAACATCAAACAGGAACCAACCTATTGAAACATCAAAAGAGAGGGTTGATAGCTCCGGAGTATCCTAACTAACTAAAAACATTGACAATAAAACTTTCACAACACAATTCTTACAAACAATTTGTTCTTACAATCATGAAAATCCTTAAGGGTTTGTACAACAAAACTGCGATGCGAATTCGCTACGCAGAAAATTGTGATACGAATTTTTGCGATGCGATTTCGTGCGGCAAGCCGTCTCACTTCCGCGATTAGGGTGACCATTCCTTCGGCGACCGTCAACCGTACTGAACGTATTTTGAAAACTAGGTCGTTACATGGATCGTGAAAAGAAGTGTGCACTTTTGTTATTGCTTAGGAGATTCAGGAAAAAGAAACAAAGAAGACTTGCGAATCAATTCGCAAGTTCTTGCGTCGCGCGTGCTCGCAGATTTTTACGATGCGACGTCGCATCGCAGTTTTGTGTACAAACCCTAAAACAATCTGCACAAGATTCAAAATGTCAAACGAGCACAAGGTTTGGTGGAAACGCAAATCGATATCTTCAGAGTTGTGCATGTTTTATTGTGAATGTTTTTGAGTACCTACCTACAGTTAGGCTCCTTTCATTCTGCAGCGTGGGACCGGTCGCGTGCAACGCGGCCGGTCGAGCTGGTCTTTCACAGTTTCGCGTGTGGACTCGTCTGAGCTAAACGTGTACAGTCATGGAAACAATCAATGAAAAAAAACTTATTTTGATTTCTGTGTTATATCACTTATATCATCAGAACAAAAAACGCCGTGCCAGCCGAAAAGGAAAATTGTTCATGCATCCTACAACTTCGGCGCGTATGTTAAGTGGTGCAATGTGGTGTTATCTCCACCCAACTACTCTGTTTAACATCCCTGTCTATATACAAGGGGTTTCGTAAATCCCAAATAACGGGCCTCTTTTGAACTTCTCTTATTAATTTTTCTGTATCAACCGCCGCCATGACTGTACTCAAAACGCGCACGCGCACGTCCAACAGTGAAAGTTCACATTGCAACACTGGCTCGCGCGCCGACCGGGACACGCGGGGCGCGCGGGCGCCAGTCGGGCATTCACGCCGGTCGCGCGTGTTGTAAAACGCGACCGGCTGCTCGCGACACAGTGAAAGCCGCCGTGGGTTTCATACAAATTACGCCGGTCGCGTACGCACGCGACCGGCGACACGCATCAGAATGAAAGGGCCCTTAGAGTAGGTAGTATACCGAAATGCATAGGCCTGTTTACTCAATACAAAGATCTACAGGTACCTAGAGGGCAGCTAAAGCACACCAATGTGATTCTTCAACAAGCACAGTACAATAAGTAGGTAGGTTTAGTTTCTACTATTTTCTATGGAAGTATCATTTGGCATCTAAGTACAGATTATTGCACCTATGGCAATTACAAAGAATATGTAATACGTAGTTCCTACGTAAGAAGTGGGACTCCCATTCCACCAAAGTTACACACTGAAAATCTCGTTTTGTATGAAACGTGATTCAAATTTTGACCCCCGTTTCATACTTTGTTCGTTTTTAGAAAGCACGAGTCTAGTTCGAAAGTTTCGCCAGTCTGGCAATAATTATTATTGCCGCGACTATGCAGCGCTAGTGGCAAACTGTGATTGTCAAAGTGACAAATGTGACCATCATAACTTCTATGATAATTGATAAGATAACACACTTGACACTGGTAAAATTGTCTTTCGAAATGACTGACAGAGGCCATATTTGAAGAAGCAGAAGAACTTCATGAGTTCTCTTCTAGTGTATTTTTAAACATACGGACGTGGAATGACGTGAATATTAATGTATTTTTTTATGATTTTCTATTATAATTTGTTAAGTAGGTGTAATCGTTAGATTTGGATTTACCTTATTATTAGTAGGTATTGTCGTAAGTATGTAATAGGTACCTACATCGTACCTATTCAGATTACCAACATTATTCTAAGACTTAGTAGGTACCTACTGGCTACCTACATACCTACATTAGCTGTTTTGTGATTCAAATTTTCTAAATAAACATTTTGTAAGTAATTATTACCTACTTAATTTTATTTGTTTTCTTTAGATTCATCATTATACCTCCTAGTTACCTAAATTATATATTATACATCCCTAAGTAGTACATAACCTATCCTTAGCTACCTACATACATACCTACTTTTCAAGAATTGACTTAAAAAATGCCTCCATGAGCGGGTCATCTAAAACGCAAAACATCAAAGTAGCTTAAAGTGTTTGCTTAGTGTTTGTCTGTCTTGTATAAATGATATAGTCAAGTCAAGTCCGTCAAGTCGGCTGTCGTTTGTTTTGAAGAGAAAATGGTGGATTTGCCCTCAAAAACCTGAATCGAATTTTCACATTCAGAAAAACCACTTCACACACATTTATTCCAAGAAAAACTATTAAAATAAAAATGTTTCAAAAAATTTCAAAATTCGAATCCTTGAGTGTGTTGGCTAGGATATAGATGTTCGGTGGTGTTGAGCGCCAATTTGTTTATTTTTCTGTGAATTTCGTTCAGAAATTACTTAACCTTGGCTCTCAAACTAAGCTCAATTTATTCAAAGCTTATGTTTTTGGAACGATATTACAAATGTCAATTCAATCAGCTGGCGGTTTGTATTCTGTTTTGCACACTGTTTAGTTTACTGCAAATAAATGCAACAGCGAATTGGTTAATGTGAACTTCTGCATCTATTTTAGAAAATAATATCATACCTACTGTAAGTCGTGTTTTGATTTTTGAGAATACAGTAAAATTCACAAATTCAATATTTAGGTTATGTTTTCATTATTTTCCCTACAGATGTGGCCCATTTTGATGCAATTATTGCGAAGTAACGCAGCATACATTACTTTACCTGTTGCTGCTGTGGTCGGCGTTATAGGATACAATTTAGAAAGTTTATTGTCCGATAGATACACACCATACAATAGTAAGTAACTAGGTACCTACCTACCTAATTAGGTTTGTATTCTGTTTTACGGACTAGAAGAGCTGGAAATTCCGTTTGTGTTACATACTTTTATTAAGGTATTTCTCATTCTTTCATATTCTTAACTATAGTAGGAGCCAAATAACACCGCAATACAGGTCATTCACCCACCTTCACATGTCGCAAAATTCAATTTATGAATGGCTAATTCTGTCGCTTTCCATACAAATCTGTCGCTAAGACGGTAATCGCTCGAATCTCGTAGTAATGTTTGTTTACCATACATAAATTGAATTTTGCGACATCGTGGTGAATGTGGGTGAATGACCTGTATTGTGGTGCTATTAGGCAGCTACTATAGCTGATACTCACGTCTACGTAGGTACCTACATGTGCGAACGTTTCCACCAAAATATCTGTCACCAGCATAAATGATGAACCTCGTAGCAAATGGCTCCTTTTGGTTTAGAAAGTTCAAGCTGTATCTAAGAATCCACGTTTTTGATTTCAATAAAATATCTATCTACTAGTTATTATAATACATTATTATAGTAAACGATTGTTTTTGCAGAAGCAGTCCAAGATCAACGTCTCGATCGAATGACCGATGAGGAAAGTCTGAAGGACCCGACAAATGTTCAGAAGCTTAAATATAAAGAGAATGTTCTAGGAAAGAATGTCTCGCCATCATTGCAAAATAACTAGTCAGAGTTACAGTATAATTTATTGTAATCTGTTAATTTAAAAACAGATTTTATTGATAAAAATATCATGTTAAAGATGGATGGTACTTGAGATAATATTTTATCCACAAGATACATTACTAGACCACAATAATAAATAATAAATATTCTTGGACATTACACACAACACCCTCTAGTCCCAAACTAAGCAGAGCTTGTACTATGGAAACTAAATTGCTGATAGAATACTTAAATACTTTTTTTCTTACAATGATCAGTGTTTGAAGTACATACAGTCAGTTTTATGAAAATATAATCATTTTTAGTAATGTTTATTCAATGATTAACTACTCAAAAAAGCTTTAAACAAAATTTTTAAAACCAAAACGATTTAATTAAATAAATAACCTACAATTTCTTTGCTATAACTTTTAAGAGGCTAAAATGAAAAATATTACAAAATGGCATCTACCTACCTAGATAGTAGATAATAGACAAGACGTAGAATAGACTTTTTTAAGGTGTACAATACTGTAGTACAGTACGGCCGGCGGATCTAGACCGGCGTTAAGTTCGTTCGGAACGCTGCGCAGTAGTCACTTTTAGGGTCGAATAGGTGGTTTGTCTCGCCTGTACCTGCGCACAATTTCCGAAAGCGCAACTTCAGACCGGTCTAGATCCGCCGGCCGTAGTGTACATTATTTTGATCTAACTCGTAGAGTTCAGCCAGCGTTTGCAATGTAAGAGCAAAAAATGTGTTTATTTACATCACATTAGAAACCTCTAAAACTATCAGTGTTTCTCTACTATATTATGCATGTATTACACATATAAACCTTCCTCTTGAATCACTCTATTTAAAAAAACCGCATCAAAATCCGTTGAGTAGTTTTAAAGATCTAAGCATACATAGGGACAGACAGCGGGAAGCGACTTTGTTTTATTCTACCTATGTAGTGATAGACAGGTCAAAATGTAGTTTTACAAATTTTATAGTAACTAGTTCAAGCTGTAAATAGTGATTAAAATATAAATGAATAAAAAATATGCTATAAGATCAAGACTTTTAATATAAATAAACTAAAACTTAATATTAAAACAATTATATTATTAAACATGGTAAGGTAATTCATAATGTATTATACACACAAACATAATTATAAATAAAATTATTAGTGGAGTTTGTAAAAACTTAAATCTAGTATTGCAACTTCTTAATCCCCTTTAATATTTTGTACTACTATTTTAACTAACAAACGTAAATTATAAACATTCAGAATACTAACTACACTTGATAGCAAATAATCGGGGTTACCATCTCATTAAAATACCCACAGGTTTTAGGTACGCATGATAGGTAAGGTGAGATTAATATAAAAACTTAAATAAAATGATTACCAATCATCATCATCAATATATATAAAACTCTTTTGAATCTGACATAGAATCAACGCACAGCCTAAACTATAAGTCCTAGAGGTATGAAATTTGGAGGGTAGTATCCTTATATAGTGTAGGGGTGCACTAAGAAAGGAATTTTGAAAAGTCACACTCTAACGCGAACAACGCTGCGGGAGACGGCTAGTGACAAGTTTCGTTCCGAAGTTGCTATATTTATAAAAGACATTATTTTTTAAATATTTTCTAACTGTACCTATCTATATAAATTTTGCATGCCTTGACGAGGCAGAGTGTAAGGAGCTATTTAATTTATAAGAACTATATTCTCATAATCTTAGCCCAGTATCACTCACTGCTGGGTATAGGCCTTCATGTTATGCCAGCCTCCTTTGCCTTGTGCGTCTCGCAACCAGGTGTCGACCCATCGGGTTTTTGGACGACCCAGATTTCTTCGGCCTCATTTCTTATACAATACTTCCTTACTATCTGCAAATCTTTTCAATCCGGTTTCTCAGTGCCGGCCTTAAGGCGGCATAAAAACTCCCGTCACCAGAGTTGGCCACTTTCCTCATACGAGCTTGCTTGCTTTACTGCCGATTGGTTAAATATTGACTTAGTTTTTGGGAAACGGCTTATGGTTTCCACCAAACACAGATGCATTAGTCCCCTGACCGGTTAAGAGTTCATCATCCACAGTCAGATATGCATCCAGTAACGATAGATCCGTGAAGTAGTGTTCAACGTTATAATTTTTGAGGATTTCACACAGTGACTCATCATTTTCTGCTTCTTTTGGTGTTAACACATTTTCTTTGGGCTTAGTGACGTCGTATCCTATAGAGAAGAGACTCATTGTTATAACTTCTGGGGGAGTTCTATCCCAAGCCTTCTCTAGCATACTCAACGCTTCCAAACATGTTATAGATTTATCGACACCATTGGTGCAGTTCATGACTTTTTCTTTCAAGATTAGTCTTCTAAACTCTGCTCTAAATCGAGTGTACACCCCATTTCTGATTGGAACGAGACTGTTTTTCGATTTGTAAGGAACGAATAGTAACTTAAGATGTGATAACTGTAGTTTTGTGTGTATTGTAGCACGATCGAGGACTAGTAAAGCTTTTTTATCGCATTGTTCCAACTCTCTGTTCCAACACGTCACGTAATCTTCAAAAGTTTTTGTCGTGAAGTGTGCTTGGGCGTGGTTTACGTACATCACTGGTAAGGTCTGCGGATTATGCGTGTGTGTTAGATTTTCCGTACCGCATACTAGAAGTTTCTTTTTATCTTTCCCAGATGCATTGGTGCATAGGAATATTGATAGTCTGTCTTTGACGCAGCCTTGTACAAATTTCTTTCCACGCAGCTTTTGAATGCGATTCTTCGAAGGGTTGTAGAAAAGGCCTATTTCATCTGCTGTGTAGATATCATCGTCAGTAAACCCGACCCTCGCTTCAGCCCATTGATCATTGAAGAACTGCGTCTTGACTTTATTATCAGGTGTAGCTGCATAGTCTCTTTTTCTCGTCCCGAATATAATATCATGCTTTTTCTTGAATCTATCCAGCCATTTTCTACTGCCATCAAACGCTATAAAACCCAGCTCTCTCGCGTAACCTTCAGCGGCATTTTGGATCATCTTTCCTGATATTTGTACGTTATTATCCTTTTGTAACTGTATCCATTCCAAAACATTCTTTTCTACGACAGCGTTCATGTGTCTATGACCAAGTCCTGGTTTCTTGATCACGTATTTTTCTCTGTCTTCCCAGAGCTCGTTGACCATCTCAGGTGTGACGTTGTAAAGTTTACAAATATCAGATATAGGTCTTCCTTTGAACATTTTGTTTACAATCGCGCATTGGACCGAGTAGTTTACATCAGACTCTTTATTTAAATAACCAGAGTTATCGTTTGGATTGGAATCGGATTCGTTTTGAGTGAAATCTGAGTCGTTTGGGGGAGAATCATTGTTTGAATTACTAGCATCGTCGAATTCTACAGGCTCGACTTTGACGATTATAGTTTCGGTTTCAGCATGCGGGTCGTAACTAAGAATTTGTGATTGTTCAAACCTGAAATAGTGAAAATTTCAAACTCTGTCACATTTTGATGTCATAATAGGATTGACTCAGCTAAATAATACCCACAACGACCAACAGGTCGCCGTGAGTATTATTTAGCTGAGTAACCTGACTAATGCAAAAATAGTGGGTTAATTTCTAAAAGCAAGACTGCATAATCCCACTTCGTGATCAAACTAGCATAGTTTGATCCCAAAATGAGATTTCTTAGGATATAGGATATGAGGTATGCACGAAAATTTCACTTCGTGATCAAACTATAGTAGGTGCCAAATAACACCGCAATACAGGTAATTCACCCACCTTCACTACGATGTCGCAAAATTCAATTTATGTATGGTAAACAAACAGTACTACGAGATTCGAGCGATTACCGTCTTAGCGACAGGTTTGTATGGAAAGAGACAGAATTAGCCATTCATAAATTGAATTTTGCGACATCGTGGTGAAGGTGGGTGTATGACATGTAATTCGGTGTTATTTGGCACCTACTATAGCATAGTTTGATCTCAAAGTGAGGTTTCTTAGGGGGTAAGCATGTATGAAAATCCCATTTTGTGATCAAACGAGCATAGTTTGATGTCAAAGTGGAATTTTTAGGGTAGGTATAGAAAAGGGGGTATGTATGAAGGGATTTTTTAGGGTATGTATGAAAATCCCAAACATGAATTTTTTTGGGATATAGGGTAGGTATGAACTAAAATGTATTAGTAAAAAACTTACTCTCTGTTTTTTGCAAACTTTAAAGAGTGATCTTCTATGAACGGATGTATTTTTATAATATGCTGTTGCCACTGTTCAATATCATTGAAACTAACTCTACACTTTTCACATTTCAACGATTTAACCGATATTGTGTTGGGATCCTGAAAAATAAAATAATATAGTTATGACATAGTTTTACTAGGTTCAAGTTCATTATTGCATTCATATTGTAGGTACAAAAGATCCTATGAATATTATAAATGTCAAAGTTTCGATATAGTACAAGCTCTGCGTAGTTTGGAACTAGAGGGTGTTGTGTGATGTGTCCAAGGATATCTATTATTTGCTACTTTTTATCCCGGTAAATCTAGAGGATCAAATGGGACGCGGGCAATGTCGCAGGCGGAAGTCTTAAATAAAGTTTGTAATAAATTCCAATATGAACTCTGATAATGCTCTGATAGTGAATAAAGTAACTGAAGCATTTGGTTCATTCAGGAAAATAATTTTTGATCAAACAACTTCATTTTTTTATCCCAAAAATGAAGTCTAAACAGTTTTAGCTATGAAATTTTTGATTCTCATGCAACGGAAGAGCAATGTACCTCCTTGGGTTTAGCCCGTGACTTGCGTTTATACTTTTTATGGTAATCCAGTCGAGCTTTTCGTTGCTCAGGTGTTTCGTTCCGTCTCGCCCACCACTTCCGTGTTCGATCTCGTTCTAAACGCTCCTTGCGTTCTTCTGGCGTTTCTGGTGGTTTCTTACGCTTTGGCGTTTTGGTTTCTTTTGAGTTCTGAAAACCATGTTCAAAGTAGATTAGATTTGCTTCAGATTTTGGAGTAGATTTTTTCAGGTTTCATTTTAGATAAAAAAATATTTAATTTTTAAATAAACATACATTAGGAATAGATATAAATAAAATATAATGTAAAATGCTCTACAAAGCATTGGCGGGATGACCTCGACGCCTTTGATAAGAGTTGGTGGAGGAGGCCCAGGAGAGAGAAAGGTGGAAGATGCTGAGCGAGACAATGGGACGAAATAGATTAAAAAAAGTGTAAAATGATATCAGATATTTTAGATGCCGACCAATTGATGCATTGACTGTACCTAGATAACATAAATTAATATGTTATTGGTAATCTTATTGATTTATTTATATTTACAAAAATGTTTATGTATAGCTAGCACCATCATCATCATCATCGTTCACAGCCTGACTTCACCCACTGCTCGATATAGGCCTCTCTTTTTTGGCCTCTCCTTTCTAGCAGCATACCTATCAAATTAATAAATAAATAAATATAAACGGACACTTAACACAACGCCCTCTAGTCCCAAACTAAGCAAAGCTTGTACAATGGAAACTAGATGGCTAATAGAATACATACATAGTACATATTTTTTTTGTAAATACATATTATAATACATAGAAACACCCAGACACAGAACAATCATCTATGTTTACAACACACAAATGTTTGTTGGTAGGGAATGAACCCACGACCACGAATGGCAGAGCTACTACCGACTGAGCCATGATGCCTGTCATGGCAATATTTCAAATATTTTCATAAAAGTTTTAGAAGTGGCGCAAGGAGAAGTTTGTAGATTTTTTAAAAATAGGCTCAAACCAGATCAGTGCTTTACCAGTAAATGCGAATACAGGTCCATAGTCTTGTAAACTAATAAAACACGTACATTTGTGTACATAGAAATTAAATATAAAATACCCACTCACTTTGAAATCCAAGGCCTGTGCATCATTCATTTCTTCTACATGCACTGTGACCATCATCTGTGGAACTATTTCTTCAGTTTCACTCAGCATTGAATTAACTTCCTTTAATTCTATTTTGATGAATGTTTCAGCAGATTCTGAAGGTGTTCCTTCCATTAGAGGAACATCCATTTTTGAACTCAAATCCACTCTCAAAGCCTATTCTTAGAGGACTCGGTTCGTAATATTTGGTCGGCATTAGTTAAATATTTATCACTTCATTTCGTGCGGACAGAATTCACGCACGGAACAAATTTTTAATAAAAACTAGACATGAAAATGGAGAAATAAAATATTACGATAATGAAAAGATAAGCAGCTTGACATTGACATTGACAATGAATTCGAAATTGACACTACAGACAAAAAACCCAACCATTTTCTACCAATGAAAAAAAAATAAGAAATGCGTTCACGAAAGATTTACCATAGACAATGTAACCAATCTAAATTGAGCTTACTACGGGAGTAAAGAGGTAAAGAGTCACCACTGTTGTCAAAGTCACGTCATTTGCCACTCACACGGAAAAAAAATCAAAACATAACCTCTCTCAGAGCGACGAATCAAAACAAATAATGTTAATAATGTAATTGATTACTGTTGCTAGTTTATTTGGTTTCTTGTTTAAAACAATCGAGAAATTACTGAAAAATGTCTCTAACAAGACTATCCAGTTCCCTTTCAAGGTTACTTTACAAGCCGGTGGTTTATCCAAAAGATTTACGTAACAATGTCCGAAATAAAAGTGCTTCGGCGAAAACAAAGACTGCTAGCTCCGTGTACCGTACTATGAATATATTTGATAGAAAAGCGAAGGCTTTGCAGAGGGAACGGTCTGCTCAGAGGCCTGATTACTATCTCGCTGAGTATATCAAGGAGGAAGTTGGTTGGCGGACCGCTGATCGTATTTTCGATATCAAACGGACGTTCAAAAATGCTGTTGAGCTTGGTATGTTCAGAGCTTTCTATCTACTGTCCTCTGATGTCAGTTTTCATGTCAATTCAACAAGTATTCGTTCAGTTGTAACACCAAGTTGCAAAAGCCATAAACCAAGAAGTTGAAATTGAAGTAGGTATTTGTTCTGTAAAACATTTTATCAAATGAAAAAATGGTGAGCTACCTAGGTAAAGTCTCCGGAAAATAGTAGGTAGGTATTCATATTCACAGTGATGAATAGGAAGTAGCTTTATCTTCTGCACTGTAGGTTGTGGGTTCAATTTCCAACCCAGGACTTCCTAGCTTTTCACCCAAATGGAACCAGTATTTGCAGCATGATAGAAACACAATTATCCAAATATCCAAACTTTGGCATTTATAATATTAGTAGGATATGTTAGAGATAATTAGGGCTTAGCTAAATATCTTAGTCATCATTTATGTTCTGATTTCAGGTGCAAGCCGGGGCTACGTTTCTCGACATTTTCTCCCGGACAGTGTGGAGAAAGTGACATTATGTGACACATCGCAGACCCACCTTGACAAGGCATTGGTCGGTGATGGAGTTCAGGTGGAGAAGTTGATTATGGATGAAGAAAATATTGATGTAAATGTCTATTATTAGACCAACACCATTCCTAACTGGATAAAAATAAATAATAAATATTCACGGACACTTAACACAACGCCTTCTAGTCCCAAACTAACCAAAGCTTGTACGATGGGAACTAGATGGCTGATAGAATACATACATAATTTTTTTTTGTAAATACATACTTATAATACATAAAAACACCCAGACACAGAACAAACATCTATGTTTGGCACACACAAATGTTTGTTCTCGGTGAGGATCGAACCTACGACCCACAGCACGGAAGGCAGAGATACTACCGACTGAGCCATGACGCCTCACAAATTAAATTCCCAATTAAATTCAATTATTGACTTTCACCATTCAAACAATTAATTATTATTGTTTGAATGGTTTGAACACCTGAAATCCCAATTATTGGGATTTCTTTGGCGAAATTGCGGGCAACACTGCAAAGGCCATCCTTTGCAGTGTCGCCCGCAACGTCACCGTCAATGTCACGTTTTGTTAGACCTTACGAACCATGAAGAAAAATGACTGGTGGTGAAAAGTAATGTTCGGTGGAGAATTTGGATCCAAGCAAAATTATAAAAAAAATCAACAAATAACACAATTGTAACTAAAAAATCCCAAATTTGACAGTAATGATGTCATTTTAAACTGCCAAAATATGTGCAAATGATACAATTGTAATGTCATTTTGAACTGCCTAATGATACAATTGTTATGTCATTTTAAAATGCCAAATGACACAATTTCTATTAAAATCCGTGGATATAGTTTGAAATAGTAGTCTAGACCAGAGTAAAGAAATCCTACTCTCAAAAACATCACTAAAATGATATTGTTTTAAACATTTCAGTTTCCGGATAACAGCGTAGATCTCATAGTATCATCATTGGTACTTCACTGGGTCAATGATCTGCCGGGACTTTTTGACAAGGTCATGAAATGCCTCAAGCCTGATGGGGTATGTTTATAGAAAAACATAGTAACATTTAAAAATAACGACTAAAATCATAAGTTTCATTCAAAAAAATCTATTTTATAAAGTTTGCTACACACCAACAGTTAGCGTTGTATAATTTCTCTCACATATTCCAGTGTTGTTTTTTACTACTCACCAATAGATGGCGTTAGTTTTTCAGTTATTACTGAAATCGAAAATTTTTGAATGTATCACATATTTTGTGTGTGGTAAATATATACGTTTGTGAGATAATTGTTAAGTAAGTTGAAATATTCCAGGCATTCCTATCCTGTGTTTACGGTGGGGATACCTTATCAGAACTAAGGATGTCAATTCAACTCGCTGAGACAGAGCGGTCTGGAGGGGTGTCACCACATATCTCACCGTTCACCAGTGTTCGCGATATTGGAGGGTTGCTTACTGCGTAAGTTGACCCCTAATATTATTATTTTCTAGCTTCCGCCCGTGACTTCTTCCTTCTACGCTGTGCGATCTAACGCTGTGATACTTAACTTAAAATCTAATAAATCAAATAAGAGTCATGTAAATCGCGCATTTAAGTCACAAAAATCTGAATTTATATTATTTTAATTCATATGAACTTATGGTCTTTCTTAAAAAGTTACAGTAGACGGTCGTATCGATTCATTTGTTGCATTTTTCTATACTAAGTTGACAGCACTAAAATTATTGCCATCCCTTTCTGATAAAATGAAACGACAAGGATGGTTATAATTTTAGCGCTGTCAAATTAAATTACTTTATAAAAATGCAACAACAGAATCGAACCTAATCAGGACATTATTAACTCGTAACTTTTTATAATATAGGGGGTTAGGGTCACATAAATCGCAGATTTAGACTACACGTGGTCACAAAAATCCTATATTCTAAGTACCTACATCACCATTACACTTGACCACAAAATCGCAGGGTGACAATAATCTTTCTTTTTACCCGACTACGGCGAAGCAAAAGGGAGGCTATATGATTTTGACCAGTATGTATGTTCATCAGAGGGCCTAGTACGAGTTTTCAGTGTATAGTGGGTGTGTGAAACGTCTGACGCCCAGCACACCAGTGGGCGCTGATTTGTATGGAGACACTGAGCGGATTCTTTCAGTAGCTCGACATGCGAGTACGGGCTTGGTGTAGACCAAGCTTCTCAAAGAATCCGCTCAGTGTCTCCATACAAATCAGCGCCCACTGGTGTGCTGGCCGTCAGACGTTCCACACCAGATTTATACACCAAAACTCGTACTAGGCCCTCAGTTCCTTCATAATTCCAAGCTACTCATCATAATTTGACTTAGACACATCGTTGTACGCGTCTCGATCGTCCGCTGGTTATATGCTATGTGACGTCACATTATAATAATAATAATAATAATGTATTTATTTTTCTCCTACAAAGCATAGTTATACAAACAAGTACAAGATAAGGTTAGGTACTAACTTTGTGTGAGACCGGTGCCTGATGTAGATTCGTGAGTTACATTAAATGGCATATGGCGCCCTCTAGAGGAGGCTAAGTCAAGAACTAAAAAAAAAATTTAATCATGCCGTGTGGGGTATCAAATGACCACGGTTATCAACATTTCAGATGAGATTATTTTCTTGTTTCATTTTTAGAGCGTGATTTCCAGTTTTCGGATTTAGTTTTTCATTTAAATGTGGTGACACAGTTTAAACATAGTACTCGTATAAAACGCGTTTTACCTATTCAGCGCTTTAAAGGACTGAACCTCAGTCACACCTCAACCCTCGCCCGAGTTTTACTTGTCGTATGGACAATTAATATTATATATATGCCCGCGAATTAATATTAAAATGTTTTTTTTTTAATTCCAAAATTAATATATCATTAATCAAAATTGTGTAATAATAAATGGTAACGTGTATCAGTAAAATCATTGACCATATAATTACATTATATGTGAAGAACTTTGTTTCCATAAATATCCCCCAGGCAGATCCTGCACTTTGAACAATATAAATAGGCATAAATAGGCTAAATACTAAATTAATTTTCGATTTTTCTAGGTCGGGTTTTACTTTACAAACAGTTGACGTAGACACAGTCACCATTTGGTACCCCACAGCATGGGATGTAATGAAAGATACGAGAGCCCTTGGCGATGCCAATGCAGCTTACAATCGACCGCTTAGACTGAACAAAGATGTACAGTTTGCAGCGGCTGCGATTTACGACGAAATGTATGGAAAGGTATGTTTAATCATTATTATTACTAGCTCGTGCCTGCGGCTTCGCCAACGCAGGATTAGAAGTGCAATTTCCTATGCGAAATCTTCTAGGCGTTTCTGAAGAATTTGTCCCGTTGATTTTCCGGGATAAAAAGTAGCCTATGTAGAATATATATTGTCCGTGACCTGGATTAACACATAGGCTACTTTTTATCCCGGAAAATCAACGGGACGCGAACGAAGTCGCGAGCAGAAGCTGGTTTATAATATTAGTGAGATGACGGGATATTTAAATTCCAGGACTTCCCAGAACATAATTCCCGAGGCGTCCCAGCTACTTACCAGATAATAAACTTCCTGGGCTGGAAACCAGACCCTAAACAACCACAGCCGATGGAGCGAGGCACTGGTGAAGTGTCTCTTAAAGATCTGCATAAGATTGATGAGATTATACAGGAGAAAACGAAAGTGCAGCTGAGAGATGAAGACGTTAAATAAACAGTGTTTTTTGTGACTACAAGAGTATAATAATAATAATAGGCCTTTAGGCTGTGTCCCCAGTAGGCAAACTGTTAGCGGCCGACTGAGCACAAAAGCAGCAAAACTAAAAACTAAAGTGAGCACAAAACTAGCAAACTGTGGACACTCCATTTCAAACGTATGGAAGAGCGTACTAAACCGATACGTCGCTAACTCAGTCGGCCGCTAACAGTTTGCCTACTGGGGACACAGCCTTACATCTATTGAAGATGATTTATACAGCGCCAGGAGGCAACCTATGCCTACACTTAAGGACACACTGTAGTGCCTGGGACAATGTTTAGATGGAGTAGGCCCAGCACATATACCATCCTCTCAGCCTAGCTAACCTTGTCTACAAGAGTGAGCCAATGTAAATACCTACGTGGTCAAGTGGTCGTAAACAAAATAAAATAGACAGTGATTTTTGTGACCACTGTATTGATTTACAAAACAGGTGACTCAGTGAGTAGAGATTCTTATACAAATCTGAGGCTTACATAAATTTCTACGTAGTATATAATAGTGGTCGTAAAGTGTCGTGAACAAGAGAAAATATACAGTGATTTTTGTGACCTCAGTTTTGATTTACAAAACAGTGGTCAGATATAAAAAAAATTTTGTGACTCGGGCTCGTAATTTGATAAAGGACTTTACGTAGAGATTCTCATACAAATCCGTTAAATCATCTATTCTATGCTTGAGTCTGGGTCAGACTTACATAAACACCTACGTAGTGAAGTGGTCGTAGACAAGAAAAAATATACAGTGATTTTTGTGATTCCAGTCTTGATTTACAAAACAGTGATATATAGAGATTTTAGTGACTTACGGCCGAATACTCAAACGCTACGTATATTAAGTTCATACTTAAATTATTGCCATCTCTTTCCAATGAGTAATGTCAAACACAGGCAGAGCAATTTTAAGTGGTGTTTCAATTTCAGTGTCGTTTCAGTATTCGGCCCTCAGGACCGTAATTTCATAAAGGACTAAATAGAGATTCTCATACAAATATGTCGAAAAATATATGCTTGAATCCGGGTTAGTGCTTGAGCAGTTAAGGCGAGTACATACCCTAAGTAAGGTTTACAGAAATACCTAAATACCTACGTAGTCAAGTGATCGTAAACAAGAGAAAATATACAGTGATTTTTGTGACTCCAGTCTTGATTTACAAAACAGTGTTCAGGTATAAAGAGATTTTAGTGACTCCAGTGTTGATTTATGAAGTCAATATGAGCCAATTTGCAAAGATAATTACGACAAGAAGAGTACAAACGAGCTAGGTAACTCAACTGATCCAAATCAGTCACAACAACAACGATTTTTTTGAGTCTGTGTTGGATAAGTCATGATTTTTGAAACCTAATCTGGTCCAAAGTTACAAATGGTCGTACATGAGTAAGTGTTGATTTAGTAGCTTGAGATTTTTGTGACTCAGCGTTGATTTTTGAAGTATGTAAGCCAATTTCACAAATGAACTTGGTCACAATAAATGATTTATGTGACTCGAAGTTTGGTAAAAGTTTGTATTTACTAAGTATTCGTAAAGTTAGAATAGATAGACTATATAAATTAGAATATATAATTTATTTTGTTGTAAATATTTACAAAACTGTTACAAATAAAAGCATTTGTTTAAATTAATATTTTCTTTACTGCATATAACCTAGGTATCTGTATATAATAATAAGTTCTTCAGGGTAGTAAACGCACCGACAATGCTTCTAGTGTGGTCAAACTCACAAATATAAATATTCCATTTTTAGTTGAGTTAAAAGTTTTATAAATTATAAACGTGTAAAAAAGACAAACACTAAAATTAAAGATACGGATAAACTTAATATGTAGATCTACTAAATAAACTATTCTGATTACTGACTAAAATTTTTAAAAATGCATTGTAAGTGTATTGTAACAAACTTCCTTTATCAAGTTAAAAAAAATTGTGGGACCTAAGCTCCATTCAATTCGTAACTCCTATTTGTTCTATAGAACTGTTACGTCTAGAACTGTTAAAACTTTTTTATCCCTAATATCTGGTAACTTCCATTTGGGTAGGTCTATTGAAACGAAAACTATCCCATTCCTACCATGGAACTACAGAGAAGTTTTAAAAACAGTCCTATAGAAGAAATGGGAGTTACCCCATTTAATTAGCCCCAGACCCTTCTCATCGTATTTAGAATTAAGTTTTAGTTGAATTTATTCGGTGGTGCGTTTCCATATATCCTGTAGTCTGATAAGTCGTCGTAACAGTCGAACTCTTCGTCAGAGGAATTGTTGTAGAACTCGGGCTCTTCTGAAATATATCAAAATTTCTACTAATAAAAAACTGTAAAAATGCCAAAAACTAAATATAAACTAAATGTGCAGGTCAACTAAATAAACGATTCTGATTCCGAAAATCGAGTTTCTCTGTTTGTTTGTTCGCGGACGCATTAACTACTGGACCAATTTCAATGAAACTTATACCATTCAGAAGCCCTTTTTCCGGATTGAGACATAGGCTATATTTTATTGAAATCAAAGGCGTGGATTCTTAGATACAGCTTGAACTCTCTAAACCAAAAGCAGCCATTTGCTACGAGGTTCATTGTATACTGGTTGACAGATATCGCGGGTATCAAGTCGCGGGTATCAGCTAGTAAATAATAAGAAAGTCAATTACCTGGCAATGGTTCCGGTTCGACCGGAAGTGGTATAGGTGGTTTTGCCTTAAATGGCGGTACTGGAAAAAGATGATTATAAATTTAAAAACATTACAGTTTTATAATAGTACTAGCCGTCGCCCGCGGCGTTGCTCGCGTTCTAGACCCTTTAGAGTGTGACTTTTCAAAATTCCTTTCTTAGTGCACCCCTACACTACATAAGGATACTACCTTCCAAATTTTATACCTCTAGGACTTATGGTTAAGGCTGTGCGTTGATTGTAAATCAGCTTCAAAAGAGTTTTATAATTGATGATAGATAGACCATCTTTTGGCTTATCTCAACTGATGGTATGCGACGATGAAGCCGACGATGGAGCAAGACGGTCTAGAAGACTCTTATTCACTCTTGCCTTAAAGACATTCAGATTATAGTAATCAGGACAGACGCTGGTAATGTATTGTACTACCTACCAACTAAGAACTTGTACTACACATAAAACTATAGGTACTATATCTACTATACTAATGTGTTCCATTCTTTAGCGGTTCGCATGATGAAGGTGGAACTCAGCCTGCCGTTTGCACCGCGTATTCTGTTAAAAAGAGTTATATATTTACCCACCTGGTCTGGGTTTTGCTATGTTGGAGTGAGCTGGTGGTGGAATCACTCTGGGATGGGAAGACTCTGCATTCATCCTAGAAGGTTCATCAGCTGGTGCCCTAGGAATGTTTTTATTTGGTACTGAAACAAATACAAGAATTAAAACACCAATAGGTAGGTCTATCTATATCTACACAAAACTTCTGAAGTACTTATACTATTTTTATTCACAAAGAAAATTACAACTAATACAGTACCTATTTACAATATTCATAATATTTACAAAATACACATGAAACAGTTGAGCTATCTACAAACCGTTGCAAATGATTTATAGGTAGCTCAACTGGTCCAAATCAGTAGGTACTAATCGGAAGCGTGGCTAAGACACTGGCTGCATTGACAGGCGTCATGGCTCAGTCGGTAGTAGCTCTGCCTTCCGTACTGTGGGTCGTGGGTTCGATTCCTACCGATAACAAACATTTGTGTGTGGCAAAACATAGATGTTTGTTCTATGTCTGGGTGTTACTATGTATAATAAGTATGTATTTACAAAAAAAAAGTTTAGGTACCTATATGTATTTATCCTATCAGCCATCTAGATCCCATAGTACAAGCTTTGCTTAGTTTGGGACTAGAAGGCGTTGTGTTAAATGTCCGTGAATATTTATTTATTTATTTATTGCCGCGCTGAATAGCAATGTTGATACGCTAGCCTAGATAATCACTAGCCTTCGGGTCACGAGTCGCTTCGGTAAAACTCCCGAATAAACTATTTCAGAATTCTCAGCTTAAATACAAAACCGAATACCCGCTATATGGATTACAATGGATTTTCTATTCAGAATATTTTAATTTTTTCCACGCTATTCCAGATTTTCAGACACTTCTAAGAGTCACACTGGACAGTGGTCACATTGTACATAGTTAATGTACACTTTGGTACCTTTTAGGTACACAATGATACCTACCTGGTTTCAACATAGAAGGTAGTATCTGTATGCCTCCCATAGCAGCTATAACCTCTGGTGGTATTCCTGGCTGTCCGTGTCCCATTGGTGGTTGACCACTAGGCGCTGTTAAAAATAAACTTTGATCAGGGTGTGTTTTCTATTTAACCATTTTGTATACCGGAATATAGATCTTGACGATTCCTGGCATTCAAGTAGGTATTTATCATTCATCATCATCATCGGCCTTTGCGTCTTTTGCAGACGGTATAAGTAGTGTCTGTATTTAGCCGGGGCAAACATATTCTTTGGTGGCTCTATCATTATCAGCCTGATAAAGTCCACTTCCATACATGGGCATCCAGGAACTAAAAATTTTAGCATTCTCTATCCACCGACTGACAGTGATCTTTGACAGTTAATGTTACAATTGTCTATTCAATGTACACTATGTATCATTATCATCACTAGATATCATTACATAGTTTATAGCAAAGTCGCTTCCCGCGTCTGTCCTAATGTCTGTATGTATGTATGCTTAGATCTTTAAAACCACACAACGGATTTTGATGCAGTTTTTTTTAATAGATAGTGTGATTCAAGTGGAAGGTTTATATGTATAATACATCATCATCATCATCATCACTGCATTGCACCCGTGCGAAGCTGGGGCGGGTCGCTAGTCATATACAAATGAGAATGATGTGTAGGTACATATTGACTCATAAAAAATGATTAAGAACGTGTGTGGCTTGTGTGATAGTAAACTAAGTTGTCCTGACTACATAACATAAAAACTAGAAGATAAAAAAAGATGAAATACTATGTTTGAAACCGGCTATTGCTAAAGGCAGGTGGACTTATAGTTTCGTCATGGCGACCGAAAGAAAAGAAAAAAAATCCAGAAAGCTGGTGAGTTAAGTTCAGATACCTGGTCCAGGGTATCCAGCTGGTGCCATTGGTCTGCGACCCAGTCCTGGTGGTACATTTGATTCTGGGATCCCAAGCTGTTTTTTATGGCTGGGTTTTGGAATCTCCACCGCAGGTTTATGAGTTGATGGCCCTGGGATTCCCACGGGGGGTTTATGGCCCGGTGCTGGCACGTATCTTTGATTCGGCAGTTGATCCATTGGCATTCTTTGGCCGAATAGTGTTTTATTGGGCTTGTCTGGTATTAGCAACGGGGACTTTTCTTGTGTTTTGGGCTGGCGAACTGTCAGAAGTTTATTTGTTTAGTATACACACAGTGGCTAAACCTTGCTCTGGACCGAGACCGCTGGAGAAAACTGGAGGAGGCCTATACCCAAGAGGGGTCCTAACTTTTTTATTTTTAATATTTAAATATTTTTATTTAATATGTAATATTAGGTAGGTAATATACGTAGTAGGAATAAAATATAAATAAATAAAATAAAAGCGCGTCGCTTCGACAGTTTCTAAATTAGTATTGAAATAATAGTTTTTTCAGAATAGGTAGGTAAATATATTTTTAGTACCACTTGCTCAAAAAAGTGACATTCTATGCCACAAAAAGCGAACATAACAATAGTCATTTTTAATCTGTTAAAAACAGGGAGAGAAAATTGTACTGGATTTCTTTCATCCTCTAGGGGGAGAAAGTGATTTAAATTTGGAATACAATTTATACTGAACTACATCTGTGTTTACACCATTGAGTTTGTATACAAAGCATTATACATCTTTTTGAAAAAGGAATACGCATTTATTATGCAGGCCGTATGAGCTTGATGCCTTTGCTTCAAGCTCATACTCGACAAAAAAATATTAGTCTAGGAAAATGCCGCGTTTTTGTTTTCTTCAAATACATAAACGTTAAGTTTATTTTAATTTATTTTTATAAATAAGTTAATGTTCTAAAATGCTATCTCATATTATTATTGTGTTAATTTTTTCGCAAATGGTACGAAAAGTAGAGTATTTTCCTCGGTGATAAAGCTGTCTTAGTCTTGGGTGAACTTAAATCCCTCGCTACTCTCAGGACTCGTCTTAAATCTCTCGCTTCGCTCGTGATTCAAGTTTTTAACACCCTCGCTACGCTCGGGAGTAAACTTCGAGTCCTTCGTTACGCTCGCGATTTAAATCGTCACCCGCGACAGAAGACACTGCTTTATCCCCTTGTATAATAATCTACTATAAAGGATGATAATATAAGTCATAGGTACTTACAACGACTGGCTGCTTTTCTTGGTTCAGGAGACGGTCCTGGAGTCATTACTGTAACATCTTTAATTAATTATTTAATTAAACTAACGTCCCGTGCTTTGATTCCGTCTTAACTAAATATAATAATTTATCACTTTAAAAAACTGGAAAAACTGACTTCAATTTGATGTGCCTTGATCTTCAAATGATGATGATGATAGCAGTTCATTGGGACTGTTCTATTGATCGTAACACCACAGGAAAGCAAAATACGCAGTACCGTGTACGTGTATGACGTGTTTTTTCGAGTTATTTTTATTTAACTGCCAAAGTACTGAACTCATTTTGGTAAAATATTTATAGGACCAATCTGGAAGCATACCCTTTTAGATAAAAAAATATTTTTTCAAATCGTTTTATAAATGATGGAGTTCTGAGTTATAATTTTCAAAATAATGCTAACTTAAAGCTAAAAAATATGCTACAGCTCGATTTTTGGATCTACTCATCTTTTAACCCGAGTTGGTCATTGTGTACTTAAGCTATGAACACAATCCTTACTAATAATTATAAATGCGAAAGTAACTCTGTCTGTCTCGCTTTCACGCCAAAACTACTGTATTAAAAATGCTACCCAAAAGACACTTATCCACGCGGACGAAGTCGCGGGCACACCTAGTAACTCCATATATTGCGTACCTTCGTAGATTTCATCAGCAATCGGCAATGAGAGTGGCGGGCGGTTCTTTATTCGCTCTAAAGTGCTACTCCTTTCAATCGTATCTGTAGATTAAAAATATCCATTTTACTTGCCTTCGTTTGTTACATCCTTTAAAGATCCCTTTAAATTCTTAAAAACATGCCTTAAAAAGATCCCCAAATAAACCTATCCAGTTAAATATCAATAGCACAATCGTGTATAATAGATATAATGTACAAATTTTCAGTCACTATGTACATAGCCCGTTTGGTCACTGTTATTATAACAGTTTAGGTACAGTGACTTTAAAAAGATGCTTGACGAGTCAATGCCGTTAGATAAAATATTAATGGTATCACTGTGTACGACATACATTTTAGTGGGTCATTGTGTACAGATAGCACCAGGTCAATTTTGACACTGTTTTATAAAAGTTTAGGTACAGTGACTTTAAAAAAATTCCTGACGAATCAATACCGTTAAAATAGTAATGGTATCACTGTGTACAATATACATATTGGCGAGTCACTTTGTACAGAGTACAGACAGTAGGTACATGGCCAATTTTCTCACTGTTTTTTAACAGTTTAGGTACAGTGACTTTAAAAAGATGCCTGAGCATACCAATCCAGTTAAAATATTGTACAGTATTATAGGTACTGTGTACAATATTATAGGTATACATATTAGTGGGTCACTGTGTTATTTGTAACCGTTTTTAACAGTTTCGATAACTAAACTAAAAAGATTCTTGATCAAATCAATAAAGTAGCATAAGAGGGGTGGGCACTGAGTATCGGGAAACAGAATTTCTTGTCCGATGCTCAGGGTTCCCCATAGTGTTTATGAATGGCTACACATTCTGCGTATTGTGTAGTCTTTAGTTCATAGCGCTCAGTTCCTCACTTTACTTGAATAAATATTATTATTATTAATAAAGTTGCAAGTTCATAATTTTTTTTAGAATACTTACTGTATTTCCCGGGGCTTTCTTGCTTTTTAGGCATTCGAGGAGTGGTCCTAGAAATATCTGCTTCAGGTCTTAGGTGCAAGTTAGATTTCGGTGCCCCTGGACGTAAATGATGCTGTGGTTTTGGTGTTACTGGAAGAACAGATGTACATACTTAAGTTAAAAAACTAGAAAAACCGACTTCAATTTGATTACCTTACACCTTCATCATCAGATGATGATGATAGCAGTTCATTGGAATTGTTCTATTGATCGTAAACACTGAAAAGTCACAGGAAAGCAAAATACGCGACATCGTCATGTTCATGGATGACGTGTATTTTCTGGCAGACTACTGAACCGATTTTGATAAAAAAATTAAGGGACCAATATGGATAAAAATAATCAATTCGGTTAAAAAAGATTTTTTTTTCAAATCGGTGCCATAATGGCGGAGTTCTGAAGTAACAAACATTAAAAACAACTATAAAACCAACTGCAGAACCTCCACCTTTTTTGAAGGCGTTTAAAAAATAAGACGGACATAGGTTTCGTTTTTGGAATCCAGTTTGTGAAATAATTATAGCTAAATATTCAATGATATCTTACCTACAAGTGTACGACATAAGGAAAGTGCGAGTGCAGTCGATAGTAGGTATATTATTATGCTTATACATAACATATTCTATTAAATCTACTAAATAATACATCATTTACCTGGTATAGTTTCGATCGGGGGAGGAATAGGCACGCGCTCTGAAATATAAATGATTTTTTTCAAGTGCTTATAGCATATAGTCTGAGTTTTAGTTTATCTCCGAATAGCGAGAAGCGAGAACTCGCAGTGTAAATAGTTTGCAAATCTCCCGGTAGAAGCGCTTATCCTGTTTTCATACAAAATTACGTATACCTACCTACTACAAAGTAGACGTAATAGTATATCATGCAACTAGTGAATAAAAGACGGATTTAAAGAGAGGGCCATAAATGAATCACGAGTGTAGCGAGTGATTCGAGTGTTAGAATCCTGAACGACGTGAGTGATTCATGACCCTCGGTATAAATCCGTTTTATTCAAAAGTTGCATACTATACTTTATACCATGACTACGAGAAAAGAAAGATTGGAGGTTGTATAGCCAATGCTATACAACCTTCTTGCGCAAAAACAATAATTAGATGGAGGTCAAATATATTAGTGTGTTCTAAATTCAAACACCAAAACAGTGACTAAAAGTGATTTTATTCACTGTTTTCAGTGAATAAAATAAGCTTTTTAGATGGCGAATGGTATAAAATATATTTTTATAGATTGAGCAGCGCCCTTGTGCCACTGCGAAGAAACATTAAAATTTGTTGTGTGCGCATTAACACGAGCTTACGATGAACGGTGAAAGAAAACATCGTGAGGAATCCCTTAGCTTAGTCAGCTCCTTACGTATTGACGATGTCTTTCCTGTGAATACGGCTGACTAGGCTGAGAGGATGTTATAAGCTGGGCAAGCCTACTTCAGCTAAACATTGTCCCAGGCACTACAGTGTCGGTTGCCCCCTGACGCTGTATAAATCATCTATAATAGATGTAAAGGCTTCAAAGAAACGTTTTAATAATAATTTGTCCAATGATACGTCAAATTTGTTTTGTAGGTACAATAAATTTGATGTGCCATAGCTGGCAGACGAGCAGTTAGTTACTTTAAGATAACAAAACTTTACTACTAGTGACTAAAACCAATAGTGTTTATGAATGGCTACACATTCTGCATAATGTATAGTCTTTAGTTCATAAGCGCTCAGGTTCCTTAGTTTACTTTAATAAAGAATAAAAAAAAAGAACCTTCTACTATGTACTATTATTAGTGGTCTACTACCTATTTATAAACCTCGGCCTGCCTTGCATGGACCCCTAAGCAGGGTCCATGAGACACCTATTTACATCCACAACCAATGTAAAATTCATGTAAACTATATGAAAGTAATAAATATATTGAGTATTGAGTTATAATAAAAAAAATACCTGGGATTGTATCCAATGCTTCATAGGTACCACTATCCCTCGACCCTTCCCCCGATCCAATATTCTTATTTACGTATCTTGTATCTGTAGAAATAGAGTATAGTATAGTGTGGTAGTCTTACCAAAGAAGTAATAACGAACCGAGGCGATTACGAATCAACAGGTTTTATTAATGTTTCACTTATGATCCAATCCAATACAAGAGTTTTTTATCTTAATTTTAATGTTCGTGAACTTTTGTATTTTAAACACATTTGTTGCCTAGTTAGTAAGTAAGTATAGTGATTGTGCACAGGGGAACACAATGAAAACTCCCGAACTGTTTTTAGGGCTTTAATTATCGTTTATACATTTATTTGGAATATCGGTATGGAAAAACAATGCTACGCCGTGGCATGAGAAAAAGGTGACAGTTTTTTACTGCACTAAAACACTTAGCACCACTTATTACTAAAGAGGCACTATGCCCAGGCAGGATGGATTGCTATAATTCATAGCGTAGGCGTTAACATATAGTATATTATGCAACTAGTGAATAAAAGACTGATTTAAAGCGATGGCCATAAATGAATCACCAGCAAGTGAAGTATTCTAACGACTGAATCACGACCGTAGGGAGTGATTCAAGTGTTCCTGAACGACGTGAGTGGTTCGTGGCCCTCGGTATAAATCCGTTTTATTCAAGAGTTGCATACTATACTTTATACCATGACTACGAGAAAAAAAAAGACTGGAGGTTGTATACCTAATGCTAGACAACCTCCTTGCGCAAAAACAATAATTAGATGGAGGTCAAATATATTAGTTCGTTCTAAATTCAAACACCAAAACAGTGCTTTTTATTCACTTTTTTCAGTGTACGTCTCTGAGTACGGCAATATATAAAAGTAAATAAATACCTGGTAAATCATGGCCGTCGGTAGAATTCTTTGGTGTTAAGTTTTTATTGATTTGGGCCCGTTTGGCTGGAAAAATAAAATATTTATTTTAAAGTTTCAAGAATTATTTTACTTTATGACTGCTTTTGGTTGAGAGAGCTCAAGCTTTGAGAGAGCCACGTCTTTGATTTCAATAAAATATAGCCTATATTTCAATCCGGAAAAAGGGCTTCTGAATGGTATAAGTTTCATTAAAATTGGTCCAGTAGTTTAGGCGTGATCCGCAAACAAACAAAAAGACAAACAGACAAACTCGATTTTTGAAATCAGAATCGTTTATTTAGTAGATCTGCATATTTAGTTTCTCCATATCTTTAATTTAACTTTTTGGCTTTTTCACAGTTTTATAATAGTATAGATAGATAGATTGAGGTTTGTCAACATACCTTGAGCCTTGAAGTACAGTATACATATAGTTTGACCTATAATTATCAGTATTACGAATATGCTTACTCCAATAACTATGAATACCCAGGGTTCTGGAAGAAAAAAGAGTTATGGAGACCAAGAAAGAACAGAGTCCTGAGTCTGTTCATTTGTTTTGACTTTCGACTCGAGTGTAGCACACGCAAACGCACTCGTAAAGCGAGACATTTTGTATTAAATAAAACCGGATAAGCGCCTCTACCTAGAGATTTTGGAATTGTGCAATTCCCAACAAAATGCTTCTTTGCAAATGCGTTTGCTATACTCGAGGCGAAAGTCAAAACAAATGCACAGACTTGGGCAATCGTTAAAAGAATAAAAAACGTCACAGCATTTTAATTTGTTGATTTTCGAAAAGTGAGAATCGAGAACTCGCAGTCTTTGTCTGGAGAAGAATCTTTTGCGAATCTCCCGCTACTAAGTAGTTAATCGTTGAAAGAAATTTTATTTTGAGTAAGTAACGTACGGGACCATTATTGAATAAGAATAAGAATAAGAATCATTTATTGTGAAACTGTGTAAAAAAGAGATCATAAAGATAGGTATTATGTACCTAGAGTTTCAACAGTTTACCCATGCCGGGCGTACAATACTTTACATAGGTAAATCTTATAATTTTATTATAAGTAGGTACTCACCTAATGCTATTTTTATAGATATTATACAATTAACGAATAAAAACTTAATATTTAGTAGGAATCATAATACTCTTCTAAGCTATAGTATACCTTGTTCACAAGCCATTTTTTTAATCTAAGTTTGAATAAATTTCCCTCAAGTTCTTTTAAGTCTGTTGGCAAATTATTATATATTTTTATGGCTGTATAATAAGTGCTTTTGTAAAACATTGAATTAATTCTTTTAAAACAATTCGAAACTCTTTCTCAAAAACGTTTGTCGGTTGTCACTTTTCGAAAATTAACCAAATAAAACCCTGAGCCCGTAATCTGAGGGCCTAGTACGAGTTTTGATGTGTAAATCTGGTGTAAAACGCCTGACGTCCGGCACACCAGTGGGCGCTGATTTGTATGGAGATGGAGGAGACACTGAGCGGATTCTTTGAGAAGCTACATCAAGCCCGTACTCGCATGTCAAGCTTCTCAAATAATCCAACTTGTGAAATATTTTGTATGAAAACCCGATTAGCGCTTCTAGCGGGAAATTGACAAACTTTTTTTCTCTACACAAAAACTGCGAGTTTATCGATTCTCGCTTTTCGGAGATCAACAGAGTAAAACTACGGGCTCGATACAGGAAAGTTGACGAGTGACTGAATAGAGTCATTACTTACCAATCTTTTCCGTCGTTTTTTCGACGCTTATAGCCAAGTGGAAAAGATGTGTTGCTGGTTGCTGGTTCAAATGGAGCTCTAAAAAGCAATTCCATGTGCCAGTATAAGAAGACTTTGTCGCTTTAATGTTTTCTAATTCGGCCTGCAATCAAAAATACTACATTGTTCAACCAGTAAAGTACCCAAGCTTTGGTTAGCTTGGGACTAAATGGCGTTGCGTATAAATCTCCATGAATATTTTTTTCATTACAGTTATGTAGGTACTTGAAAAGTGTACTTACACAGCGACACCTGCAAGTATACGCGTAATATCTAACTAATGGGACAGACTCTAAAACAGACTGCTAAAAATTGGATATAATATTTAGATTACTCTACTCTGATTTCTTAGTTTAAAGTAGATTCATAACTGTTTTATGTTAGGAACATAATATACTTAAATTGTACCTTCATGTCATGCATGAGATAGTTTTAATTTTTTTTAATTGGAATACATACTAGTACAATTACTTCTTGTTTTTTCGTAGTGTTTACTGAACAACTCGACATTGCAATTGTAGTATTGTTTATTTCGCACCTGAAAAATAAATAAATACATGATTCCTGTCTAATCATAAGGTTTACACTAAGGTACAGCATTCGCTAATTATCTATACTATTATAAACTGTAAAAAACGCCAAAAAGTAAAATTAAAGATATGGATAAACTAAATATGCAGATCTACTAAATAAACGATTTTGATTCCGAAAATCGAGTTTGTCTGTTTGTATATTTGTTCGCGAATCACGCCTAAACTACTGGACCAATTTCAATGAAACTTACACCATTCAGAAGCCCTTTTTCCGTATTGAAACGTAGGCTCTATTTTACTGAAATTAAAGACGTGGGTTTCTTACATACAGCTTGACCTCTCTAAACCAAAAGAAGCCTTTGACACGAGGTTCATCGTATACTGGTTGACAGATATTTTGGTGGTGTCACACACATATCTACGAAGTGGCGGGTATCAGCTATAAGATATAATAATAATATCGACTTATATCCTCCTCAAAGAGATGAGATAATAGTCACGAAAAAAAGCACCTTACAATAACGTCCTTTTCAGTTTTTTTCGCAACAGTATCAGGATTTATTTAGCGCATACATACTATTTAGTAATCAACATCGGGGATAAGCCAGCATGAGGTCAATCAATTCTAACCCAAAGTGTCAAAGTTGATGATACAAAGGTGCGTTTAGTCGCTTTTACCAGAGATAAGCAAATGCCACTGATCCAGTTTCTATGTATTATAAGATAGATAGATAGAGATAGAAAATACTTTATTGCACACCTTAACCTAGGGATTACAAGAAAAAATAATAAACAAAACTTAAATTTATTGTACAATGGGCGGCCTTATCGCTATACAGCGATCTCTTCCAGACAACCTGGGAGTATGTATTTACAAAAAAATATATGTATGTATGTAGTCTATCAGCCATCTTGTTTCCATCGTACAAGCTTTGCTTAGTTTGGGACTAGAAGGCGTTGTGTTAATTAGTGTCCGTGAATATTTATTTATTTATTTATTTAGTTTTTGTATACCAATCACTGTTTAGAGCCCGTATGCTGATTTACTACTGAAGCACAGATCCGGATTCAAGCATAAATTTTTGTATGAAAATATCTATTCAAATCTATGCTTGACTAATGATTTCTTTATCAGCATACGGGCTTCGGTGGCTTACCGTCCTAAACAAGGGCCATGATCGTATCTTTCTTTGAATCGTGATATCATCATCGACACTTTCTGGTCACCTTCCATAAGCGTGTGGTTGTATACCTCATCTGGCTTGGTTATATCGAAGTGTACAACTGAAAAAAATAATGTTTTTTTATGAGAATCTCATCCCATCCCACTCCATACCACACAATACTGGTAAACGTGAAAGTTTAGATGTTTATTGTGTTTCAATCACGCACCAAAACTCGTACTAGGCCCTCTGGTCCAATTTAAAACTTGGAAATGTTGAAATATAGTCTGTAACCTTGAATTAACGCATAGGTGCTTTTTATGCCGGAAAATCAACAAGGATCAAATGCGACACGTATGTTGCCGCGGGTGAAATCTTAAAAGTTTAAAAAACTAGAGAAATCTATTTCAATTTGACTACCTTACGAGTTCACTATCACGTGAAGATGATTTAAAAAAATTACGATGTGATGGTTCTAGTAACCGTAATCATCACTGAGAGCCTAGTACGAGTTTTGGTGAGTAAATCTGGTATAAAACGTCTGATGCCCACCACAACGGTGGCCGCTGATTTGCATGGCGTCACTGAGCGGATTCTTTGAGAAGCTCGACATGCGAGTACGGGCTTGGTGTAGACCAAGCTTCTCAAAGAATCTACTCAATGTCTCCATGCAAATCAGCGCCCACTGGTGTGCTGGGCGTCAGACGTTTTACACCAGATTTACACACCAAAACTCGTACTAGGCCCTTAGCATGCAAATTTAAGATAACGCTTATTATGTTAATATAGTGAAAATCGAAATATGGTGTAAATTACAATAATCAATAAATTTGGTTTAATTAGATTGTTATTTTTCTGTGCGCAAAACCAGCGTTTACCAACGGCAAAACCGTCATGTTAGTATTAACCAAGTACACTCGAGAGCAATGATTCCGGGTCACTTAAAGAATGTTAAAAATCTCGGAAACTAAAAATGATAGGTTAATGCAATAAATTGTATTTAATAGACAATGTAATACTCCTTAAATGAAAGTAAAAAAATATGAGTCACCATACATTTTATTAACACAAAATTACATAAAGAAAAAAACTGCTGATCTCTCCTTAAAACAAAAATAGGAAACATGAAATTTTTGAACTTTATTACGATTTGACTTGAATTTTAATACTTCGTATTGCCTCCTCGTGCTTCCATTACTGCGTTTACGCGGTTTGGCATGCTGTACACCAAGTTCCTTATACGATTTTGGGGAATATTCTCCCATTCCTCTGTGAGAGCAATTTTGAGCTCACGAAGCGTGATTGGGGGAGGGTTTCGTTGTTTTACGCATCTGCCTAGCTCGTCCCAAGCATGCTCGATCGGGTTGATATCCGGGCTGCGCGCTGGCCACTCCATACGAGTAATGTTCATCTCTTGAAGGTAGTCATTCACAATCCTACCTGTATGAGGTCGGGCATTGTCATGCATAAATATAGCATCCTCACCTAAATTGACCATAAATGGACCAACATGATCATTGAGGATTTCTTCCACATATCTTACGCTAGTTAAAGAGCCGTTTTCTATGATCACCAGCTCTGTGCGACTTTCAGAAGAAATTCCGGCCCACACAAGTACAGACCCACCACCGTAGGCTACTTTTTCTTCGATGCATGCTTGCTTGAATCTTTCCCCTGGTCTTCGATACACTCTGTGTCTTTCATCGTGCTTGTAGAGCATAAATTTTGATTCGTCGGAGAACATAACTTTTGACCAATCTTCAATACTCCAATTTACGTGGCTCTGGGCATATCTTAGTCTTGAAATACGATGCCCACGCTCCAGTTTAGGGCCGTTTGCAGGTCTAAGGGGTTTTAAGTTAGATTCAGCAAGCCGACGTCTTACTGTCCATGCACTTGGGTTACTTCCTCCGAGGCGTCGAAACTGATTTGTGAGTTCAGTTCCTGTGAGAAAGCGATTTCGAAGCATGGTGTTCACCAAGTATCGGTCTTCTCGTGCTGTGGTACACCTGGTTCTGCCCGTTCCTGGTCTGCGTAGGTTAGAACCAGTTTCTTCGTAACGTCGGAGAACTCTTTGTACTGTTGACAGCGACACACCGACAGTCCTGGCTGTATCGCGCTGACTCCGGCCGGTTTCCAGCATTGTAAGTATTCTGGTGCATTCTTCAGGCGTAAGCGACATAATTTCAGCTTGAATAATGAATATAGAGCACTATCAACATGGTTTATATACCCACATAAATGACAGATTACAAACAAAAGCAAAACCAAATGCTGTAATTTCGTAGTTCCATCTTCGAAAGTGGCCCTTTTTCAAATTAGATTTTTTTAAGATATAACTTTACAATAACTAAGAAGTTTTAATACCTTCATTTAAGGAGTATTACATTGTCTATTAAATACAATTTATTGCATTAACCTATCATTTTTAGTTTCCGAGATTTTTAACATTCTTTAAGTGACCCGGAATCATTGCTCTCGCGTGTATTTATAATAATCCATTAGGATGAGATGGTTACATTGGTTACACGCCCATGAGTACGGTATAGCGAGTTACACTGCCTGGTTATGCAGCAGCACTCCAAAGTCGAGCGGTCGTTGCTACGCAGTGTACCTAACTCTACCTACCTACATGTTATCCTCACTCGCCACTGTACCTACTTATGGAGGTGTTTATTTACACAAAATTAAATGGAAAGTTTCGTAGAGTTTGGCATATGACACCGCGTTGAAGTCCAGAGCCCGTAGTATGAGTTTTGTTTTGTTGATCGAAACAATAATCAAAAGGCTACTTGCGAGATATTTTGTATCAAAATCCGATAAGCGCCTCTAGCGGGAGATTCGCAAACGATTTTTCAACATACGAAGAATGCGAGTTTGTCGATTCTCGCTTTGCGCGGACTATAACAAAACTCAGACTACGGGCACAATTGCTAGCGCATGTCCGCCTGAACTGAGGGATCCTATACTCAGATCAAGCTCAAAATTAGGCAGGAAAATGTGTACCGCGTATAGTATCCTACTCATTAAAGGAACTAGGTGGTCCAAGCTCCTCCCAAAAGATCCACCGGGATTTATCAGGAAAAACCAAAAACATTTCGGTCAAGCCTCCTTGAAACCATCGTGTAAATTTCTATAAAAACTTACCATTTTGAGTAAATCCTACACTAATAACACAACTAAATATTAAAAATAACTCCATTTTGTAGCCCCATGGGACCAACAAGTCCGATGGGGTAATTCGTGACTAGTGGGAAAAACATGACACATGTAGGGTGACCATGATTTGGAATGTCTATTTTGAGACTGACCCATCGTACTACCGTGTCAAACTGGTTGCACCACGGGAAAGTAAATTGACTCGTGGCAACATTTTTTTTCTCTTATAGTTTTGGTTCTCAGCGATAGAATAAGAAGGTAACTTTTTAATGTACTTTACGGTTTTTACTGAAAATTCTTAACATTATTTTTTTTTTATCCAAATTTTTATCTTTAAATTTTTTTGTTTGTCTATTTTAACTGTCAGATGTTTTCGTGATAGAGTACCTACTGTTTATCTTTCAACTTCTTGGTTTATGGCTTTCGCAACTTGACACAATTCTGCCAGTGTCTTTATATTTCAGTTTATCCTAGAACCATGGCCACACTATAAACTATGTGTCATCATTTTAAAAGAGGATAAAATGACAATTTCCTTAATAATGCTTTAATAAATAAAATATTTTTAATCAGTATCTATTTCATTAGTGGCTTCGACATACGTCAGTTAGTATTTACCTATAGCCTTGTACCACAGATCATGTAAATCTGGTGTGAAGCGTCTGACGCTCAGCACACCGAAACTCGTAATAGGCTATCAGTATAGCCTCTACCTAACCTTTTCTTAGTTTAAGACTAGAATGACGTTGTTTGAAATGTGCCTGTTTTAACTCACCATCTTCTAAAGGTGGTAGGGTTGTGTGAGGTATGGGCGACACTGGTAGAACGACTTCCTTGACAGCCACTAAGAATTTCAACGCTATCGTATCAAGTTTTGTAATTAGCATGCTTTTGACAGGGAAATGACACTCCCATTCGCCAGCGTTTATTTTCTTAACTGGTTGGTTTATCCGAACCTAAAACAATTAGAAAACAAGTTTTTTTGAATGATGTATAACGTTTTAAAGAACGTTTGGCGTTTGGCTGCCAGCACACGGTAAGTGTAGCTGTAGCCAAGAGTGGAGCACGCTTAGCCATAATCCACCTATTCACTCTTTTCTTGAAAATTCCTAGATTATATCGATCTGGAAAATACCGATGATTGCAGTTTGGTCATGAACATTTATTTATTTATTTTATTTTATTTAGATTATTTATTTGGTTAGTAGGTAACATAAAAACACTTATTAAACTAGGTTAGTAATTTTTAACTAATAGCGATGCTGCCCTCTGGATGAGGTTCCAAACCAAAGGACAGTTATGTTTTTGAGCAATAACATTTAGGATGCTGTTGTTGCTCCACAATAAAACTATACTCCACTTTTCAGCACCAAGCGTAAAATCGGTCGGAAGAAGAAGAAACTTAGTTGATAAAATCAGAAAAACATTTTAAACTACTATTATACCACTTTTGAGCACCAAGCCCAATGGTAGATAAGCGTGGGCGCTGAAAATCTTACTGCGAAATATTTCTCATTCCAGTTTTCCCCTACGCGAGTCCCCTGCGTGGGGGATTTCTGGAACTTTTGTCCAGTAATCCCCTTAGCGACCCCTGCGACTGCCAGCAGGGAAAAATTGGAAAAGGAATTCTTCAGGTTTACTTACATTTAAGTACCAATCATTATTTTTCACTAGTACGTTGCAACTGGCCAGCAGGGACGTGTTTCTAACAACGCATCTGTGAAGAGGATAGGTATAAATATTTTTGGTGAGCAGCAGACGCTTCTATTGCAAAATGTTTGGAAAAAACCAATCAAAAAACACCCGCAAAAAAACTGCCTTAATAGTGGTCTAATTTTAATGAAACTTATACCTACCATTCGGAAGCCCTTTTCCGGATTGAAATATAGGCCATATTTTATTGAAATCAAAGACGTGGAGACTTAGATACAGATTGAACTTTCTAAACCAAAAGCAGCCATTTGCTACGAGGTTCATCGTATGCTGGTGACAGATATTTTGGTGGAAAGATTCGCACGCGTACGTAGTCGCTGGTATCAGTATTGATATACTTACACGCCACTGCAATCACTTCCTCTCTCAAAGTGTCTGCCAATGTGATGTATCTTTAGCAGTATAGGTCCATCTTCTTCGAGCACTCTGATGCGCTGGCCCCCGGCATCGACCGATAAGTCGAAGTGTGCTAAACAAAATAAGTAAAAGATACAAGCGCTCGTGGCGTAGCTTGCTTAGGGCCGTAAGATCAATAGTGGTTTAAACCACGAAATAGAGTTTAACCTCCTCTCTCCAATTATTTCATAAGATCAATGGTAGTTAATCGACCATGGGTAGCTTAAACTGACAGAGATGACAGTAGATTAATCCATCGATCAAATGTAATTGTAGTTAACGAAACCCATAGTTTAAATTGCTTTTGATCTTAAGGCCCTAGTCAATCTTCACCGATTATCTAACCGATTATCTAAGTTAAGCGATGTTCTGCGTGGTTAGTATTTGGATGGGTGATCGTTAGTGGCATTTATGTTCATATTATTACAACAAAACAAAGTTATTTTATTTTACAGCGACAAAGGAATTCTTATCAGGGTAATCCCGTTATTTATTGTTATATTTAAGGTTTTAATAAACATTTAAGTTCGCAAAATACTCAACATGCTCTATCATTGTCACTTGGATGACAGCGAAAAGAGATGACAACCGATTTAGCAATCATTTCAGTTAGCTCAGCTTTCGAACACTAATATGAATAAACCCTTCACAGTAATATGTTAGTGACAGATGAATATTTGTCTAGGGTTTAACCCCCCGTTTGTTGGACTACAGTTTAGAATTAAAATTCGGAAAATAGACAAATTTTAACTAATAAATCTGCGTTGAGCAATTACTCGTAAAAGAAACGTGATCATCTTAAAACTTACCATGGCTTTGATGAAAATTTAACAGAAATACAGAAAATAACACAATAAACATTTCAAATTATACTGATCTACATAGTTATAGCTGTAGAACTAAAAGACCAACCAATGAGCATGGGAACTAGGTTAACCATTATTTTGATACTACTTCATAAGTAGCATAAATACACATGAAACAGTTGAGCTATCTACAAACCGTTGCAAACGATTTATAGACAGCTCAACTGGTCCAAATCAGTACCAATCGGAAGCGTGCCCAAGACACAGGCTGCATTGCCGCGCTGAATGCCATCTAGTCTCAAACCAAGGAAATCTAGAGTTTACTTAGGTCATTTACTGAATTGCTGATAGGATACTTAGGTACATAGGTACAAAAAGTTTATTTCATACTAGCTGATACAACCGACTTCATACGCGTGTGAAACTTTACACCAAAAAAATTTGTCACCAGATGGTATAAATTTCGTTGAAATTGGTCAGCGAACAAACAAATAAACTCGATTTTCAGAATCAGAATCGTTTATTTAGTAGATCTGCATATTTAGTTTATCCATATCTTTAATTTTCGTTCTTAACTTTTTTACAGTTTTATAATCAGTATAGTAGGTATTCCTACATAGAAGAAAAGTACGACTAATACAATATTAACAATATTAATAAAAATATTTACAACATACACATGAAACAAATATCAAACCGTTGCTAAGGATATATACAGATGATAGCTCGTACATATTGTAGATAGCTCAACTCAATGCTATCCTACTAATATTATAAACGCAAAAGTTTGTGTTTGTATGTTTGTTCTTCTTTCACGCAAAAACTACTGATCCGATTTGGATGAAACTTGGAATATATATTGTCAGTGACCTAGATTAACACATACGTTACTTTATCCCGGAAAAAGAACGGGATCCAACGGGAGGGCCCTTTTTCATCACTAATAAAGAAAATCCTACTCTTTGTGGAATTGATGGTTACTTTTGCAGTTTCAAAACAGGATACATTATTTATTATCCTCTTTAAGTGTAGGTAGGTACTACTACAAGAATCTTTAAGTATAGGTTAATGTACTAGCTACGTGACGTAACAAGTACTAAGTCATACATGAAGAATACTGCATGCATGGGCGTCCCGGAAGGAACTAGTATGTCATCCCGAGTTAAGCTGAAAAAAAAATTATACAGGCTTAGTTTGGGCGTTGTGTGAAATGTTCAAGAAAAAATATCTAAGAAAGGAAAAACTGAATTTAAAAGTACCTACGTAGCTTCTAGCTAGAGGAAAAAAACCTGTACGTGCAGTCCCTACGCGCGGGAGAAGTTATACTTCGAGTGCCACGCATTCACTCTCGCTCTGTGTTTAATGTGAAATTAATTTAGTATTTATTTTTATGTACTTAACCAATATGCAGTACTAAATTTTCACTTCAAAATAAAAAGTAAAAAGTTGCATGAACACTGCCATCTATTATATTTTGACTGTAGCGTATTAATAGGTAGTCTCTTTCTCTTCGCCCCACTGTCAGTTGGAAGTAATCTTCAAAAACACGGGCGGTCAAATGCTGAATTGCTGAACACTGCCATCTACATTTGATTGTAGCATTTGTAGCGTATTAGCCTCTGTCTCTTTCTATTCGGGGGAATAGAAAGAGACAGATACTATGTCATCCCGTAACGCAACGTTGTTGGAAGTCGCATTAGAAGTATAACTTCAAAAATATCTGAGAAAGGAAAAAGTGAATTTAAAAGTACGTAGCTCCTAGAGAAAAAAACTAGGTCATAGCGTAAATATTCTAATGAATAATGATCTACATACATAAATACATAAATGTGTGTTAAAATGTATATAAGTTGTTATATAATAATAGCTTTAATATAAAATTATGCAAAGTTTAACCGGTAATTACGTGTTGGTTGCGATTTTTTCTAAATTATTAAATAAGGAGTCGTATCTATACACATCCCATCATCAGTGCGCCTTGATCACGAATAAATGTGACAATCGCAAACGTATCGTAACGCAAGCGTATCCGAGATACACTGCGCGTTGACACTACAACGGTTGGCAGTCGAGCTGGCAGTGACGCGCAATATAACTCGAATACGCTAACGCGGCAGCTGTCAGATTTGTTGATGATAGAGATACTGACCACTAGACGTACGGAAACACAGCACCAAAAATGGAACTGGAAGCAAGCAAGAAAGTTCGTATGAGTTAGTCGCTCCGATCTTGAGGAGATGGTGATTCAGATCACAGTGGCCCGTGATCATAAAAATAATCTTTTTGAATTAAAACTTTTTTCTGAGTTCCCTGTATCGTAATGGTCATTAGGAAGGGAAAGCGTCGTAAGTAACATTTTTTATTAACCTCGTCACGACATGTCATAATAGTAAAGTTGTCAGCGAGAATTGAAGACGTTTGCTGACGTAATATGACAGTTATCAAAAATGCCGGCTTCAAAGAAGTATGTAGGTACTAAGTATTAGGTATTATGTGGTATGTTAGGCTGATTACGGATGAAAGAATAGGATTTTTAGTTTCTCGAAACCTAAAAAAAAAAATCAAATGGTTTTAAGTTTAGTTAAATATCTGCAGTAAATGCATTGTTCTCAACAAAACACAGATAATCTTTGACAGTTTCCCCAGACTTTCGGGCGGCGACTTCCGCGCATGCGCGATCAGACCAGCCCCATCTAGGCCCGTCAGACACAAAATGGCTACCAAGTGAAGCGTCTCACAATTGATTTTTTTACCACCACACCAGTTTCAAATAGCACAATACGAAAAACAACCGTTCCATGAGTAAACCAAGATTAATAATAGCAGCGTGGCATAAACGCGGCGGTCAAAAATAACCTATATGCAAATAACCCGTGTGCCGATGTCGTGCTAGAAGAAATTTCTCAAAACTTGATTCTTATTTCTAAAATTTCTGTTTAAATGTGCAATAGACGTATGTGGTTCTTTTTAGGAGCGTTCAGTGACGCAGTACCCGTTCCAGCCAGCTTTGGTGAGTACATACGCCTTCTATCAATTTGCCGACTAGTGTAAGACGGTTTGTGTGACCTAAAAATCTAGACTTAATGCGGTTAGTAACAGTGTCATACGGTGCTAATAGCATCATTACATGTTTCACTATTTCCAGCAGTGAACACTATCTTTACATAAAATTAATAGAAACTACAGAAAAAAAGATAGTAGCCTTGTTGTTCATGAGTAGTTTTAGCTTATAAATTGTACGTGTTCGAAATATAAGAACACAAATTTGGAATACAGAACAAAAAAAATGACATAACTATTACTTTAGCGGCGTGTAATTTGTTCAATGATCGTTCAGCGATGGGTTTTCCTAAATTTCGGGGATCCTGTTACCGTCTCTGTCGCTCGCATTGCGTTCCTCTCTTTCCAATAATGTTCCTGAATGGGTTTTAGGCATGCGCGGTGTAAATTCAGGGTCGTCAGAAAATTGCTGATAATTTTCCCAGTGATTTTTCTCCAGCCAAACCCCGTTAAGGAAAGCTTTAGCAGTGTCATAGTAACCTCTTTCTTCTATCCCAAAGAATAAGGTTCAATTTTCAGTAATTTTTGGACCACATTCTTGGAGGCTTACGTAAAATTTGTCATATTTTGCAAATTTTTTTAGTTATGTCTGTTGTGACAGGCGGATGGATTGTCGAATTTAATACAGAGGGGCTTGGCAGTTCGCCCGTTGGACCATAAAAACAAACACGACTCAAAAATCGATAGACCTGCGTCAAGTTTTAGGTTAGGTATGTCAAAGGGAGAATATTGAAGCTGCAAGTTCCTCAATGTGTCTCTAAGATGTTTCATCATTGGTGATTCTGTTGTAACAAAGTAACTAAATATACGAAAAACAGGAAATTCATTTGCTTAAAATTTTACAATTATTTGTTTTTCTGATACCTATATTATATCAGGTCTTATTCTTTCAGCTAAAGTTCAAATTAGCGTACCACCTCAATGACAATCTCACTGACATGACAAAAGATAATCTTAAAATTTGATTTTTTTTATTCAGCTGTTCAATCTCTAGCGCTAATTAATCGACACTAAATTTAGTGCCACTAACGTATAAAGAATATTCAACGGCCAAGTCACACAATATTAACTATAATAATAAAGAAATCGCAGTAAGGCACCTTAGACTTGGCACGACTTTGTCTAGATTTCATTACTTTTTAGAGATAAGCAAGCAGCTCCATCGAGACTTGGCTATAGATTTTTACAGAATGTTTTTGGTGGGATAGATTTGACTAGAGATTCATAAACAAAACTGTCAAAAATCATAATGCTCGAGTCCGGATCAGTGCTTGAGCAGAGAGCAGTAAATTAGTTTGGGTAGATAATGTAATCGATTTTCTTGTTGCATTTTTCTAAACTTCTAAATCTTGGGCCGGTATTAGAATTGAATTTATTGTTGCATTCTTTCTAAATTATAACTTAAACAGTTGGGTGAGTATTGGAATCCATTTTCTTATTGTATTTTTTTAAACTAATCTTATTTGACAGCACTAAAAATGTTGCCGTCCGTTTTTTTGAAAAGACTAAGAAGGCTATAATTTTTGGACTGTCAAAAGAATTTAGTGTAGAAAAATGCAACAAGAGAGTCTAATACCACTATTAGGTAAAGTTTCTCTCATAGCATAAAGTCGGTATAAGAGAGAACTATGTTCGTGTCCGTTGGATGTTAATTAATATTAATTAAAGTACTTTTTTGTGTCATATCCACACATCGCGTAATCCTACTAATATTATAAACGCGAAAGTTTGTAACGATGTATGTATGTATGGATGTTTGTTACTCTTTCACACAAATACTACTGATTCGATTTGGATGAAACTTGGAATATATATTGTCCGTGATCTGGATTAACACATAGGATACTTTTTATACCGTTCCCGGGGAAAAGATGAACATCCAAAAAAAAATATCAGTAAAAACATCAGTCCAGCTGTTCATTTGTTAGAAATGGTACCTATAGCAAAACACAACTGACATAGAACAACTGACAGCTTGAATGAAACCTTTTTATGTTGGTGGGTACACAACCTGGCCGTAAATAATCAAATTAAGAAAACAATATTTACATTCTTAAGCTACGTGTACAAAGATGAAATTTTTACAAGCGATCCGATTTGGATTAAACTTGTAATATATATTGTCCGTGAGCTGGATTAACACATAGACTATGGGTAATTTTTACCCTGAAAAATCAACGGAATCCAACGGGACGCGAACGAAGTCGCGTGCGGCCTCTAGTGCTATATATTATTTTATCATAGCATAATGCGAAATACCCGACTACTAAAACATTTAGATTTTATCATTTTTGTGTTTCAATCATGCTGTTACTACTGTTCCGAATTGGCTGAAACTTGGAATCACTATCACTACATAGTATAAAGCAAAGTCGCTTCCCGCGTCTGTCCTAATGTCTGTATGTATGTATGCTTAGATCTTTAAAACTACACAACGGATTTTGATACAGTTTTTTGAAGTTATACTTCTAATGCGACTTCCAACGACGTTGCATACGGGAGGACATAGTCTCTGTCTGTTTCTATTCCCCCGAATAGAAAGAGACAGAGACTAATACGCTACAAATGCTACAATTAAAATATAGATGGCAGTGTTCAGCATTTTTTGAAGTTATACGACTTCCAAACTTCCAACTGACAGCGGGGGGAATAGAAAGAGACTAATACGCTACAATCAAAATATAACAGATGGTAGTGTTCAGCATTTTTTGAAGTTATACGACTTCCAACTGACAGCGTCAAACAAAAGAAAAAGAAACAGCCGTAATTTCAACCATCAGGAGCAGAGCTCTGTAGGCGGAACAGTGATGCGTCGGACTGCGGGCAGACCGACAACGGGATACGAGTTCAAATCCAAACCGACAGTATAGACTTTTTGCAACTTTTTACTTTTTATTTTGAAGTGAAAATTTAGTACTGCATATTGGTTAAGTAAATAAAAATAAATACTAAATTAATATCACATTAAACACAGAGCGAGAGTGAATGCGTCGCACTCGAAGTATAACTTCTTCCGCGCGTAAGGACTCCACGCACTGGTTTTTTTAATAGATAGAGTGATTTAAGAAGAAGGTTTATAATATGTATATTCATCACTGCATTGCACCCGTGCGAAGCCGGGGCGGGTCGCTAGTATATTATATAGTTCGTAACCTAGATCATCACTTAAGCTACTTGTTATCTCGAAAAATTTGCACGAAAAATTGGTTCGAACGGGACAAAGTCACGGGCGGAAGCTAGTATTTTATATTATTTTAACCTCAGTTCAAAACTCATGTGTTTATTTATTTGATCTCTGAATAAATTAACATTTAAATTTAATTAGGTATACACTCTAATTATGCCTACAAAATTATTTTTAAAAAGAATTTAGCAAAGCGGAAACGGTCATACGTATTAGGTAGTTTTTTTAATAATTTATAACCCTTTTAATAATTTTGCATGCGAATTTTTGTTTTTCAAAATGTAATAAAAACGTCATTCCAATTTTTTTCCAAAACAATACACTCACGAAATATTAAGAATGGATCCCTCAATTCAGACGGAGATTAATTTATCTAATTGGGTACATAGAGTGTACAGCTTCATTGTTTTATAGGGTTCCTAGTTACTTATCTTCTTAGTTCCGATTTAAAAATCAAAAACAATCTTTTTAGGGTCTTTGCTGTACAAATACATAAAAAACATGTGTGTAATTCACACGTGGTAGAAGAGAAACCTTCAAGACTTTCAAATCACAACGATGCTATAGTACATTGTTTACCGAGAGGAGAAAGTGACCGATTACCGTCGAGGGCTTTAAAACACCCGAGATCGGGAATCGCACTTTCTCTCGAGTGATACATAGTGCTTTATACTACACCTACGAAGAAAATAAAAAACTGAAACTGAATGAACAAATTGAAAATGGCGCCAATGGCGTCTGCAATTTTCACATGTTCTTTTTTCAAATTGTTTATCCTGCCGCCGCAGGGTCGCACTGCCAGCCCGACACCATCCAACACACAGCTAGTGGCCAGTGTCATTTTGCGAACTTGGAGATAAAAACTCACTGTAAAAACTTTTTGGCTTTTGATATTTAGGTTACCGGCGCATAGTCTTACCCAAAATTAAAAAATAAAAACCACGTAAGAAATGGATTTTCATACACTTTTCTCTCCCGCTCAGATGCGTTTTCTCCCCGCATATTTGTTCGATATGCAGACTTTCCAAGCAGGTGTAGTATAAAAGAAGTTTTCACTTCAAAAGGTATTTTTTTAAAAGTGAGCGAAAAAGTAAAAGGGATAAAGTAGTAGGTATAGGCGACCAAGAAATTGGTTTACCACTCTAAGGCTGAATATCATTTGCACATACAAAACATCAAGGGCTATTTTTGCTTGACAGATTACCGCTACTTATAGCTGCTACGCCAGAATCTGTCATTCCTGTTTATTTAAACTCCTTAGCGAATAATTATGTTACTGGGAGATGTCATCAAAAGTGGTAAACCAATTTCTTGGTCGCCTATACCTAAATCACAGAAAACTAACGTAAGTACCTACCAAAATCTTTTATTGACAGAGTTTATACCAGAGTATTTTTGACGAGATCTTACTGACAACTTGGACAAAAATGCTTTGTATGTTTGTATGTTTGTTCGGCGAGATCTTTTGAACCGCTTATCCGATCTTCACAGAATTTAGTAGGTATACGGATAGTACTCTTAAGGTTTACTGGTTTGTTAAATGAAGTAAATCGGCCAAGTGGTCGTGAAGTTATGAGGGTCCAAAGGAAGTAAAAAAAAAAGTCGTACAATAATATCAAGTGGGGTGTCATATGATAGGGTTTTGTTTAGACATTTCAAAACCGTTTTTATTTTGACTCTAGGTCTAATAGTTTTTGAGTTGTAAAAAATATAAAATTGGCAAACCCAGTATAACGTGAGCTACTATTTCTTGGAGTTTCAATGATTTTGTAGTTTAAGTAAGACTGGTACTTAGCTAGACGGCGATTTCGAAGCGATTTGCAAATTTTATTAGAACCATTGGTCAATAAAAATTGTTTGGGTTTTATAACCCTCCGACCATCACGAGATCTCAGTTCGGGGCGAACTATTAGTATTTCTATGGTTTATAGCCAAAAAACAGAATCCTTGAAGAGCTACGATTCAGCTGCGTTTCAGCTGTCACAATTTGACAGTAGAATACGAAATAACCACAGATGAAAAGTCGACAAGTTTTTTAGTAGATTGAGCCCCTGAGCCCGTAGTCTGAGTTTTGTGATGTTGACTTGCGACAAGCGAGAATCGAGAAACTCGCAGTTTTTGTATGGAGAAAAATAGTTTGCAAATCTCGACAGGCACTTATTGGATTACTTATCGGACTAATATTATAAACGCGAAAGTTTGTAAGTATGGATGGATGGATGTTTGTTACTCTTTCACGTAAAAACTACTGATCCAATTTGGATGAAACTTAGAATATATTATTGTCCGTGACCTGGATTAATACATAGGCTACTTTTTATCCCGAAAAATCAACGGAATCCAACGGGACGCGAACGAAGTCGCAGGCGGCACCTCGTACAAAATATCTCGCAAGACGAGACTACGGGTTCTGAACTCGGTACCCTAGGTATTGTATCTAGTCATGTTCTATATTTAGAGGTCCATGACCGACTCCAAAATATACCAATGACCCTATAGCAGGATATTCTCAATTGACGTTCTCAATACGTATTGTGCTGAAGTGGAAGGGCCACAGTGATAAGGCCGTCCATCAGTAGGATCTTTGCGAAAAAGTTCGTCTGGGAGTACTAGCACTGTGCCTATATCTGAGACGATATTAGTATTGATATATAATATATATACGATATATTAGTGTACGATTCGGAGAAAAAAATTGGGAGAAATTCTCCCAATCGTCACTTTTGATTTTAATAATTTTTGTTGTGACGATTCGGACAACTTTAAAAATAGCTGCATTGTACAGTCAGGTAAACAATTTTTAAGCAAAATGTGATATAGCTATTAAGGTGGTTCGATTTCCATATTAATTTATTTTACCAATTTGGGGGAAATTATATTATTATACCTAACAATTCAATTTGCTTTGTACGCGGTTCTTTTTCACGTCATTGTTAAACCTTATATTAAAAACAAGAAACTTGAAAACAAGTCAACAAACTAAAATGAGTGATTCTAGCGACGAGGAAGTTTGTTTGACGCCAACAGAATTGACTGAAACTGTAAAAAAATTACACTCAATTTAAATAACTGTAGCAACGTTACTTTCAAATTTTCTTAATTATACCTTAGTATTATTTTGTTATAATTTAAAGATTATTCTGTAATACTTACCTGTCATAATGTAGTAGTTAATACCTAAACTGAAATAAAAGTACCTTCTTGTGATTGTAAAATTTTTTTTTGCATTTAGTCATTTCCTCGCTGAGGTGGAATGAAAAGTTACGTGTTGCACTCGAGTGCAAAGATTTTTCACCTCGTGCTCTTTTGATTCCCTCGCTAACGCTCAGGATTCTAATTTTAGAATCCTTCGCTTGCTCGGTCATCAAAATTGAACACGCGGTTAAAAAGCAACTTTGCACTCTTGTATAACAAATAACTATTGCCTTTTTGTAGGTTTTTGTTTAAGCGTTTTGTGGAACCCGTAGCATGCGAAGAAAACTTACGCTTGGCCGTCTACTGTCACGAACAACGTTATCCACTACCTATCTGAAATCGATAGGTAAGTAATAATCATTTTACGAGTTTATTCTGTCATAAAACAATACAATATGCGTTGATATAATATACAAAATGACCTATATTACTAGTGGCTCTGGGAGCTGTAGACCTCGCGAGCATACTAAATATTCCAATATTCAACATCATCAATCAACATCATCAATGTCGTGTAAGGTGTTTTCTGAAAGTCTTTAAGTGCACTTTTATTAATTTCTAATCTATGGCTTATTATTATGCTGATGCTCTCATTCAGTGAAGGAAAACATCATGAAGATAATTATCAGTTAGTATTCTAACAGCGACGAAACGCTTGCAGCCTGTCACGTATTGAAAACTAACTATAATGCAAATTGGTGTGTGTGTGTGTGATGTGATGTTTTCCTATTTAATTTTGTAAATTTTTGAGGAATGTAATGTGCAAGTGCATTTTCCATTTTGTGATTTTTTTGATTTTTTTTGCATCATCTTGTGTAGAATGAGGTCCTTTGTGTTTCTCTCAAATTTGATTGAAAACCATCGATTGTTTGATGAGCTATCCTGTTCATCATGCTGAAGATCCTTATCAGATCTTCGCCAAACTTTTATGAGACCAACTTATAGTAACTACCTTTCAAATAAAAAAAGAATAATTGAAATCGGATCTCATTTGGTGGAGATATCCAGTATATCAAATAGCCCCCTTTTTGCCCTTTTTTTGGGGGAAGTACCCCTCCAATCAAAAATCCCCGACGACAAAAAAATCTAATAAGTCATATAACATGTGTACCAAGTTTCGTCCAGATCGGTTGAAAAATGCGACCTGTAGAGTAGAACAGACAGACAGACAGACAGACAGACAGGCAGACAGACATCCGGACAAACGCATTTTTGGCCAATGTGGAAACTGAGACGCTTCGCTCGCTCGGTCAATTATGTTGAATGATTTTAGATCAAAAAGTGACAGGGATATTGTCTAAAATTGAATGTGTATCTGTTTCTTTGTTCGTTTGATTCGTTTAAAACAAGTGTAAGGCCTCAAACGCACCAGCGGTTAACCGCGGACGCGGCTAACCGCGCGTTTTCAGTTTAATAATGGAACCGCTAGCCGAACCGAAGCGGTTCTATATTATTATAATAATAATTATTATTAGTTACCTTATAATTACGTCACGGCTCAGTCGGTAGTAGCTCTGCCTTCCGTGCTGTGGGTCGTGGGTTCGATCCCCACCGAGAACAAACATTTGTGTGTTGTAAACATAGATGTTTGTTCTGTGTCTGGGTGTTTCTATGTATTATAAGTATGTATTTACAAAAAAAAAAATGTATGTATGTATTCTATCAGCCATCTAGTTTCCATCGTACAAGCTTTGCTTAGTTTGGGACTAGAAGGCGTTGTGTTAAGTGTCCGTGAATATTTATTTATTTATTAATTATTAAAAAATTCTTGACCGATGAAAATCTCCTTAGATTCTCTTCATAATTGATGGGCATCATCAGACCGTGGAGTATGGACTCTAGTTCAAATCTGAATACATTGAGATGAAATAAATGTTTTACTGTAATTATGCGTGAGCTTCCTTAATACTGGTTTTCTTACTGATGAATATACCTTGACTTGGAAACGGCTGCACCAATTTTCAGTAAATAGCAAAGAACCATCCCAGGAAAATCATCTTACTAGAAAATTGCATTTAAATCGGAGCTCTACTTTCAGAGCTACGAGAGCACGGACAAACAGACACATAACCCTAAAGCAACCCTAAAAGACATACCTTGCCAAACCGTGTGGTCGAAGCCTGGAATAGGCTGCCAGAGACTATAATTAGTGCTCCAACGGTTAACACATTTAAAAACAGACTAGATAAACCAAGTGCACAGACAATATTAAGTGATATACACGTATCAGCTTTAAGCTGCCTGTGTATAAAATAATAATAAAAATAATAATAATAATAATAACGCCGTCAAACTTACAACGCCACTTCCGTTTTTCGGTCTGTCGGAGGTTAAAAACTTACTTGTGTTTATTTGTGAAAAGTGAGTCGCGATTTTTGTATCGAAAAAAATAGTTTTCTCAAACATGCTTGGAAATTAGAGCATTATTTTGACAACCTTCTTCGAGATAAATCGAAAATGCAGTACTGGCCAAACACATGCGAGCAGCTGCCTGATAAAAAATGTATGAAAAACCATTTCTGTCGTGTTTAGCGGCCAAATAAATTACATACATAATTTATAAGTTTAAAAAACTGGAAAAAAACCGACTTCAATTTGATACTCATTTATCATAAAATGATGATGATGATGATGATGATAGCAGTTCATTGGGACTGTTCTATTGATCGTAAACACCACAGAAAAGCAAAATACGCAATGTCGTGTACGTGGATGGCGTGTTTTTTCCAGTTACTCTTAATCAACTGACAAACTACTGAAAAATATACAACCGAATTGATACCTTTTCCTTTTTTGACCTCGGTAACTTATACTTATCGAGAATCCATCTCATGACCCAATTTCCGGTTTCACGATCAGATGATGATGATGCTGATGATCATAAGATGCATTGGGAATTGTCATGAAATTCATGGGAACTGACTTCAATTTGAAACGTTGAACCTTCATCATTAAATAATGATGATGTTGATGATGGAAGTTCATTGGGACTATTTTATTGATCGTAAGCACCACAGAAACGTCACAGGAAAGTAAATACGCAGGCTTTCAAATTGAAAGCTGATTACTGAAAAAAAAAACAAATTTACACTGTAACTTTGTTGTTCGTTATTGATTTTGAAAAGTAATTGTATTTTTAACTAAACAAGCCTTGGCCACAACTAGGCAATGATGGACTCACTTTGCACGTTCGTCCCTCACTGCCTCTGTTGCGGGCCGCTGCAGTAATGTACTATTAGTGAAACCTAAAAATTTCTTCATACAAAAATTTCGAATCACCGCAATCTAACAAAATAAAACTCGGCTATGAGCTCGGGCAGGTACCTACGTAATGGTCGGTTCAAGTGGTGAGAGACGGCGGCGTAAGATTACGTAACTAGCGATACGTCTGCGACAGGCACTTGCGGCTGGTAGGTGTAAATGAGCAATTACGAATATCAAACGTTAATTTACTAATATAATTTGTATCCTAACTTCTATACTTAATACGTATCCTTGTCATCACCGCTGTTTTGGTACAATAAAGTTTTTAGAGTAGAACTATTATTGTTTTTTTATACCGCATATACTATAGTAGGTGCCAAATAACACCCCAATACAGGTCATTCACCCACCTTCACCACGATGTCGCAAAATTCAATTTATGAATAGCTAATTCTGTCGCTTTCCATACAAACCTGTCGCTAAGACGGTAATCGCTCGAATCTCGTAGTACTGTTTGTTTACCATACATAAATTGAATATTGCGACATCGTGGTGAAGGTGGGTCCTTCACCACGATGTCGCGAAATTCAATTAGAGTGACCTGTATTGCAGTGTTATTTGGCACCTACTATATCTTCATCTAACTTCATCTCATAATATTAAAATGGTGGATTCTACAAGAAAATAAAAAATAATTCCCGATATAATTTTTTTTTGTTTTATTATGTAATATTTGTGAAATTCGCGCTCAACCATGTAATTTTTTAACTGACGGTAATTTTTTTTACTAAAATCTCTAAATAATAGTGAATATATTTTTACAAAAAAATTTTTTTATGACTAACTGAATATTTCACTGCAGTGCGTATTTTGAGGTTTTTTCCGTAACGCTAAAAACCACAGAAAAATAGAAGTTTTATTTATCAGTATGAACATTATTATATACATTCTGGTACCTAGAAAATCGTGTCATAAAAATCGGTTCACCGTTCAACAAACACCCAAACTTTCACATTTATATTAACAGTTAAGTAGAAGGATAAGAGGGATATAAAAAATAGACCGCAATATAGGTCATAGCATCCGACTCGTCTTGGTAAAAGTTACCCAATTGTTGTATTAGGCTCTTTATTCTGTGAATGGGTACCGAAGTATGTCACGTGGCCCAAGCGATGTGCGCAAGCGTTTGTAATTGCTCCGATTTTTTTTTCATTTATTACAGAACCTTTTTTTTAATTTTTTTAGGATTGTTACCCATTTTTTAAATATTATTTTTTATTATTGGTAACTGAGGGGTTTTATTTATTTTATTACATCGGTTGTGACAGACATACTTTCGATTATTATGTTTAAGTATTTATTGGAACGAAGTTCCTTATCGCTACGAAATCGGGGGCTAGACGGAAAAAATTAAGAACAAAAGTTGTAACGACACTTTTTTCAAACTTTGACAACGTCATTCGAATAAATTGGTGCAGGAAGGAAACAAATGAATGTAGGTATTGTTGAATTTTGTTTTAATTTAGGTGCTCCTGTGTATTTACTGTAAGAAAACAACACCTCAAGGAGCTTCGTTCCATCCGGGTGTCCCTTGACACCTCTCATTTTTTTTTATTTTAAGTCTTTTCACGACTGAATCAGATATAGGTACTACTATTATTAGTTAACTAACCAGTAATACAATTGCCTCGAAATTGAATTATTCATTGTTATCAAGAATTTTGTTCGTCATTATGTAATAATAAATAGGAAATACAAATTTACTTACAAAGACGACCCTTGTAACCTATAATATAAATGTAGGTCCTTCATATACCTTGTTTATTTATACGAGTCAAACAGACACTTATCAAATCGCTAGAAAAGATGCGTCACTATAGTTTTTTCTCTTCTTTTACAATTTTTTTTAACGATGATCCTATTTCTGTTTTTTTCGTAAATATGTTTTAAAAACTTGTTTTTTTAATCCCTCTGAAGAGATAACTTACCTAGGTAGGTTACTTCATGTTTAGTTTTTTCTCTTTTTGTCGAATTGCTTTGAAAAGGATACCATTCTTGTGTTTTTTCTTTATGAATCTCTTAAATGGATGTTCATCATTATCATCATCAACCTATATCCACTGCTGGACGTAGGTCTCTCCCGGAGCCTAGCCGGAGCGCGTCCTACACTACGCTTGCCTAAACGCGGTAAAAGGATGTTACTGATAGTTTTCTAATTCTTAAATCGCTTTCGCTTATGAATTAAGCCAGCAATCCGTAAAAGAGCAAGTGGACCGCGACGCTCTCAGTCAGTGTCCGATCGGCGCGTGTGGTGGTAACGCGGTATCTGTGTGCGTGTAGTGATTGTGCATATCGGATATTTGACGGGACCTGTGATTCGGTGAGATATATACTTATACTGTGGCATTTTTTTGCAGTGTTGAAATTTTTTTGGCTAATTATTTATTGAAAAGTTTTCCTTTTTTGATAATTTTCACGGAACCCTAATACAGTAGTGACATTTAAAAGAAATATGATGTAACTAGATAAACGAAATAATCTGCATATAAATATATAGCTATAGATAATATCTGCGTTAAAATATAAAGTTGCAATTTTTTTGCAAAATAAAAAAAATATATCCGTTTTTTTTAAATTGGAACGGAATACTAAAAGTAGCAAAAAGTTTCTAATAGTAATTACTTAATAGCAAAAAAACAAGACTATTTTTAGTGTGCTTCTTAATTCACACGTGTGAGCATAAGCACCTACCTACCTACTCCGTTTTAAAACTAAGGCCCGTATGCTGAATTACTGCTCAAGCACTGATCCGTACTCAAGCATAGATTTCTGTATGAAAATCTCTACTCAAATCTATGCTTGAGTAACGATTCTTGTATCGGTTGAAATCGGTTGATCTGTTGATTCCAAAGAAAAAAATGCGTGCAGTCCCTACGCGCGGGAGAAGTTATACTTCGAGTGCGACGCATTCACTCTCGCTCTGTGTTTAATGTGAAATTAATTTAGTATTTATTTTTATGTACTTAACCAATATGCAGTACTTATTTAGTTAGAAAAGGTTCTATGCTCATGTTGCCTAAATCAGAACTAGATGGCGCTGCTAAGTTTAGTCGAATCCTAGAACGCGCTATCGAAGTATTTTGCGTTCTGTGGGGGTCTTCGTATGTGATCACTCTCGCTCTGTCTCTTTCTATTCCCCCTCCCCAGGAGCGTTAAACGTTTAACGCGTTAGACGCTGTCTCTTTCTATTCCTCCTTCGTTTAACGCTTAAAGCTGTCAGTTGGAAGTCACATTAGAAGTATTAACTTCAAAAATATTTCTTTAAAATGCTATTTATTTATATTCGCATTGCATTGATTTTTGCATATTGATGGGTACTCTGAGCCCTTAAAGTTTTTGGGGGTGGTATTATACCCTAGGTACATAACAACTGTCAGTGTGTACATTTATATACTAGTGGCTCTGGGAGCTGTAGACCTCGCGAGCATACTAAAAGTGAGCTATTGATGTGATGTTTTTTCTATTTAATTTTGTAAATTTTTGAGGAATGTAATGTGCAAGTGCATTTTCCGTTTTGTGATTTTTTCTTTTAGATTTGTTTTGCATCATCTTGTGTAGAATGAGGTCCTTAGTGTTTCTCTCAAATTTGATTGAAAACCATCGATTGTTTGATGAGCTATCCTGTTCATCATGCTGAAGATCCTTATCAGATCTTCGCCAAACTTTTATGAGACCAACTTATAGTTACTACCTTTCAAATAAAAAAAGAATAATCGAAATCGGATCTCATTTGGTGGAGATATCCAGTATATCAAATAGCCCCCTTTTTGGCCTTTTTTTGGGGGAAGTACCCCTCCAATCAAAAATCCCCGACGACAAAAAAATTCTAATAAGTCATATAACCTGTGTACCAAGTTTCGTCCAGATCGGTTGAAAAATGCGACCTGTAGAGGAGAACAGACAGACAGACAGACAGACATCCGGACAAACGCATTTTTGGCCAATGTGGAAACTGAGACGCTTCGCTCGCTTCGCTCGCTCGGTCAATAAGACAACTGTAGAGTCGTTTAGGGTCGAGCCACATCTGACCGAAGATACGTCGAGCGTATCGGTTTTGTTCGATACGATATCATCGGGTGAGTGTGAAAGGTTGAATGTTTTATTGAAGTTATACTTCTAATGCGACTTCCAACAACGTTGCGTTACGCGGTTGACATAGTCTAATACGCTAATACGCTACAAATGCTACAATCAAATATAGATGGCAGTGTTCAGCAATTCAGCATTTGACCGCCCGTGTTTTTGAAGTTATACGAGTTCCAACTGACAGCGGGGGGAATAGAAAGAGACAATAATACGCTACAATCAAAATATAATAGATGGCAGTGTTCATGCAACTTTTTACTTTTTATTTTGAAGTGAAAATTTAGTACTGCATATTGGTTAAGTACATAATAATAAATACTACATTAATTTCACATTAAACACAGAACGAGAGTGAATGCGTGGCACTCGAAGTATAACTTCTCCCGCGCGTATAGGGACTGCACGCACAGGGTTTTTTTTTATGTATTTGTCTGTATTAGCGTTATGCGTGATGCGTTATTTTACTCGATTATGTTATTATTATGTAAAGTGTTAAAAATCGAAGGTTACAAATACGCGACGTATCTTCGGTCAGATGTGGCTCGACCCTTACTTTCACAGGAAAGTATTGAGAACGTGACAGAAATGATAATGTTTTATTGATATGTTCGTTTGCCAGCTGACGGCGGATATTTAGGCTCTAGAGTCAATAGTTTTTGAAAGCCAAGAATTCGAACTAAAACGCAGCTGAATCGTTTTTCACAAGAATGCGATATGCTTGATTGAGACAGGCGTCATGGCTCAGTCGGTAGTAGCTCTGCCTTCCGTGCTGTGGGTCGTGGGTTCGATCCCCACCGAGAACAAACATTTGTGTGTGGCAAACATAGATGTTTGTTCTGTGTCTGGGTGTTACTATGTATAAGTATGTATTTACAAAAAAAATATGTATATATGTATTCTATCAGCCATCTAGTTTCCATAGTACAAGCTTTGCTTACTTGGGACTAGAAGGCGTTGTGTTAAAATGTCCGTGAATATTTATTTATTTATTTATTTATCCTGTTTTTCGGATGACTCCCGTACCTACCTCAGGTTTTACAAATGTTCGTATTAGTGATAATAGTTCTAACAATTTGAAAAAAACTTTCAATTCACAACGATGCTAAAGAAGTTTTCACTTCAAAAAAGTTGCAAAACTTATACGAGTTTACTCGAGGCTTGAACCCACATAGTACGTGCTAGTCTCGATTCGATCTAATCCGTTAGACCGCTTGGCCAACAGTCTCCATAGAATGCGTTCGAAAATTAGGGATCTCTCTTCTCGTTTCCTCGCTTTTTCGTTTCATCGACTTTCAAATCACAACGGTGCTAAAGAAGTTTTCACTTAAAAAAAAATCTGGGCTATATAGTTTTACGCCGCTGAATCGTAGCTTTTCACAAGAATGCGATTTTAATTAAATGCTTGATTGAGGCATCCTGTGTTTTAGTTGACTCCCGTACCGGTCTACCTTAGGTTTAAAAAAAAACAGATTTGTGTTCAGATCAGTTCAAACTATTTTTTGAAATTTTCCTGTCTAGTTTTACGCAGCTGAATTGCAGCTGAATCGTAGCTTTTCAGAAGAAAACGATTTTAATGAAATGCTTGATTGAGGCATCCTAATTCTAATTCTAATTCGTCGTGGGGGAATAAGATCTGCACTGACGTCCCGCGTTGGGGTGTATTGTGCATTGTCCCCCTGCTGACCTCACCCCAACTCCTTGAAGTAACGGAGAAGGACTTTGGGTTGATGACAGCAATGTTCCAGCATCCCCGATGGTGTTGTGGATGCCAAGGAGTGAGACCCGATCAGCTCCTGCAGTCCCGTTTTGGATCTGGCTTCGGCTGTGGCAGAGCAATGTAGCAAGACAAGCTCTACTGTTTCTTTTTCCTGAAGACAGCCACGACAGAGGTCGCTGTCTGTCGCTCCGATCTTGAGGAGATGGTTTGAGGCATCCTGTTTTTCAGATGACTTCCGTTCCGTACAAATTTACAAATTTTTGGATTAGTGCTACCAATTTTTTAACATTTTCCCGCCCAGTTTTGAGCTTGATTTAAGAGTATTGATCCCTGGAAAGCAAATATAACAAATAACGCAATGACGCAATGTCAAACTACTGAACCGATTTTGATAAAACTTTTACAGGATCAATCTGAATATACTTCCATTATAGATAATAAAAACTTGAGAGGTGTCAAGGGATACCCGGATGGAACGAAGTTCCTTGAGGTGTTGTTTTCTTACAGTAAGTACACAGAAGCACCTAAATTAAAACAAAAACTGCCAACAATATCTACATTCATTTGTTTCCTTCCTGCACCAATTTATTCGACTTGCTCGAATGACGTTGACAAAGTTTGAAAAAAGTGTCGTTACAACTTTTGGTCTTCATTTTTTCCGTCTAGCCCCCTTTCGCAACGCGCGATAAGGAACTTCGTTGCATAAAAAATTTTTTCAAATCGGTTCATAAATGACGGAGTTATGACGTAACAACCACTAATAACTGCAACTGAATTGAGAACCTCTTCCTTTTTTGAAGTTGGTTAAAAAATAAACAATGTCATCTAAATTGTGCAAAACCAGATATATGTAGGTGCCACTTACCTAGCGCCTTGTTTCTTTCTTGTTTGTCCAAACTTTTCGCGAGTACATACACTCTGATTTTTTAAAGAAATAAGAATTTTTTTTTTGTGTTTGATTAGACTATCTCTCTCTGCCATAACATTCTGACCTCTTCCTCACTAGGTTAGTTGAATATCCAGTTATTTTTACGGCCTCAAGAGTATAACATTAATCCTTACATAACTCTGCTGTGTTATGATGAAATAATTGATACAAGTCATCGATACTTTCATTATTATCATGGCTTATCCATTGCAATTGCAAAGAAGCGCTCGTGGCTTGCTTGCTTAGTCAATCTTCACCGATTATCTAAGTTAAGCGACGTTCTGTGTGGTCACTATTTGGATGGATGACCGTTAATGGCATTTACATCTGAGCGCTTCAGTGTTTCGGAGGGCACGTTAAACTGTCGGTCCCAGCTCTAGCAGTCGTAAAGCCATGACGGAGGATTTAATGCGGCCTAAAAACTCCGTCACCAGAGTTAGCCACTAACTCATACGAGCTTGCTTGCTTGCATTAATCAATTGGCGTTCTGAAAAGTACGGAACAAAATTAAATGTGCTGTGGAGGCGTGAACACATTTTGTTAGTTATACATTACTGTTTGATCATCGAACAGTTTAAAGGGCTAGAGTATGAAACTGTAATGTACACGTATGCCAAACTCTGTACTGACAGGCGTAAAAACTTCACAAAGTGCCAGGAACTTTTCATATGTAATGGAATGATGACAATGATTGTAAGATATTTTTTTTGATAACTCAAAAATTATAGTGCCCTTGACCCAGATTCGTGTCCACTAGTGCCCACTAGTGGGAACGAATCTGGGTCAAGTCAAGTGAGCCCTCACTGAAGACAGAGTGGGTGGGGTAGTCAGTGGGACAAATTGATTTCTAATAACAAATGAATGAATGAAAACATGAACAGGTTGCATTAAATTTACAGTGCCTTATCTCTCAGTAGCGATTTCATTGTGGTATTTTTCAGAAAATCACGCTCAATTTTTTTTAAACTGAAAAATAATCGCACATGACCCAGATTTGGACTCGTATGCTGATTATTGCTCAAGGATCCGGACTCAGGCATAGATTTTTTTGTATGAAAATTTGTACTCAAATCTATGTTTGTTACGATTACTTAATCAGCATACGGTAATTAGTAGTAATAGTGTTCTTTGAAAAAGAGCTCTAGAGAAGTAGGTAATACTACTAGTATAGTACTATATGAGAGGATGGTAAAGGTGCTGGGCAAGCCTACTCCATCTAAACATTGTCCCAGGCACTACAGTGTGTCGTTTAGCGTAGGCATAGGTTACTTCCTGACGCTGTATAAAATCAACTTTAATAGGTGTAAAGGCCTATTACTAGTATTATATGAGCTGTTCTAATACCTATATATATCTGCCGAGGGACAGTGATGTTCGCATTGCTGTGTTCCGGTTTGAAGGGTATGGATGCTGTTATGCCTTGGTCTAGCGATCGTAACGCACAACGCAGCGGTAAGCAGCATGCAGCGCCGGACACATAATTGTATGGAAAACGTTTAATATGGTATTTTGTTACGTTGCAGTCTGCGTCAGCGGCGAGGAGCAAACGCGGTACTCTGCGTTGTGCGTTACGATCGCGAGACCAAGGCTTAACAAGCACATAATTATATTCTTTTTGAATGCATTAATTTCTGGCGGTCGTATGATACTCCCACAGCACTGAACAATGACGCACATAATACTCGTACCTACTTTTTGTCTCAAAGTAAGTGCATTGCTCTCCAAAGAACCTCTGTAACGTTGACAAAGTATATTACACTAGCAGCGCCTCGCGGTTTCACCCGCGTAATTCCCGTTCCCGTGGGAATTCCGGGATAAAATATAGCCTATGTTCATCAGGGATAATGTAGGATTCTAATGGTAAAAGAATTTTTTTAATCGGTCCAGTAGTTTCGGAGCCTATTCAATTCATACAAACAAACAAACAAACAAAAAATCAAACATTTCCTCTTTATAATATTTGTATAGATGTATAGATGTATAGATGTATAGATGTATAGACAACGTGGTCAAACTTATAACACCTCGTTTCAGTCGCATCACCAGTAGCTTATTTCTAATTGGTCAGTGGTATCGATTCGGTTGTTGCATTTTTCTAAACTAACCTAATTTGACAGCACTAAAAATGTTGGCGTCCCTTTCTCATAAACTGAAACGACAAGGACGGCTATAATTTTAGAGCTGTCAAATTAGGTTAGTTTAGAAAAAGGCAACAACCGAATCGATACCAGTTATGTTTCAAAACTCTGCCGGCAGTTGCAGTAGAATCCCCTTTGCAGGGGGAAATCTCAGGGGGTTTTTTGGAATGAGCCTAAGCAGCAGCTAGTCTCAATAATATAACCACAGTCCTCGGCCAAGTGAGTCACTTCACTTCGCAGTCTTCGTACGACGCTTTCTCTTTCCTTAGGTACTTATTGATTGAGTGAGTGAAGCGAGCGAACATCTTAGCGTCAACTTGGGGATATTGGCGATGCATGTTTGCAGAAGAAATGAGTCAGCTGAGTATGTATGTATTTTTGTTAGAGCATAACTTTCGAACCGCTTATCCAATCTTTATAGAATTTGGTAGGTCTGCGGATAATATTCTTAAATATTTCTGGTTTTATTTTGGGGTGAATCGGACAAGGGGTTGTAGAGTTATGAGGGTGCAAAAGGGTAGAAAAAACTACCAAAAAATGTGGTGTGAGTGATGACGTCAAAATGACTTCAAAAACTCGATTCTCCAGTGGATGAAGCGAGTTTTTGGCCAAGATATGACGTCATCCGGAAACGTCCACTGAACATAGCAATTCCATTGCAAACTTGGCTTTGCCAGACTAACTTTAGGTCTTTACATCTATTGAAGATGATTTTATACAGCGTCAGGAGGCAACCTATGCCTACACTTAACGGGACACTGTAGTGCCTGGGACAGACTATGCCTAGAATAAAGTCTATTCATAATCGTTTATACTATTACTATAATTGGGGTTCATATTTTGCTGATTTAAGTAACCCCAAGAAAGCGGACCATTGAAGACATTTTTTTCCCATCTGACCAACCAGTGGGCCAGCCGGTGGGCTAGGTCGGAATAACCCATTTAACTATTACGATTATGTTTATAAAAACTAACAATACTAGTAGTTCGCCCCGAACTGAGATCTCGTGATGGTCGGAGGTTAATAAAACTCAAACAATTTTTATTGACAATGGTTGTAATAAACATTGCAAATCGCTTCGAAATTGCCGTCTAGCTAAATACCAGTCTTACTTCAACTATAAAATCATTGAAACTCCAAGAAATGGTAGCTCACGTTATACTGGGTTTGCCAATTTTATAATTTTTACAACAACTCAAAAACTATTAGACCTAGAATCAAAATAAAAATGGTTTTGGAATGTCTAAACAAAACCCTATCATATGACACTCCACTTGAAATTATGGTACGATTTTTTTTTACTCCCTTTGGACCCTCATAACTTCACGACCCCTAAACCGATTTACTTCATTTAACAAACCAGTAAAACTTAAGAGTACTATCCGTATACCTACCAAATTCTGTGAAGATCGGATAAGCGGTTCAAGATATCTCGACGAACAAACATACAAACATACAAAGCAGTTTTGTCCAAGTTGTCACGATCTCGTTCGCTTCGCTCACTCGATGAACTAAAAACTTTGACTACCTTTAATCAGTCGGCCCGTATGCAGATAAAGAAATCGTTACTCAAGCATAGATTTGAGTAGAGATTTTCATACAAAAATCTATGCTTGAGTCCGGATCAGTGTTTGAACAGTAAATCAGCATACGAGTAGCATTTGCTCCGATGATCACATCAGCTCCCGTATCGTAAGCTCTGAAGTGCTTTCGCTGCCCAGCATAATGTCAAGCGATGTGGCTACAGATGTACGAAAAGAAGAAAGTTTTTTAGTCGCAGAATACCTATGATTTAGTATGAAAACTGTTCAGAAAACAGTTGCCAGATTGTTTAAATAATGCATTCTACCGAATCAATAGGTAACCGCCGTTTCCACAAAATTCCCAAGATGCTCTTTATCATATGAAGAGATTGATGAACGATGCAGGGAGCTATACATTTTATGTTTTGTGCTTACCTCCACCAGACACCATTACTACACCTTGGGTTTCTCGTAAGTTGATCAAACCACTGATCAACTAACCAGCCATTGCGACTTCAAAGAACTCCGTCATTTATGAACTAATTTGTAAAAATACTTTTTTATCTTTTTTACTTCCAGATTGGTCCCATAATTTTTTTACCAAAATCGGTTCAGTACTTCGGCAGTTAAATAAGAATAAGTGGAAAAACACGTCATCCACGACATTGCGTATTTTGCTTTCCTGTGACTTTTCTGTGCTGTTTACGATCAATAGAACAGTCCCAATGAACTGCCATCATCATGAAGCTGGAACGTAGTCAAATAACAAGATACGCATTTTTTGTTTTGTGTTTACCTACACCTAGGGTTTCTCGTAAGTTGATCAAATTTCTGATCAATTAACCAGCCAAGGGTTTTTTTTTATTCAATTTGTTTCATCCATCATCCATCTGATAGCTAACGTCTTTGGGCTTTGTGTGGGTGTAAGCAGTCATTTTGAAGTTATTTCAGCTCATTCCAGTTTTCCCCTACGTGAGGGATTTCTCGAACTTTTGTCCAATAATCTCCTTAGCGAACCCTGCAACTGCCGGCAGGGGAAAAGTGGAAAAAAATCCACAAATCCCCTTAGCGGTTCATTTGCACCGTTTTCTTTTAATAAAAAACGCAGCTTAGCCAGTTCCGTACCCATACCTATTGAATTAGCGTAATTCCAGGCTGGTCATCCCATGTACGATGTCATCCTGGCAGCTGGTGAACCATCTATACTAGTATCATGTCGCTGGTGACCGAGAAAGTACCAGTACGCACTGAGCGCGGCGTGCGCGCGCGCCGGTCACTTTCACTAAGGTCATTGACTAGCTGTACTACATCGGTTACGTGTTGTATCTGACCGTGACTCATTTATATTTGACCTCTTTTCTCTTTTTAACCGACTCAAAAAAGGAGGAGGTTCTCAATCGTTTATGAACTTTAATCGGTTCATAAACGATTGAGAACCTCCTCCTTTTTTTCTTTTTTTATCTGATAGGTTATGCTTCCAGATTGGTCCCATAACTTTTTTATCAAAATCAGTTCAGTAGTTGGGCAGTTAAATTAAAACCAGCTAGTTGAATGAGCTTTGCTCGATATTTTTTTAGTATTTATTTTTATGTACCTACATAACCAATATGCGGTACTTATTTACAAGCAATTTATAACATGGGTCCCAGAGAATCACTAAGAAATAAGTTTAAGGAAATAAATATAATGACAGTACCTTGACAGTACATCTATGAAAACTTATTGTATGTTCAAAAAAATATCAATCTATCCAACAAAAAAAGTGATAATCATAATGTTAACACTAGAAATAAAGACAAACTCGCTGTTCTCACCACTAGGCTCACAAAAATTAGTAAATCTTTCAAAGGGCAATGTGTACGCTTCTTTAACAAAATCCCAAGTGATGTGTCTCAGTTGTCGATTGGCAAGTTCAAAAACGTAATAAAACAGAGACTTCTTTTAAAAGCATACTATAAAATATCTGATTATTTAGAAGACAAACAAGCTTGGGACGAACTAGCTCCAACTCATCCAATAAAAAAAATATGTAATCATACCTAATCATACAAAACGTAATGACGATTCAAAGTGATCAGTGAGATTTTATTGAATAAAAGATTTTTGACTTTGACTTTGAATTAGAAAAAGTTCTATGCTGATTTGATTTCAAGTAATTTCAGCAGTGACATCTATCAAATGCTGAACACTACCACCTATTAACGATTAGAAGTATAACTTCAAAAAGTAGTATTATTATTCGCCAATAGATGTCGGGAAGAGTCACATTTTCTGTTTAAGTGTTTACTTGAAAACACGAATAAAAAGACATTTTCTGAAAATGAGTCCTAGCTAGATCGATTTATCGCCCCCGAAATCCCTTGTATACTAAATTTTATGAAAATCGTTGGAGCCGTTTCCGAGATTCAAATAATAGATGTAAAAGAATTGCTTGTTTAAAGATATTGAATTATTTATTTTTGGAAAACTTACAGCTCTAAAATTTTAATGTTCAATATTGTAAATACTGTATCTATACTAATATTATAATACTCAATACTCAATATATAGTATTGAGTATTGAGTATTGACCTATAAAGAGGAAAGATTTGATTGTTTGTTTGTTTGTTTGCATTGAATAGGCTCAGAAACTACTGGACCGATTTAAAAAATTCGGTCACCGTTGTTGGGAAGCTAGACTATCCCCAGGTGACATAGGCTATATTATATTTTCATAAAAATTAGGGATTCTTACTAAAACTCCAATAAGGTAACCGAAGGTATCGAGGAAAAATTAGAATATGCGAAGCCAGGACGGTCCCTAGTTAGGTAAGTTGTAATTTTCTTTGTGAATAAAGTATTCTTTGTTCAATCACTAATCTCATAACAATAACAGGAACGGATATCAATAATTAACTTATAGCAAGCAAGCAAGCAAACTCGTATGGGTTAGTGGCCAACTCTGGTGACGGTGGTTCTAAGCCGCCCTAGAGCCGGGACCGATAGAACTTAACGAATGATCTTATGCATGTACTCATTTTTAGTAGGTAAGTTGGGGATAAAAATAATCTTATGCTATTTAATAGTATATGAAACTAGCTGATACCCGCGACTTCGTACGCGTGCGAAAGTTTCTACCAAAATATCTGTCAACCAGCATACGATGAACCTCGTAGCAAATGGCTGTTTTTAGCTGTATCTATAAGAATTCACGTTTTTTATTTCAATAAAATGTAGCGTTTCAATCCGGAAAAAGGGCTTCCGAATTGTATAAGTTTCGTTGAAATAAATAAACATTAACATACAAACCTTGCCCTTTTCCCACTTTATGTGGGGTCGGCACAACATGTGTTTTTCTTCCATGCTCTTCTATCAGCCGTCATCTCAGTTGTCACTCCTTTCTTACCCATGTCATTCTCCACGCAGTCCATCCATCTTTTCTTTGGTCTACCTCTACTCTTATACCCATCTACATTCATATCTAATACTCTTCTTGTTACATGACATTCATCTCTCCGCATAACATGACCATATAGATAGATAAAGCACTATACCATATGGGAAAACTCGTACACATCGCCTGATTTCGGCTATCAGGAAATGATATAACAGAGATTCCATCACGGTGCGACTGACCTACTCTCACGTGGTAAACACCCAGTTCTTTCGCAATGTTGATTTTTACACCAGAGCCCCAAGTCTGTGCATTTTTTTGACTTTCAACTCGAGTGTAGCACACGCAAACGCAGTCGCAAATCTACAAATTTTGTATGAAACCCGGATAAGCGCCACTAGCGGGAGATTTGAGAATTGTGCAATTCCCAACAAAATTTCTCGCTTTGCGAATGCGTTTGCGTGTGCTATACTCGAGTCGAAAGTCAAAACAAATGCACAAATTCGGGGCTCAGAGCACGTAGTCTGAGTTTTGTTTTGTTGGTCGAAACGCATATATAGAAGCGACTTGCAAGATATTTAGTATGAAAATAAGCGCCTCTAGCGGGAGATTTGCTAACTATTTTTCTCCGTACAAAAACTGCGAGTTTCTCGATACTCGCTTGTCGCAAATCAACATAGCAAAACTTAGACTATATACGTGCTCAGAAATATACGCGGACTGGTAGGTAAGCTGTTTATCAGCGAAAAGTGATTTATCAAACTGATGGCCTTGGGGTTTAGGTGATAAGAAAATGTGATCTAATCTAAGTAGTGTAAAAAAAATGCACAACCGAATTGGTGGGTTAATGTTATATAATATATATAAAATTCTTTTGAAGCTGACTGTTAATCAACGCACAGCCTAAACTATAAGTCCTAGAGGTATGAAATTTGGAGGGGAGTATCCTTATATAGTTTAAAGGTGCACTAATAAAGGAATTTTGAAAAGTTACACTCAGGGTTTAGAACGCGAGCTACACCGCGGGCGACGGCTAGTAATTTACAAGTTTAAAAAACTGGAAAAACCGACTTCAATTTGATACGCCTTCATCATCAAATGATGATGATGATATCTGTTCATTGGGACTGGTCTATTGATAGTAAACACCACAGAAAAGCAAAATACGGTGTACGTGGATGACGTGTATTTTCCAGTTAATTACTGAAAAAAAATAAACTGAATTGAGAACCTCCTCTTTTTTTGAAGTTGGTCAATAATAATACTGAATTCTCTACACTATTAGAAAACGAAGTCAAGTGATTGAAAAAAAAACCTTTCTTTTTGTATAAACCAGGTACTTACAAGTACTGAAAAATGTGGGCAATGTGGGCATATGCTAAACTAGCTTTCGCCCGCGGCTTCGTCTTTGATCCTAGTTTTAGACCCTTTACGGTGCGATTTTTCAAAGTGGCTTTCTTAGTGCACCCCTACACTATATAAGGATACTACCCTCCAAATTTCATACCTCTAGGACTTATAGTTTAGGCTGTGATTGTCGGTCAGCTTCAAAAGAGTTTTATATATTTAAGAAGATGGGCGGATTTTAAGGTCGGTTCCACTAGTATTAAAAAAAGAAGACGCGAATTATCCATGTCAGGGTTACTTCCTCGGTTTGACGAACTCTACAAAAGTAGAGATGGTTTATGTCACTTACCTTCGAAGTGCCAATTTTCATTCATAAATTATATTAATGGTTTTAAAAAAAATTGAGTGCCATAAAGGCATACTTTACGACTCATTATGAAGTTTGCCTCAGGGCGACTGGGCGGTACTATGTTTCAAGGTATATCCGGTAACATCTGCTTTTCTAGGTCAATTTCTTACTGTGAACATTGAGTCATTGTTTATGGAAGAACTACTATCTGATAATTTACAAATAAATAATTTATTCACAAAGAAAATTACAACTAATACAGTATTTACAATATTCACAATATTTACAAAATACACATGAAACAGTTGAGCTATCTACAAACCGTTGCAAACGATTTATAGATAGATCAACTGGTCCAAATCAGTAGCAATCGGAAGCGTGTACAAGACACTGGCTGCATTGCCGCGCTGAATACCAAGGCTAATACGCTGGCCTAGATAATCACCAGAATCCCTAAATTTAACGTTAGTAAAGAAGTATAAATTCAGCCAATTTTAATGGATAAAGAAAGGCATAGGGATCAAATACTTAGTGGGGATTTCTGGAATAAAAAACGCAATGCACTGCTACGTTGTAGACATGCTACGTCGTAGCAGTGGGGATACCTGAAAAAAAAACTGAAATCCCGACTAGGAGGGATTTCTTAGTGGAGATTTCTGGAATATATCAAATAAACCAATGATTATGGATCACTTTTTTATGGCGCCAATTCTATCAGCGCGTTGACGATTCTATTGTCACTTACTAACAAAAAAATCAAAGCATATTACTCAAGAATGGTAATCCTAGATTTTTTAAAATAAAATATTACTGAAATAAAAGCATAAAAATTCAGGAATGGTTATTTACGTAAAAGTACCCGTAGCTAAACAGAAAAAAAATTAAGAAAAAATCTAACACTTCCGATTGCTACTAATTTGCATCAAATCAAATCAAAAAATCAAAATAGTTTTTATTGTTAAATACAAGTTTTTTAACTAATAGGGTTGGGATCTCTTCTTTTAAGTTAATCAAACCTGTGTTAGAAGAGTCCCCTCTTTTCTGTGGTCTCTAAAAACACAAACTTGTATGTAGGTAGGTACTTACCTCTAGCCACTAGGGAGTGCATGCAGTAGGTAGGTAGGTCAGTTGAGTTATTCATCAGTTGAGTTATCTATAAATCGTTTGCAACGTTTTGTAGATAGATCAACTTTTTCATGTGTATTTTGTAAATCTGTGAAACGCTCGTGTCTCTGTAAACTTCGTAGTGATCTCATTTAAATGGTTTACCTATAGGTAGGTAATCTAAGGAAGTCATCAATGCCATGTGTTATGTCCAGATAGTTTTAATACATAATGTTTATGTAATATTAGTTACATAATACTCTTCCATTATACTTACCAATGGTTATGTGTTGTGTGCACGGTAAACATAATGTTGCCACACTGTCGGCACTAAAATAAGTACAACCGTTTACCCAATGATACGTTATGAATTTCAGAATAATTTGAAACAAGTTTATTTTCCAAAAAAACAATGTGTATTGGTAAACATAGTTGGGTGTTGCTATGATTTACTGATGTATATACAAAAAATATATCATAAAAGTAAGAAGGTATTCTATTAGCAAATTTATCTAGTTCCCATACTAGAAGCTTTGCTTAGTTTGGGCGTTGTGTGAATGTCCATGAATATTTATTTAATTAAAAACCCCGACCATTAAAGATTATTAAGATCCTCTTCAGATAATACCCCTTCCGTTTATCAGTCGGGGGGGTTAAAAAGGTTTATTCCATCCAGTCCTACCAGTAGTTCGATTATCTAGCTGTTTGGACAAAAATATTCCAAATTTTTAGAGTGACTAATCTGTGTATCCAAAATGTTCGATCAGTCAGTCTAACAGTTTGGAATATTTTTGTCCAAACAGTTAGATAGTCGAACTACTGGTAGGACTGGATGGAATAAACCGTTAAAAGCAATTGAAGTTAGATAATTTAGTCTGAATTTACTACATCTCTGATAAATCCATGAATTAAAACCATAATAAGTGTAAACAGAACACAAAAAAATAAATAAAAAAATAAGCATTTTTTTTAATGAACGAAAGAAAAATCTTACAGATAACAGTTACAGTATACAAGGGGCGGTTTTATGGCTATTATAGAGCGATTTCTTTTAGACACGAATGCACTGGTTTTCACACAGCCTTATTTAGTAAGTAAGACGTTATCAGCACCAATTCGTACGTTTACAAGATATACGAGTGAGAAACAGTACTGTCTTTTGCCTGAATACTGAAACCATACTCGGGATATAATGAATGCTTAAATTATTGCCATCTCTTACCAATGACAGGTGTCACAGCTCAGTCGGTAATAGCTCTGCCTTGCTGTTTGTCGGGGGTTCGATACCCCACTGGAAACAAACATTTGCGTATGGTAAACATGGATGTTGGTTCTATGTCTTATAAGTAGGTATGTATTACAAAAAAAGTATATAAATATACCATCAGTAACCTGGTTTCCATAGTTAGGCGTGGTTAAGCTTTGCTTATTCGTTTGGGACTAGAGTGTGTTGCGTGATATGTTCTAGAATATTTATTTATTATTTATTTATTTATAGATAGGTGCTAGGGTTTTAGGCACAAGGAACAGCACCTAAAGGTAACCAGCTGGCTTGTAAAATAGAAGATAGGTAAACCATGGTGTAATGTCAAGCATCTTCCTACGAATAGAGCCCTGAAGGTGGCGGTTCGCGCCGCGACAGAGACCGGATGACAGAGACTCTCGACATACAGTACATGCAGAAGAGACCGAGACACTTGTCAGGGTCTCCCGTCTCGGTCTCCGGTCTCTGTCGCGGCGCGAACCAACACCTTTAGATCTCTACTTCTTTCTATCTATCTACCAGACAACAGCTTTTAAGGGAATACTAAAAAAGAAAAAAAACCAAACAAGGAACACGCACTCGTATAAAATCAAATGATCTTCATTCCCATTAGTATGTATCATTATATCGTCGCTAAATCGCTGTGGTTCCATTTCCAACTCAATAAAACTTCAAACACGCCAGGCCATGCAACCTCATTCAAATTCAACCAAGGAGTCCGGACATGACCAGCATGGAAACTCTTTCGAAACCAAGACTGGCGATTGTGTAAAAAAGTATCTATGACTATGACAGTTAACACGTCACCTGCTGTCAAAAGCTTTTGGTATCTCTTGGTTCGATAATTCGTTGTAATCTAGGCCAAATATCCGATAACCTACTCAGGTTTACGTAATTGGGCGGGTGTGAGCTCGCGTGCTGTGATCGCAAAATGAATTCGCGGGCGAAGATCAAGGATTGACCGATACTCTAGATATTAGTGTGAACTAGTTACTTATAGGTACATAGGTGAGACTTGCGACTATAACCTACTGAAGTGCGAATTTGCTTTTACTTAACAGTAGTTTAGATGTTTAGAAACTCTTGGAAAGTGTCTATGATAATAAAATATTTTAGCGCGGCTATGTAGGCCTTAGTCATTTCGGTAAGAACTAATTTTTTTGACATAATGTAGATTTTTTTTCACAAATAAATAAATAGAGCTACTGCTTCATCTCCAGGCACGGTAGACATCCTTTCAGACGTTTTTGTACGTAGTACTTTGGCCATGTCTAATATGGGTAATCACAGGTACCTCCATTACATTTGGGACATGTCAACATTTTCCACATTTAGCGGGTGTAGAAAATAACCAGTGAAGTGAAAGACGTAGAGGTTTCTGAGGTTCTATGTATGAAAGATCATAAAAAAGCGCTAGGAATTATGAACCAGGACATAGTTTCTTGTCCGTTCTTCTAGGCTCTGATAGCGAGGAACTTGCACCTAGAATCATCTAGTTTATAGGACGAGATATTTGACTTTGATTTAAAAAGTCAATGGCAATTACATCAGCGCTTCCGTGCTTCGGAAGGCACGTCCCGGCTCTAGCAATCGTTAAGCCACTACGAAGGCCTTAAAGCGACCTAAAAACTCCGCCACCAGAGTTGGCCACTAACTCATACGAGCTTGCTTGAATATAAAAAGTTATAATTTTTCAGATTATGCAATTCCACCAAACTGTGAATACGAAGTTGGAAATATAATAAACAGATTGAAACTGATAAACTTAAAGCACTGGTAAAGTTTACTTTAGTATTTCTAAGTATTCCTAAGTAGAACCTATAGTGAAATACTCTCCAGCTTTCTTCTGTTCGATGAAGAGAGATCGGGAAGCATTCCAAGAGAGAATCGGACTAAAAAAGAAGTCGTTCCTCATTTTATTTATTCAAGCTTTATAAGTCCTAAAAACCTAGTAATATATAAATTTCAGGGCTCAGATTAAGATTAATTCGTCACTGACTGTTGCACTCACAGACGTGGCAGTACCAGTGTTTGCTTTCGACTATATTATACTCTGAGCTGCTGCCTTTCCAACATATTGAAACACACAGACACTCCCCTTGCCTAAGTTGTTAATTGTTTGTTATATTATTAGTTTTATTTAGATTTAGGTACTTCATTTATTATGTTTTATGTGTTACAGTATCGAATAAACTTTCTATCTATCTATTTATCTAGTATTAGTAAAAAATGACAATTGATTTACTTTTACGCGTGTCTCTGAGCGTGTGTTATGCATGGCTGATTTAGGCAATTTTTTTGAACTGTTTGAATTTTTTTTGGAGTTTTACTAAGTTTAAGGTTTTACGATCACAAAAATAACTGAAAATAAAAGTTTGATTCTTCGTAAATTGTATGTAGAAAATCTTTTTAAATAAGACCTCATAAAACCGAGAAAAATGAGCAAAAAGGTGAACTTTTAGCTTTAGATCATAGCTTAAAAGATAGTGCATAATGACAAAAATAGCAAGTAATTTTTAGAATATTTAAACTAATTCTAGGTCTGTCTGTTGACCTTGACCCAGAGTATCAAATATAACTTAGAACCTAGATAGAAATAGATTATTTATTAGTCCCATCTCAATCGAAGCTAGCTGACCGTATATTTTTATCTACGTTTATTATTATACCTCATTATTAATGTATAGGTAGGTACTCGTTACAAAAATATTTACCATTTTATTTTTAACTTAAAAAAGGAGGTTTTCAATACGGGTGTTTTTTTTAATCCAACCCGATTGGAAAAAATATTTTTGTAATCTGAAAGTCGTATGGTGATTTACTGCTCAAGCCTGCTATGAACCTAGATCAGTGATATCAAGTATAGATTTTTATATGAAAACCTCTTCCTGCCTGTCTATGTCTATGTCTCTACTCAAATCTGTGCTTGAGTAACGATTTCTTTATCATAGTACGGGCCTAAGTTTCATCCAAATCTATCCAGTCTGTAGTAGGGTGAAGTCGAAAGTAGTCAATCAAAATGAAGACTTAAAATGAAAATCTTCAAAATTTTCTGATCTAGTTTTCTTCTCATCGCCCAGAAATTTGAAATACTATCTAGAGGTATTACATAAGCTGATAATATGACGAATAAGATGTGTGCAAGTAAGACGTAACAAACTGGTTTTTCGGACAGTAAATGTACGTTTCCACTGCAAAACATTCACAATAAAACATGCTCAATTGCACAACTCTGTGAAGATATCGATTTGCGTTTCCACCGCCAAACCTTGTACATGTTTGACATATTGAATCTTGTGCAGATAGGTAGTTATAAGGATTTTCTCGATTGTAAAAACAAACCGTTTGCACGGATTGTGTTGTGAATGTTTTTCGTCGAAACACGCAGTAAGGTAGATATTGTCAGCGGTAGGTACCGTATGATTCATTTTACTTTTACTTTTGTTGATGAGAAGCATGTGCAAGCGGTCGCGTGTGGGAGTCCTAGAAAGTGTAGGAATGTGGTATCCAGTTGATCACAGTGTGATAAATAAGATGGTTGTTATGTGGGCGAAGGACCACTGTAATTGCATTTTAACCGCCTTGAAAAAACGGAGGAGGTTCTCAATTCGGTTGTATATATTTTTTTTAGTTTAATGTTCGTTACCTCAGAACTCCATCATTTATGAACTGATTTAAAAAATCTTTTTTTATCTTTAAGATTTTATCTCTAAGTCACATAATTTTTTTTATCATAATCGGTTCAGTAGTTTGGCAGTTAAATAAGAATAACTGGAAAAAACACTTCATTCACGTACACGACATTGCGTATTTTGCTTTCCTGTGACTTTTCTGTGGTGTACGGTCAATAGAACAGTCCCAATGACCTGCCATCATCATCATGCTGTAAGGTTATACTTATAAATTAATTATGTTTGACAAAACTCGATAATTACGGAATTATGGCCAAGGGACGCTCAAAGACCACGAGGCAGACCACCTGATGGTCCGATGATATTGTGCCTGTGGTTGGGCAGTGGAGAAGACTCGCGCAGGACTGGAGAGACTGGTGTAATAAAGAGGCCTATACCTAGCAGTGGGTGCATACAGGCTAAATAGATAGATAGATAGATAGAAACTCGACAGACTGAATCTTCGTCAAAACCATCGAAATAGGTCAAACGCAACCTGGTCTCCGTGCTATCAGCGTACAAGTCCCTTTTACCCCTGTTTTGCAGAGACGTAGACTGACTAGAGTCCTTTTTATGAAAGAAGTCCCGCGGAAATTTCCGGAACTAAATTTTAAAACTAAATTTTAAATTAGTTGTCAGGTGCTGTTAATGTGTTCGGATGCTAGTGCGTTTTTATTTGGTTTCTGTGATCAAAGTCTTGTTTTCAATGCCTAAAGTTGTTAAAAGTGCTGCCCGAGAAATAATACTTAAGGTCGACTACAGCGACGCGTCTGCGGGGGTTTTTTCATGGAAAGGACTCTAAAGCCTTGGTTTCGCGATCGTAACGCACAACGCAGCGGTATGCAGCATGCAGCACCGGACACATAATTGTATGGAAAACGTCTAGTATGGTCTTTTGTTACGTCGCAGTCTGCGTCAGCGGCGAGGAGCAAACGCGGTACTCTGCGTTGTGCGTTACTATCGCGAGACTAAAGCCTTACATATCTTACTTATAGTGGAAAACTTACTGACAATATTCTCTCTTGCTGCAGGTAAAACCAACCAGCCATGTTGATAGTCCGCAACTGATCAGCTTTCGTCACATCTGAGCGATGGCGTCGTGTCTTTCCGGTGGGTTCGGGGCGCACGAGTATGTCCCCGTGGCGGAGTTCTACTCGGACAAGGCAGTGTTCGTCACCGGCGGCACCGGCTTCATGGGCAAGGTAAGCAAGCTCGGATGGTGGCCAACTCTAGTGACGGAGTTTTTAGGCCGCGTTAAAACCTCCGTCATGGCTTAACGACTGCTAGAGCCGGGACAGTTTAACGTGCTCTCCAAAGCACGGAAGTGCTCCAATGTAAATGCGACTAACGGTCTTCCATCCAAATAGTGACCGCGCAGAACGTCGCTTAACTTAAATAATCGGTGAAGATTGACTAAGCAAGCAAGCCACGAGCAAGACGAGTTTATTGGACATCTTCTTCACACGTATCAGTGGTTAATGAGTAGGTAAGCTCTATAGGAAACAGCCTTCAAAGATTAACCATCACGGGGAAAGTCGATGGACAAGACACAGATGCAGCCCCATGCGCTGGACAGATCAAGGCAATCCATGTCGCAGACCACAAGAGATGGAAGAACGTAATAGAAGAATTTCATTGCTGGGGGTCGCGAACTCTCTTCATAATCTTTAAGAGTTCGCGATCCTCAGCAATGACGAATCGACACAGGGGAGAGAGAGAGAGAGAGAGAGAGAGAGAGAGGGGGGGGGGTGGGGGAGAAAGTGAGAGAGAGGTTCTGATTCGACCCAATTCGACGCGGGTGGTGTGGACGCAGTTGAAAAGCACGTGCGTTTTGATCGATTACTACCAAAAAAGGCTATGACTTTGATTCGATCAATTAAGCTAATGGCTAAGCGTGCTCCACCTTAGGCTGCAGCTACACTTTCAAGTGTATTGCCACCAAAGGCTCAGCACAAAAAAAAACTCATTATAAAAAAAAATTGTTTAAACTAATTTTCCCTCTTCCACAGGTCCTCGTCGAAAAACTATTACGAAGCTGTCCGAAAATCAAAAAGATCTACTTGCTGATGAGACCAAAACGAGGGCAGGATGTAGACTCTCGCCTCACAGAGCTGACACAATCTCCATTGTTTGAGACGCTACGTCGGGAGAGGCCTCAAGAATTGCAGAAGATTGTCCCCATTGTGGGGGATATCACGGAGCCGGAGCTCGGTATCAGCGCTAAAGACCAGGCTATGCTGTGTCAAATGGTAAGTGAACGTGACTAGGGCCATCTAGCTCGCGAAAACGAAATTATCACGGAGTTTGAACATACGTAATACTACCGAATACCATCCATTGGTCCTCGGAGCCCGAGCCAAAGACTCGGCAAGGAAGCTTCCCTTTTCGTAGGAGGACACACATCCTACTGTGTTGTCTTCATGACCATGCAATGATAAGGCTCAGGAGGTGTGACAAATTGTAAAAGACCTTGTAGCGATAAGGGCCATCTAATATAGGTGAAGGAGTTATTGCATTGATGTCCCGCGCTGGGACTTGGAGTTTCATGGTCCCCCTGCTCCAGCCCAAGTTTTTAAAGTAATGGAGATGGGCTTTGGGTTCATGGCAGTTCTAGCATTCTCTATGATATTGTGGATGCAGCACTGGATGAGAAGAGTCGAAGACTGGGTTCAGATCCGCATCTTCTGATCTATATGCGTCCAACAGTAGACCAATATGTTGATTATGATGTACATAACAGTTAATAGCAACACCTAGACACGGAACAAACATCTATGTTGCCGTTACATGATATGTTTGTTTTTGATGGGGATCGAACCCACAACTCACAGCGCGGTAATCGCTATACCTTGAGCTGCACTGTCAATGATGATGAGGCATAACCCATAGACCGTTTGGTATTGAACTCTACTAATCACCTTCCAGGTATCAATAGTATTCCACTCGGCAGCAACAGTCAAGTTTGACGAGAAGCTCAAACTGTCAGTCACCATTAACATGCTGGGGACGCAGCAGCTGGTACAACTGTGCCATCGCATGCTCAAACTTGAGGTATGTTCTGAACATGACACTTTGTATCAAAATGACACATCAGGTTTGAACAATAATAAACATGACATTATATTTACCTAGGTATGAAAATGACACGTTGGTATGAACATGACACTTTATGCTATTAAATAACACTTCAAGTTTGAACAATAATGAACATGACACTATTAGGTATTAAAATGACGCATTCGTATGAACATAACACATTATGCATCAAAATGACACTTCAGGTGTAGATGTATTAATAAGACATCATTTTCAATTTTGTGTCTAGTCAGAACACCAGAGTTCAGAAGGAGCCTTAAGCTTACTCAGAGTATTTAAATGTCATTAAGTCCAGATAACTATCTGGGCAATAGAATTTAAATAATCACGAATTAAATTGTTAAGTTCACCATTTACAACAGCCCATATCTTTAAGTGATCTCTAGAGACAGATCAACTTTCCAATTCAGTTTTGACAACATCAATCACCGTTTCCATACTCTACATATCTTTAAGATCTCTTTTATACACAGTTTTACAATAAATGATTGTTATCCTTATTCTTACGTTCTTCTGTTACTCAAGTTGGTTATTCCAGGCGCTAGTCCACGTTTCTACGGCATACTGCAACTGTGAGCGGGAATGCGTGGAGGAGACAGTGTACGCCCCGCCAGCACTGCCCGAACATGTGGTGACGCTGGTGCAAACCCTGCCTGATGAGCTGGTGGATAGAATCACGCCGGATCTAGTCGGTGAGTTAACTTACAGGACTACCTTTCAGCCTATGTTGTAGCTCCAGCAATCGTGTGCATTTTTCTTTCAGCCATTCTACACGGTGTTACATAATTACCCTATAAGGGGTATAAGAATAATTTAAGACAAGAATATTTTTTATTTACGACACTAGGTACAATACTAGAACAGAAACAAATACAGGCTAATTAAATACTAACTATATTAGAAACTATGTAGTACATAATGAGTTAAGTAGGTATAAAGGGAGACTAGTGTGTCGTAAAAACGTACCCTGGCTCAGTATATTATGTTGGATGACTTGTTGGGTATAATTCAAATTGGTCTTCTAAAGCTGAACTAACTAAAATGATTGCTAAATCTGTTGTCATTTTTTTTCGTTGTCATGCAAGTGACAATGATAAAGCATTCTTTAAAGCCGCGCTAAAAATGACAGTTGGACATTGCATGAATTAGTCCGAATAGGGGGTATTTTACACGTCATGGTGAACAATGTTTGTTTTACGACTTTTGAGATTTCGAAGTTTTTCATTCATGGAATGCGCTCGTAATTTTTACTTTAAAATGTACTTACACACAACATGAAGTAGCCCAATTTGTTCCATTAGCTGTTATTGAACAATGGGGGCCTACCCGCAAAAGCTCAGAGTCAAGAGTGGACCGGGATTTGTCAAAAACCCCCCCCAAAACTGCAAATCCTAGGTCAAGTCTTCCACAAACTGATATCATAGATTCGTCACTGGTTTATGGTCGAAAATATAAGTATAACCTTTTATTTAAGTACAGAGGTATAATCTTACATTGCAGTTTATTTTCATGCTGTATTCAAAAAGAAAATTAAAACTAATACAGTATTTACAATATTCACAATATTTACAAAATACACATGAAACAGTTGAGCCATCCACAACCCGTTGCAAACGATTCATAGATAGCTCAACTGGTCCAAATCAGTACCAGTCGGAAGCGTACCCAAGACACTAGTATATCCTAGTATCTTTAGCTACTTATAGAAGCATCCTTCCAGCTGCCTTTCCAAAGGCATCCAGGTTATCCGGGTAAACCTGGATTTATTAAAACAAACTAATACCTCTGTCAATATTTACCCAAACCCCCTGAATCCACCACTTCCTGGACTCCCTTAGTCTGCGGAGAGACGTTAGATCTCTGTGCGTCTTCTACCGTCTCTATAATGGAGAGTGTTCTGACGAGCTATTCAGTTTGGTGCCTGCGGCCGATTTCCGCCACCGCACCACACGCCGCAAAACCAGATTTCATCCACACCACCTGGATGGCTGGTTTTCCTCAACTTCTCGTTTCACGCGGTCTTTTCTGCTCCGTACGTGTAAGTTGTGGAACGAACTTCCCTCTGCGGTTTTCCCTAGGAGTTTTGAGATGGGGTCCTTCAAAAGGCGGGTTTATCTCCTCTTAAAAGGCCGGCAGTGCACTAGCCTCGCCTCTGGTGTTGCAGGTGTCCATGGGCGGCGTTGACCACTTTCCATCAGCTGGCCCGCCTGCTCGTCTGACAGCTAGGGCATAAAAAAAAATAACTATACCTGGCTTTTCTTGCGGTTCCAGGTGACAGGCCCAACACGTATACATTCACGAAGGCCCTCGCTGAGGATATGCTGATCAGAGAGTGTGGTAACCTACCAGTGGCTATCGTGCGGCCATCAATCGGTGAGTCATTTATACTTTAACTAGCTGACCTGACAGACGTTGTCCTGAAACGTCACTCAAATTTAAGCACCACTTAAAATTGCTCTGCCCTCTGTTTGACATTACTCATTTGTAAGAGATGGCAATAATTGAAGCGTGAACTTAATTTAAGTGGCGTATAAGTATTCGGCCGTCACTGTCAAACAACTGACAGTTATTTCAAACGTGCTAGAGTAAGCAAGCAAGCTCGTATGAGTTAGTGGCCAAGTCTGTTGACGGAGTTTTTAGGCCGCCTTAAGGCCTCCGTCATGGCTTAACGACTGAGCAAAGAGTATATAACGCACCAGCCCCCAGCGTTATATACTCTATGCTATAAAATAAATAATAAATAAATAAATATTCGCGGACACTTAACACAACGCCTTCTAGTCCCAAACTAAGCAAAGCTTGTACGATGGAAACTAGATGGCTGATATTTTATATTACAAAAAAAATTACAATTATATTTACATACATACTTATAATACATAGAAACACCCAGAAACAGAACAAACATCAATGCTTGTCACACACAAATGTTTGTTCTCGGTGGGGATCGAACCCACGACCCACAGCACGGAAGGCAGAGCTACTACCGATTCAGCCATGACGCCTGTCAATGCATGTTACATTAAAAAAGTTTATAAGGTAGTTGTTAAATTTTCTTAAGGCGGGGTTATTCGAAACTTTTAGGTTTTTTAACAACTGTATCTCTACTGAAGTGCAAAAGGTGCACGAAAAAAAAATATATTTTATTAAAATTGGACATATATCCTAGAGCTTTGTAAAGATAGAAACGTGAATAATAATAATTTTCTCGATAAAAAAAAATCGTAAAGATGACACTAAATCGATATTTCAAACGGTTCATACTACGATGTTTCTTCTTGAAATCATGTCAAAGTTATATCAAAAGATAAGGATTATTATATACTAGGGAACTGTAAAAATAAAATTATTATAATTTAGTTATTATTCATCTCTGTAAAAGAAAACCATCAAAATCTATACGTTCAGCCCGTTCAGGCGCTCGCGTCTTGCTCGCTCGCTTGCGCCCCACTGGGCGCACTGGGCCCGTCTAGACGTCTTCGTCCTAAACTTCTTGGATAACCTCGTCTTAAATGTTCTAATTTTCCAAATTTGACCAACTTAGTAAATGTTGTAGAGTAGAAGTACCTGGGTAGGTAAGGTAGTATAGGTAAGTAGTAGGTACCTAATTATTGCAGCCGAAAAATATGTTACGTTATATATTCAGCTCACTGACGTGGAGTAGAGCAAAGTGACAGTTAATGTCAATAAGAATATTAATTTTTATTCAAGGTTGCCTGAAAAACATTATTTTTTTGTTATTTGTCAGTACCGACCTAGGTACCTACCTAAGTATATGGCTAAAGTTTTGGCTCATCAAAGCATTTCAACCAAAATTTCAACCGCATTCACATTACGCTTCCAGCCTAGCCTATATAATATAGGCTATATTGTGAGTAGGTACTTATACCACCCTATACAGATCATAATATATCTTTTCGTACCACTTGCTCCAAAAAGTGACATTCTATGCCACAAAAAGCGAACATAACAATAGTCATTTTTAATCTGTTAAAAACAGGGAGAGAAAATTGTACTGGATTTCTTTCATCCTCTAGGGGGAGAAAGTGATTTAAATTTGGAATACAATTTATACTGAACTACATCTGTGTTTACACCATTGAGTTTGTATACAAAGCATTATACATCTTTTTGAAAAAGGAATACGCATTTATTATGCAGGCCGTATGAGCTTGATGCCTTTGCTTTTCCGACAAAAAAATATTAGTCTAGGAAAATGCCGCGTTTTTGTTTTCTTCAAATACATAAACGTTAAGTTTATTTTAATTTCTTTTTATAAATAAGTTAATGTTCTAAAATGCTATCTCATATTATTATTGTGTTAATTTTTTCGCAAATGGTACGAAAAGTAGAGTATTTTCCTCGGTGATAAAGCTGTCTTAGTCTTGGGTGAACTTAAATCCCTCGCTACTCTCAGGACTCGTCTTAAATCCCTCGCTTCGCTCGTGATTTAAGTTTTTAACACCCTCGCTACGCTCGGGAGTAAACTTCGAGTCCTTCGTTACGCTCGCGATTTAAATCGTCACCCGCGACAGAAGACACTGCTTTATCCCCTTGTTAAATAATCTACTAATATATCTATCTAACTATACCTTCTATTATAAAACTGTAAAAAAGCTAAAAACCAAAATTAAAGATTATGCATAAACTAAGCAGATCTACTAAATAAATGATTCTGATTCCGAAAATCGAGTTTGTCTGTTTGTTTGTTCGCGGATCACGCCTTAACTACTGGACCAATTTAAACGAAACTTATACCATTCGTGGAAGCCTTTTTTCCGGATTGAAACATAGGCTATATTTTATTGAAATCAAACACTTGGATTTTTGGATACAGCTTGAACTCTCTAAACCAAAAGCAGCCATTTGTTACGGGGTTCATCGTAAGCTGGTTGACAGATATTTTGGTGGAAAGTTTCGCAGGCGTACGAAGTCGCGGTTATCAGCTAGTTGTTATATTATATAGAGATTTTTACGTACTCCTCTATAGGTAAACCACGTGAGACCACGTCCGTATATAGAATAGAATAGAATTGAATGTTTTCATTTTGTTATTTTAGAGAGGTATTACAAACTTAAATCTTAGAACTATAATTAAAATAAATATAATAATAAAATAAATATTCACGTACATTTAACACAATGCCTTCTAGTCCCAAACTAAGCAAAGCTTGTACGATGGGAACTAGATGGCTGATAGAATACATACATACATATTTTTTTTGTAAATACATACTTATAATACATAGAAACACCCAGACACAGAACAAACATCTATGTTTGCAATACACAAATGTTTGTTCTTGGTGGGGATCGAACCCACGACCCACAGCACGGAAGGCAGAGCTACTACCAACTGAGCCATGACGCCTGTCATATCAAAAATGGCTACCACTCAGCATATCGTTATTCAATGTGACTCAAGTGTGTGTGACTTAGTTTCAGTAAGTCGTATGACTTACTTTTTATGGCCAATTTTCTTAGAAATCTTGTTGGTTCAATAAATGATTGATAGTGATAACGACCGATAAGGTGCAAAAAAATATTTTATATAACACCTGCTCGTCAATGGCATATTATGTGTCATGCAAACTCAACTTAAAGCAAGTCATTTGTGTCCTATGGTCTAGCCGGGTCATTATAAATGTACTGAATTTCATAATCCCCTAGGGAATTATGACATTTGAATTTGGAATGCAATCAACATTGAATATACGAGCTCCTTGCAATCCATGACCAAACGTCAAAATTAGAATATAAACTTTTCATAGAGCCCTAAATCAAGGAGAATGTATTCAAAATTAGAATGAAACTTTTCATAGAAACCTGCATGAAGAAGAATTTGCCACTACAAAAAAAAACAAATAGAACGAAAAGGCGCTAAACTGCAAATCTTTGTGTCATTTTGTAACAAAATAGCGTATTTTAACAAAAATGTCAACTGACAGTGACGAAAGTGATGTGATACCGGAATGCATACAATCTAAAGCAACTGATATCATTGGAAACTTGCTTCCTGAAAGATCTAAGGAAGCGTATATGAGAACCTACAACGATTTCAACAATAATATAACTTTGTCTTTTCACAATTGGTCCAACGTCTCTAAAATTAACTTTTACTTTTAATTTTCTATATTTGTCTTCTTTCATTATTGTAAAATTAATAAAGTAAGTACTTTCTTTTTAATTGTATTATGTTTTATTCCTTGGGGTTCAAAATATCGCCCGAGACATAATACACTGCTTTATCCCCTTAATGCATAATCTACTATTTATCGGTTGGGGTATTTTAGCAAATTTTACGTAGGTATATAGGTACCTACTTTATCTATACCTATTTAAAAATATTTAGTGTAAACTAAAATTTCATGAAAGTTTAATTTTTAATGCATCAATTTGGCCTTTCAGATAAAAAATATATTTTTCAAATCGGTTCATAAATGACGGAGTTCGAGGTTAACAAACAAAAAAAATCAAGCCGAATTGAGAACTTCCTCTATTTTTTGAAGTGGGTTAAAAAATTATTAATAACTAGCTTCCGCCCGCGACTTTGTTCGCGTCCCGTTGGAGCCCGTTGATTTTCCGGGATAAAAAGTAGCATATTATGTGTTAATCCAGGTCACGGACAATATATATTGCAAGTTTCATCCAGATCGGATCAGTAGTTTTTACGTGAAAGAGTAACAAACATCCATCCATACTCAAAAATTTCGCGTTTATAATATTAGTAGGATTCAATCAAGTTAGTTTAATATTTTTTTATCAAATAACAATAAATACATAAGTTATGTACATTACATCAGACTGATTAAAATAGGTACGATAAGATAAAAAATGTGTGTTACTGGCTTTATCCTTTTCGTATAAACTCGATTGCGCATTGATTATATTTTCTAGGGTTCACATAATGAACTTTAATTCATATTATTTGTAGTTTCAAAACCGGCTATGAGGCTATTGAGCCAAATTCTGTGGCCATGTCAAATTCTTCTAAGTCGCTGACATTAGTGTTAAACTCGCTCGCACATTGCAACATTTCTGAAGATATAAAATTACTGAAATCTACTATATAAAAATAAGTCGAGTTTTCATTCCTGACGCTATAACTCCAGAACGCACGAACCGATTTCCACGGTTTTGCATTCGTTGGAAAGGTCTCGGGCTCCGTGAGGTTTATAGCAAAGAAAATTCTGGAAAAATTTCAACAGAATAGCGGGAAAATGGAATTTTGAAAAGTCACACCCTAACGCGAGCAACGCCGCGGGAGACGGCTAGTTATTTATAAAAAATCGCAACCAACAATGGTGTAAATGGGCCTCTAAGGAGATTTTGAGACTGAAGAGTATCAAAATCCCCTTGATTTTAAAATTTTGAAATCAAGGGGATTATGAGCCAAAATTCTCATAATGCCCTTGAAGGGGACGACTCAAAGAGGATTATGAGCCTAACCCGTTGTGTGCAATTACATTGCATAAGGTTCAGCATAAATATATCAGTTTGGTCAGGACAAGTTTTCCGGCCAAAAGAGTTTTTAGTGATTATTTTCTACTTTTTCCTTTTACACGCACAATTGTTTGTCCTCAGTGGGGATCGAACCCACAACCGCAGTATTACCGTCTGAGCTGTGACGCCTATTGCCATGGCTTTGTTATTCGTTTTTGTGACAATCATTTGAATTAATTTTTGAAGTAATTTTCGGTGATTTCCTAGTGACTTTTATACCGCTATCGAATAATATTTTGGGAATATTTCCTCATATTTGTAATGAAATGACGTAATTCTGTAACTGGTAGATAATTCAAATTATTTGTATCAGCTTATTCTAAGTACCTACACAATCTGATACTATTCAAACCGATTAATAATGTCTCACCTTGAAGTACTGGAATCTCAGACGTCATGTCAGATTATTTCTGTTCCTGGATTTCAGACAATCTGACGTTTTTTGTGCTAGCATGAAACCGAAAGACAAAATTTAGGATGAACTTTATCCAAAAGACCGCTGACAGTACGGCTTAATTTCGTCCTACGTTGACGTCGATTGCGAACGTCAGTTGGAGGCACGGTAGGTCAAAAGTGCCGTTGACGCATGACGTGTCGCAGTGCAGTGTCTCATCACTATATAGTATAAAGCAAAGTCGCTTCCCGCGTCTGTCCTAAAGTCTGTATGTATGTATGCTTAGATCTTTAAAACTACACAAAGGATTTTGATGCAGTTTTTTTAATAGATAGAGTGATTCAAGAGGAAGGTTTAAATGTATAATACATCATCATCATCTCTGCATTGCACCCGTGCGAAGCCGGGGCGGGTCACTAGTAGAATATAATGTTTATTCCTACGCTCAACCGATGAGCAGCGATCGACGTTAGCGTAGGATGAATTGAAACCTAATTTCAAGAAATCTTTCATCCTGGAAATCTATGAAGGTCCAGTAGTGAACATCTACCGGCTATTATGATGTTATGTATATGAAACGTGGTTTAATCGAGGACTCATTAGTTCTAGAGAGAGAGAGCTAGTATTGGTGCCTAGGTACGATAAGCCTGCTCCATCTAAATCATGTACCAGGTTCTACCAGCTTTCCGTTTATAGAAGTATAGGTGAAAAGTAGCCCCTGACGCTTCATTAATCACCTTATTCAATTAAGTAGCTCGACTAGATCATGTAGCTGAAAATAAAATATTTTATAGTTTATAGGTATTTTTAACTGTTTTTTTGTATGAAAAAATGTGTACATTTCTGATGACAATTCTTGCTTACGTTTCACGGTTAGAATGCTAGAAATAACCTCGGTTCTAATAAACCGTAAGGCCATATTAACTAAATAGTAATATGATACAGTCATACAGAGAGCGCGTGTAGGTAAATGGTTTCACTCCTGGGAAACTAAAATTCAAATAGTTGAAATGTATTTCACTCGTCATACTGAGTACTGACCTACTTTACTTAATACTAGGTGCAGCCCGTGATCTTGTTCGCGTCCCGTTGGATCCCGTTGATTTTTCGGGATAAAAAGTAGCCTATGTGTTAATACAGGTCACGGACAATATATATTCCAAGTTTCATCCAAATCGGATCAGTAGTTTTCATGTGAAAGAGTAACAAACATCCATCAATACTCACAAACTTTTGCGTTTATAATATTAGTAGGATTACCTACTCTTTTCGAAGTATTATTGAGTTGTCCTTAGGTATACCTAGGTACTATAAGAGTCCTATCACTCTGAACATAAAGACGTGATCACATTGAAATTTCTTATGAATAAGATAAATTTAGCTGGCGATGCAGCGAGTGTCTTAGGCACGCTTCCGAGTAGGTACTATTGATTTGAACCAGTTAAGCTATCTATAAATCGTTCGCAACGGTTTGTAGATAGTTCAACTGTTTCATATAATTTTGTTTATCTTGAATATTTTAAATACTAAGTTGTAGTTTTCTCTGTGAATAAATTTTATTTATATTTGAGTTAACTTTAAATTTTCTTATTTCAGTACTCTCGTCCCTCCGGGAGCCGGTCAAAGGATGGGTCGACAACTGGAATGGTCCAAACGGCATCATAGCTGCAGTCGGCAAGGGAATATTCCGTACAATGCTCGGTACTGGCACTCGGGTGGCAGATCTAGTTCCAGTCGACACCGTCATCAATCTGATGATCGTTTGCGCTTGGCGGACGCATTTGAGACGGTAAGTTACTGTTATACTTAGCAGAGATAGAATTTAAGTGTTTCTTGGGAATACAATTCAAGCATTATTTTGTTATTGGAACGAAGTTCCTTATCGGGCGTTGCGAAAGGGGGCTAGACGGAAAAAATGAAGACCAAAAGTTGTAACCACACTTTTTTCAAACTTTGACAACGTCATTCGAATAAATTGGTGCAGGAAGGAAACAGATGAATGTAGGTATTTTTGGAAGTTTTTGTTTTAACAAAAAACTTCTGTGTACTTACTGTAAGAAAACAACACCTCAAGAAACTTCGTTCCATCCGGGTGTCCCTTGACACCTCTCAAGTTTCTTTTTACTTGTTTATTTCAGGGGTGAAGGTGTGGTGGTATACAACTGCTGTACTGGCCAACAGAATCCAATCACGTGGCAGCGTTTTGTAAAGACCAGCTTCAAATATATGCGGAAACATCCCTTTAGTGAGTATCTAAACATAAATGTTTGTTCTGTGTCTGGGTGTTACTATGTATTATAAGTATGTATTTACAAAAAAAAAATTATATAAGTATTCTATCAGCCATCTAGTTCCCATAGTACAAGCTTTGCTTAGTTTGCGACTAGAGAGTGTGTGTAATGTCCAAAGATGTTTATTTATTTTATTTATTTATCTCTTAAGAATCTCTTACAGTATGAACGTGAATACAAAATGCTTAACAAAACTCATAATTTTTTTGATCTTTTGTCATGAAAATTTGGCAAATATCTTTGCTTGAGTCTCCATTTAGACTTGAGAATTGTTATTGAAGTTATACTTCTAATGCGACTTCCAAAACAAAAACAGTTAATCGTAGCATTCAATTGTCAAAGTGTTCGTGAACACGCCAATGATTTGACGGATAGAGATTTATTTCGTACTAGAGGCCGCCCGCGACTTCGTTCGCGTCCCGTGGATCCCGTTCATTTTTCGGGATAAAAAGTACCTAGTCTATGTGTTAATCCATCCAGGTCACGGACAATATATATTCCAAGTTTCATCCAAATCGGATCGCTTGTAAAAATTTCATCTTTGTACACGTAGCTTAAGAATGAAAATATTGTTTTCTTAATTTGATTATTTACGGCCAGGTTGTGTACCCACCAACATAAAAAGGTTTTATTCAAGCTGTCAGTTGTGTTTTGCTTTGCTATACCATTTCTAACAAATGAACGGCTGGACTGATGTTTTTACTGATAATTTTTTTTGGGTGTTCATCTTTTCCCCGGGAACGGGATAAAAAGTATCCTGTGTTAATCCAGGTCACGGACAATATATATTCCAAGTTTCATTTAAATCGGATCAGTAGTTTTTGCGTGAAGGAGTAACAAACATCCATACATATATACGTACATACATCGTTACAAACTTTCGCGTTTATAATATTAGTAGGATAGGATCTTACTTTAGTTATCATAATCCCATTGTAAATGTTATAGATTTGGATATTTCTCCACTTGAAAATGATAATTAAAAGATGCGATGAATTGTGAATTGTAAGCAATGTTAATAAAGTTGGTCTTAAAGAAACAATAATGATTTCACATTACGAAGTATAACTTCTTCCACGCGGAGGGACTCCACGCACAATTTTTATTATTTAACACTATCAAAATATAAAAAAAATTGAACAAAGGATGAAGCATTGTCTCAGGATACCAACTTTATGCCCGAATATCTTTAAAACGAATCGCTGTATATAGTGCTCAATGTGCTCACACAGGATATGTTTTGTTCCAGGTGACGTAGCATGGTATCCAGGTGGAGACATAACGAACAATCGGCTGAAACACGGCATTCTATCGCTAATACAACATCGCGCGCCCGCTACTGTTATGGACTTTGTCGCAAGAGCAACGGGGAAGAAACCAATGTGAGTATACTTTAGGATAGGGTTTCCCAAACTGTTTTGTATGGTGCCCCCCTCCAGATTATAAACACATATCCATGCCCCCCTATCATTGCTTCAATAAAAAAACTAATTTTATTTTTACGACATGGAGCGAAAGCGCGTTGGTTAGTCTAAAGTGCCGTATCGAACAAAACAGTGATTTATGGCTATAGTAGGTGCCAAATAACACCGCAATACAGGTCATTCACCCACCTTCAAAATGATGTCGCAAAATTCTAAGCGTCTACTGGGTGTCCCCCAGTAGACGCTTAGAGTGCTTTTCCAGTAGAGATAGGCTTACGTTGCTAAAGATGTAAGAATGTGTTTAAAATCTACCAATCGTTTGTATGGATTTCAAACATAGACATAGACATTCATTTATTTACTGCTTGGCACACAACATACAAGTTAAACAATAATAATAAAAATAACTAAAACAGTTTATTCCTATGTATACTATATTGCATGCCACAGCAGCAAATGGGTCCTAACTCAGCAAACTACCTACTGTTTCAGCAGTAGGCGCTGTTATTCTATCATAGGACCCTGTAAGAATCTATAAATTATGGAATCTTCCATCAAACACATCCTTAGTAACATAGCTCTGCTGGAAAAGCATCCTTATGCCCGATAGTGGGTCTCTACAAGTCTATGCTAATGACGTTTCACATTTCCAGGATGATGCGAGTACAAAACAAGTTAGAAAAAGCGGCGGCCTGCCTTGAATACTTCACAACCCGTCAATGGGCGTTTGCGGACGGCAATGTTCAATCGCTCTGCGGTGCATTATCGCCCGAGGATCGACGTGTGTTTGACTTCAATGTGCGGAACATTGATTGGGACGCGTACATCGAGTCGTATGTGCTCGGCATCAGACGGTTCCTCTTCAAGGAGAGTCCGGCGACGCTGCCTCGCTCGAGAACTGTTCTTTGGAGGTTAGTTTTAGTAATTATCCTAAATTTAGGGACTTTTGATATTTGAGAGATAAGAAATTTAAAAATTTCACTATTTGTCAAAAGTTTAGAGACTTTTCAGGTATGAATTTTTGGTTGGGTCTTTTTAGATGTTGTTCTGTATAATTTTTTTAATAAATTTTGAGACTTAGGGTGGTATAGGCTAAAATTTCGAAGTTTTGTGTGGTTTTGCTCAAATTTCGAGACTTTTGAAAGGTAACAATTTCAGGGTTGAAAAGTTTTCAGAAGTTTTTAAGATATCTTTGTGTGTTTTGTAAATTTCGTCATTATCTACATAAAGTACAGTTTACTGGTCAAAATGTTCTTCCTTTCAATCAAATGACTTTTACTGGTGTATTTACAAAACTTTTTAATTTCCAGATTACACATGGCCCATATCCTATTACAAGTGTGCACCGTGATGCTAATGTGGAGATTTCTATTCTCTCGTACGAACGCCCTCCGCAATCTACTTCGGCGCATTCTTGACGTGATAACGCGGGCCGCCCGTCTACTCGCCATAGCCTGATGACGCGACCTCACACCTGTCAATGTCAACTGTCACGTTGACATTGACATCCCGTTATACGCTTCCAAAACATGGCGGCATTTGTATTCCTTTGCGGTCAAGGGTGACGGATGAAATATACAGATTTATGAAGACTTTTGGCGCTACATTTGCCTAGCTCGTTCACCCGAGGCTTTGCGTGATATACGCTATAATTGCGAATAAAAATAGATCAACTAGGTTTCACGTATACATCGATCCATAGACTAATCATGTTATAGGTTAAAGTACCTACTTTAGAACTTATTGTTCTTTAAAAATATAACATCTTATGAAAGGCAGTGAAAATTTTTACGATGTCAAAATCGAAAGTTTTGACGGTTTGCAATTTGAATATCGCGTGCCGCCATGTTGTCGTTCCAATTTGAAGTTTATCACAAAATGGCGGGAGATCATCAAACACCAATAGAGATTATAAGGCAGAATATAAATTAGATTTTCCTTCAAGCTTCCACGGGGCTAACTCGCTTCCCATTGCATCTATGCGATCTTTTTTAATAAAGTAAGGTTGTTTTTATCGCGTGGTATATTCCCCGAACGCTAGGCAACTAAGATAGTTCTGTTACGAATTGTTATAAGTAATAGTGATTCCAAATAATTTTGTACCTATACAGCTCAATGGTTATCTAAAAAAATATTATAATAATGTGGTAAAAAGTTCAAAACTCTGTTGAAGTCGCATAGTGATTGTACTAATAGAATAATGCTGTAATTTAGAATAGCGAGATTGTGGTACACTTCTTCGTTAATGAGCTGGGTCTCAAATTTGAGACGCTTCATAATAGCTGGGTTAGAATATTTTTAGTCGGGAAGCGTTAATTTGATGACTTGCGCAAGAAGTTTAACACAGTTATATCGGAATCGTTTTTTTTCGTATTTACTGACTATCGCTAGATAATGTAGGTGAATATTATTATTTCATTATACAAGTTTCGCGCCTAATTTCGTCCAACATTTTTTTTAAATCGATTATAGATTATAAACGCTCAAAAATATAGACGATTGAATGCTAGTCAAAATGGTTGAAAATATAAATTTATAATTAAGCACACAATGTAAAGTACAGTAAATTTATAAATTTTAATAAGCTGTTTTAGTAAATTTGTTAAAACCTAATACTAATGTTACATAATCTTTTGAATTTTATATCAGAACAACTTTGAGAGATGGTTATATAAATGAGAAATCATTAAATACTTCTCCAAAGTTAAAATAGTGTATTGATAAAATATTGAGGGCCGTGTTCACCAAATTTAGATAAAGGTGGCTGATATTAAAGCAATTTTGCTTTTTGACAGTTCATTCCTTATATTTAAATGTCATCTTTTCAGTTCATTCCTTATATTTAAATGTCATCTTCAGCCCCTTTGCAGAGTGATGAGAACAGGCCCTAATAAGTTTTGGAGTTGAATATCTGCTACGTAAGTTTCGTAGGAAACAATTACGTAATAAATAAAAATAAGGCGCGTCACAGGTTAGGTTCCTGCTGAGTTCCATAGTTTTGAAAATAATCACAGCAATTTGACTAAAATTGAATTGTCTTAATCCACTTGATTTTAATATGCAAAGGAAAATAAAATAACAATAATAATTACTGTTACCAACATTGCTCATCAGTAACAGTTTTACTTTTACACACATGAAACATAAACTATATTTTATATCTGATGTGCCTCCGAGTCACATTAGGCATACACTATAGTTTACATCTGACGTGACTCGAACACTCGCTACACATTAGACATAAACTATAGTTTACATCTGATGTGACACGAAGACATGATGCACGTTAGACATAAACTATAGTTTATATCTGATGTGACTTGAACTTTCGTTACACATTAGACATAAACTATAGTTTACATCTGATGTGACACGAAGACATGATGCACATTAGACATAAACTATAGTTTATATCTGATGTGACTTGAACTTTCGTTACACATTAGACATAAACTATAGTTTATATCTGATGAGATTCGAAGACTCGTTACACATCAGACATAAACTATAGTTTACATCTAATGTGACACGAAGACTTGCTGCACATTAGACATAAACTATATTTTATATTTGAAGATTCATGAACGGTTGACCTGATCAAGATGTTATAGCAGGTCTTACTAGTCAGTTAATTTCTGTTTAATTCTTAATAAATTCTAATATATTTTGGTTTTGTTATCACATGAAAAAAACCCTAAATCAACAAAGTTAAAAGTTATTTTATGAGTTTTAGACGAGTAGTTATTATCATGATGCTGATATGAATGATGTGTGAGGTTGTATGAATAGAATGACAGTCATAAAACACACGTTATGTGGAACTATAACTGTCATTGCTTATGTTTGAAGGAGGCACGACTTATTAAATTTTTACACGTTTGTTTGAAAAGTCTAAAATCTTCCATTGCTTGTAAATCTATCACGTTTAACTTCCACGTTCAGGAATAAAATGAACAGGCGTGAAAAATAGGACGCCATCAGGAGAATGAGTGAAATCTTTAGGCTCGAATTCTTCCTACGGTGACGTCGATCACGGACGTCGGTTCTACCAAGAAGTCTCGCTGACTTCAGTGTTGCAGTGCGGTGCCTCATAGAACATAGTGTTCATTCGTGCGTTCGACCGACATCCGCGACCGACGTCAACGTAGGATTAAATTTTGTAACAACTTCCAGAAAATAGGTCCTCCTATTCGCTTAATTATTCTTAAGCGATTTCTACTTTAGTTCCATTGACGAAGCTTCCTTAGTAATAATGTAGGTATTTATTGTTTTTTTATAAAAAAATCCTTTAAAAATTTATTTAATATATACGCTAGGTAATTTTTCTAGCAAAATGTTGAAATGCTGGCCTCATGACATGAATTTTTGCCTCTTAATGAGTTTTGAATGGTAGTACTTATGTCCCTCTAGGTCGCTAAAGGGTTTTTTAATTCTAGAATGTTGGATAGGTGTAATTTTTCCTGTAATTTTACATTCACTATCGAATACTGCCTTACGTGTCTGCCCAAAAGTTACTTCTTCACAATTTTGTCCCCACACAATTTTCAGTATAAGTTTTACTTTAAGTAATGCCTAAGTTTATATGACCTGTTGTTTAAGTATTAGCATTTTTTTTTAATGTTTAAGTCTAAAGCGTAATGCTTTCGCTCTCATGTTCCGTTAGTCATGTGATTGTGTGACACTTGGAATGGATTTAATTTTTGGGCTAAACTTGGTTACATTATCATTTAGATCATTTACCTTCTCTTATGAAATCTTCATGATCGTTAATGCATTCTTTTTTGTAAATACATCAAAACCCATCGTGATCGCTAGTTATTTTTGTGTATTTATTGAAATTTCTTTGTGTCAAATGTCCCTAAAAAAATCCATTCCCATCTTCCAGTGTATAATTTGTTTGTTTTAATGTAGTGTAAAGTCTTTGACGGAAGATAGTTGTGTATGCGGATCCTAACTACAGTCAATATACTTATTGTGAGCGTTTTTTACTTTGCGTATTGACTGTATGATTTTAGGATGAATGCGATCCTGATCGCTTGTATTTATTATATGTATATTTTGAAAAAATAAACTTCTGTCTTCAAATATTTTGTTTTAGCAAGCTTGTAAAGATTTTGCGTTGGTGGATGCTTTTTGTATTTTTAATTAAGTTAATATTATATTATTGTTTTGGGAAACTATTAGTGCGGAATAATGCCTGTGCTGCAAATATATTGTATTTATTTGTGTATATAGTTTAGTTACCCAAAGTTAAATCCAAATACATTAATGCGAAAGTATTAATTTTTTTAATTTATTTTTCAGTGCTAAAATGTATATTGTAGAAAAGTTTCCGAAAAATGTAACAATGATTGCTAACGGTTTCTGAACGAATGCCGTATGACTACCGGGTTAAAAAAGGCGCCATTTCGAAATAAGTTTCCTCAAGTCTTTCAAACTAGAGATATAAAACTGTCTTTGAAATACCAGTGCACCAATCTAAGCAAGTTTTAAAAGATAAGCAGCTTCAAACAAACGAAAAATTTAATTTAAACCAGTTAAGTGTAAGCATTTTCTGAGTTTACTCAAAAAATCCAAGATGGCGCCTGTCTTCGTTCAGAAACCGATATTACAAAAGACGCCTCTGAAATTGTTTTGCTTGACCTCTTTCTTACCAGATTAACGTTGCATAGTTTAAAAGACTGTCCAACCCTATATTCAAACCTCAGTAAAGCTTAGGTAACTATCATCAAAGCCATAATTAAAAAAAAACACAACACATGGCTTTGGTAATTGAATGTTATGGGTGGCCATTATTGACAGGTATTTTATTACACCTGGCAATTTTTTTAAGCTACTCTGTTTGATCTTGGTGTGAAAGAAGTCAAACTTACGGCTACCTTATGAACATTCTTGGTTGAGTGGGAAATAGAATCAGTCGGTATAATGCTCAATGTAGGAACGCCAATGTCTCTTTTTAGCTAGGTAGATTGTTAGAGAAGCAGAAACAGTAGGGGGTGTGAAAATTATCAAATTGCATATGACTACTCAAAGACAGGGTTGCTCACGATGTCTAGAACCTGAGAGAGCCTACTCAAGGAAATAATATTAGAAATTCAAAAGTCAAAACTATATGAATCGAAAGTTAATAAATATAAATAATAAATAAACAGATGAATTAAAATGTTCTTGAGTATCAAGAACATTTTAATTCAACGACCTCTTAAGTGTAAAACAATCGCTAAATCAAGTAATATCATCAACAAAAAATAGCTAGGTTCTTACTTGGCAGCTTTGGATGCTCACCTAAATTAATGAACCTAGTTTGTAAACCTTGATAGCAAACTCTTTTAAAGGGCTAGCTAAGAACAGTCATTTCTAAATGTTTGAAACTTTGAGTTAATCATTAACGTTGAATTATCAAAGTCAGTTAAGTAAAAATGTAAACGGCTAAATGGGATCATAACATAATGTTAGATTATTTTCACGAATATATCGTAAATGTCAATATAATATGAGCAGCGGATGTGGGCTTGTAGCCTGTCATGAAGTTGATTAAGTATCCGTGCACATGTTACGATCATACATTTTAACGTATTTCAAAAATAAAATATCTGACAGAAACCTCGTCGCCATTAGTAAGAGGCCCAGCTTAACACCACAACCAGTATGGAGGTCTTTTGACTAATTAAAACCGTTAAATTACTAGCGCCCTCTAGTAACAACTCCGTAGATTGCTTTGATTGGGTTCCTTAGTTCTAGTAGAAAATGAGAGAGTTATAAAATTATCATTAGCTAGAAAGAGACAGCGATAGGTTGCAGCCAACGTGTTTCGGTGATAGGACGTTATATACGCAAGGGGGGGATTATTATTCCATATATTAAAAATAAACGGATTGTAAAGATTAGGATGTTTTATTAGACCTATCTATTTTCCTTTCCAACTCAAAATACATGGTGGCTATCCTTCCTCTATCTATAATCCCTCTTCGTGATTTTAATATTTAGTGGGACGAACAGGAATAAAATAATACTTATTTTTTGCATTCCCATTCTCCTACCAGTGGGACGAAACCCAGTGGGACCGCTCAACGGGAATGAACGTGATTTGATTCAAAATTAAATGATGGTGAATGATTAGGACTAGACTATCCCTTCACACTGCCAAACTCACAAACGACATAGAAGCTTTCCTAGAGGCGGACTCTTTCCCCTTTATTTATACTCAACTGTCACTTTAGCGTGGCTTTAAAAAATGCTGTATTATTGTCACTTGCATGACAAAGAAACGAGATAATAACAGATTTAGTAATCATTTTAGTTAGCTCAGCTTTAGAAAACCAATATGAATATACCCGTTTAGCTCCAGCTGAAAATGTGGTCGCGGCGATCGCGGTCGTTGAAAGCCAAACAGAAATATTTACCAGTATGGATGCAATGGGAAGGAAAAATGAAAAATTTACAGCACTAGGACTCAGAAATATTATATTTTAAAGTTCTACTAAAGTTACATAACTGTGCATAGTCATAAATTAAGTGGAATTTGATAAGCGGTTAGTCTGTGATCGCGCCACCGGTAGGCACCTCTTCTCTCTTATCGTCGTAGTTATACTCGATATATCTGAAAGTAAAACGTTCAATATAAATCAGTCACCTATGCCTACACTTAACAACGCACTGTGGTTCCTGGGACAATGTTTAGATGGAGTAAGTTTGTAGCACCTATACCATCACAGAGTCTAACATAATCCTACTAATACTATAAACGCGAAAGTTTGTAAGAATGGATGGATGTATGTTTGTTACTCTTAAACGTAAAAACTACTGATCCGATTTGAATGAAACTTGGAATATATAATTGTCCGTGACGTGGATTAACACATAGACTACTTTTTATCCCGGAAAATCAACGGGATCCAACGGGACGCGAACTTAATAATACGAAAGTTTGTAAGGATGTTTGTTACTCTTTCAAGCAAGAACTACTCATCCGATTTGGATGAAACTTGGAATATATATTGTCCGTGACCTGGATTAACACATAGGCTACATTTTATTCTGAAAAATCAACGGGATCCCGTTGGATCCCGTTGATTTTTCCGGATAAAACAGTTTATGAATAAGATTCTGTTTTTTTTTCTCTACTTTTAATTTTACTTCGCATGTACCTGCCTGCATCTCTCTTTGCGCTATACTAATCTATCTAAGAAAGATGACTAACTTCTCCAAAGGCGGGCAGAGGAAGTGCCTCACATTCCTCGGCATCAGTACATCAGCTTGCACCTTGCACACGTCGAGGGCGTACTCCGAGAACTCGCTGACGATGTCATCGTCCACCGGGGGTCCTATGCCCGGCACTGCGTATACTATGGTTATCTGTTATTCAATTCAATTCATTTATTTCTTGCACGCAAGTGATTTACATAATATTAAGTATATTAGGCAAATACACATTTATACATTTAGCAAAGATATTAATAAATCCTACTAATATTATAAACACGAAAATTTTTAAGTATGGATGGATGGATGGATGGCTGGATGGATGGATGGATGGATGGATGGATGGATGGATGGATGGATGGATGGATGTTTGCTACTCTTTCACGTAAAAACTACTGATCCGATTTGCATGAAACTTAGAATATATATTGTCCGTGACCTGGGTTAACACATAGGCTACTTTTTATCCCGAAAAATTAACGAGATCTAACGGGACGCGAACGAAGTCACGGGCGGCACCTAGTAATAAATAAATATTCTTGGACATTATCACACAACGCTCTATACTTAGTCCCAAACTAAGCAATGCTTGTACTAGGGCAACTAGGTTGCTAGTAGAATACTTATATTCATGTTTTTTGTAAATACATACCTACATAAGATACATAGTAACACCCAGACATAGGACAAACATCTATGTTTGCCACACACAAATATTTGTTCTCGGTGGGGATCGAACCCACGACCTACACCACGAAAGGCAGAGCTATTACCGACTGAGCCATGACGCCTGTCGACTAGCCTTGAGGTATAATTGTATAAACACAGAATATTTTATGGAAGACCATATTTATTATTATTCATTATTATTTATTTACCTCTGGTATAGGCTGTTCCTCTTCCTCCACCTCCTCGATCTCAGGCACGATCACGTCCATGTTCTCATCCAGGAACGTCTCCAGAATCTCACGTATCATCGCCACCTCCTCTGGTTTCGCCTGTTATGTCAGTAACACTTTTGTGGTTATTCAGAACTGCTAATGAAAAGATAAAAGTAGTAACATTATTATACTGAAAGCTGGCGATTTTGATGATTCTTTTGTATAGTAGATCTTACTTCAGAGGTAGTCCCATATACATTTTATCAAAATCGGATCAGTAGTTTGGAAGTTAAATAAGAATAACTGGAAAAAACACGCCATCCACGTACAAGACATTGCCTTTTTTTGCTTTTCTGTGACTTTTCAGTGGTGTTTACGATCAATAGAACAGTTTCAATGAACTGATATCATCACCATGATCATCTGATGATGAAGCCATTCATTTGTTCTAAGTTATGACTAGGTATATTCATCAGCTCTGAAAGAGTTTTGAATTTAGGATTCCGAGCTTCAGAGATTAAATAAATAAATATTCACGGACACTTAACACAACGACTTCTAGTCCCAAACTAAGCCAAGCTTGTACGATGGAAACTAGATGGCTGATAGAATACATACATACTTTTTTTTTGTAAATACATGCTTATAATACATAGAAACACCAGACACAGAACAAACATCTATGTTTACAACACACAAATGTTTGTTCTCGGTGGGGATCGAACCCACGACCCACAGCACGGAAGGCAGAGCTAGTACCGACTGAGCCATGACGCCTGTCATGATTATATTTAGATTTTCAATTATTTCTTTACCATTCTCGCTGTATTGTTTTTGTTTTTATTAAAGATACTAGCCTCTATCTATCTAGCTGGTGTGTACCTCTGCTGAGCGATTGGAATTTAGATACCTTACCTTCTTCTTCTTCAAGTCCGGGTCAGGCAAGATACCAATCTGCTCATCGATATACGCCATTATGTCCTTCTCGATGTGCTGGACTATGAACTCCCCACTTGTGGTGGACATCATGCGTCCCGCCACCATTCCTAGAACAAAGCTTTTTTGACCGAGCGAGCGAAGCGAGCGAAGCGTCTCAGTTTCCACATTGGCCAAAAATGCGTTTGTCCGGATGTCTGTCTGTCTGTCTGTTCTCCTCTACAGGTCGCATTTTTCAACCGATCTGGACGAAACTTGGTACACAGGTTGTATGACTTATTAGAATTTTTTTGTCGTCGGGGATTTTTGATTGGAGAGGTACTTCCCCCAAAAAAAGGGCAAAAAGGGGGCTATTTGATATACTGGATATCTCCACCAAATGAGATCCGATTTCGATTATTCTTTTTTTATTTGAAAGGTAGTAACTATAAGTTGGTCTCATAAAAGTTTGGCGAAGATCTGATAAGGATCTTCAGCATGATGAACAGGATAGCTCACCAAACAATCGATGGTTTTCAATCAAATTTGAGAGAAACACAAAGGACCTCATTCTACACAAGATGATGCAAAAAAAATCAAAAAAATCACAAAACGGAAAATGCACTTGCACATTACATTCCTCAAAAATTTACAAAATTAAATAGAAAAAACATCACATCACACACACACACACACACACACACAACATTTTGCATTATAGTTAGTTTTCAATACATGACAGGCTGCAAGCGTTTCGTCGCTGTTAGAATACTAACTCATAATTATCCTTCACTGAATGAGAGCATCAGCATAAAACGTCGCGAGGTCTACAGCTCCCAGAGCCACTAGTATCTACCACGTTTCATAATTTATAATCTTATTTGCTACAATAAAGGTAATAATATAGGTAGTAATAATCCCAGTACAATCACCCTAGGAGGCAAGTAAATACACAACATAAAAAAATAAACTATGTCATCTAAATCTAATCTTTTTTTAACGTCTCTGCAGCATCACTTGACAAGGTGAAGGTAAAAAGCTGATAATGTGACCGTTGACACCACGCAAGCTCGTATGAGCTAGTGGCCGACTCTCGTGACGGAGTTTCTAGGACGCCTTAAGGCCTCCGTCGTGGCTTAACGACTGCTAGAGCCGGGACCGACAGTTTAACGTGCCCTCCGAAGCACGAAAGCGCTCAGATGTAAATGCCACTAACAGTCATCCATCCAAATAGTGACCGCACAGAGCGTTACTTTACTTAGATAAACAGCGAAGATTGGCTAAGCAGGCTACGCCACGAGCGCCGTTGACACTGACTGCCGTCTCTTTAACTATTCGTCATGCCCATTACTTCAGCAGTAGTATTAAGAGTACCGAGGCTTTGAAAGACAAGAAAAAGCAGAATGTCTTCAGCGGCTCTCTCTCTAGTCTCTACCTACCCTATCAATTATTCCACTCTCCACTCATACGTTTCTGTCTGTACTGGTCTGGCACTGAGTTTCTGATGTACCTACTGTAACTCTTGGATAACCTATAGAAATTACTAATCCAATCCCAATTTATGTCCTTTAATTGAGTCACAGTCTTTAAAACTTCTAAAATGTTCTCAATTTTAATTCTAAGATGTCTAACCAAGATCATAGTTAGCTGATTTGTATATATCGACGATGGCAGCTATCTCGTCGATGGTCTGCTCCAGATCTTCCAGGCGATCTTGACGTGCGGTGTATTGCTGGGGACAGGAGAGGGAGGATTTAGGATGGGAAGTTGGAAGGTGCGCTGGAGGACATTTGTCACATTTAAAGAATGCTGTGATTACTATAACATTTAAAGAAGAAGTGGGACTTTTTCAAAATTATTTGTTTTACACGTGTAATACATAATATTTTGAAAAAGTCCCACTTGATCTCTTTCTTTATTCGTTAGCTAGAAGAGATTTTTTTAGTGTTGTTTATTTACATAACAGTAAAATTGCTTCTCCCTACTTTGATAGATTTTGTATGGCACCAGGTAGTAATTACAACTGCCTTCTATCTGGGCAATATATTTTACGGCAATCAACCTATTTTGAATGACGTTTTGAATTTAGTTTTAGCTCTTCAAGTCTTCTCTTTGTCTTTAAAGTCTATCGTACGTAGGTATACCTATTTAGGCTAGAATTATGATAAGAGTTTTATGATAAGCCTTAGAATTCTGTTGAAATAGATTCAATAAGATTTGAAAGTGGAAGAATTTGGGATTCAACTGACACAAATTCAAAGATTAGAAAGTTGTTTACTTCAGCAACTAAGAGCGCTATCTTATCCTGTTCGTCTTCTACAGCTTGTTCATCTTTAGCCTCTTCTGCTTTAGCTGTTTCTTCGGTTTCTTCTTCACCAAATTCCTCTTTGACTTCCGTTTGCTCGCCTAGTTTTTTTACATTCATTAGAATATGATTTGCTGGTCTCAGATGATATTTTTGACAAGTTGTTATTTACTTGTGATCTAACACTACGGACAGATTATGGTATTATTGCATTAGGCTGTTATGTTAGTTTGACTATTTGCAATTCAGTAGTATAGTTTACTTACTCTTTAAACAACTCTACTGATAGCAAATATTTTATGGGGAGCATTATTCCTTGTACAATCTTATACTCAGATTATTCAAAAAATTACTGCTGGCTTCACTCTATCAATGGGATACTATGAGATAATAACAAAACACCATCTAGATTCTAAATACCAATGTAACATAATGGCCATTTCCAATATTTAATTTATGTCTGGTTTTGCCTTAGTTATGTATAGTTTTTACGCAGATCCCGAACCTTTTTACTTTTGTTTATTTGTAGTGTTGTTCGTTTTGTTTTGTATGTGAACTTGATGTGTTACCTTTTAAAGCAAATGAATGTCTGTCTATATCTTTATCTACTGAGGGTTGAATATTGAGCTCCACCGTGTAGCTAACTATACTCTACAATATCAGTAACGTAACCATAGAACTCGTAAGGTATCTCGTTTTCATCTTCATCGTAGACGAATATCTCGACTCCTTCTTTTTTCTTCTCCACTATCTTCTCTTCTTTAGGTTTTTGCACATCTATAGCATTCAAATAAGACGTTTTTTTTAAGGTACTTTCTGATGTGATTTTGTTGCACATCTGAATCATTCAAATAATGCTTTGTTTTGTGTTCTATTTTACTAGGATTGTGATGTGATTTTGTTTTGTAAAAACTTACCATCTTTATTTACTTCTTGGGACGAAAACTTGGCATTACTAAGCTCACGCAGTTTTTTCTGAAAACAAGTTACAGATAAGTCAGAAACATTGATAGCAAACAAGCTCGTTAGTGGCCAACTCAGGTGACGGAGTTTTTAGGCCGCCTAAAGCTCTCCGTCGTGGGTTAAGGACACCAGAGCCCCGAGTCTGTGCATTTGTTTTGACATTCGACTCGAGTATAGCACACGCAAACGCATTCGCAAAGCTAGAAATTTTGTTGGAAATTGCGCAATTCCCAAATCTCCCGCTTATCCGTTTTTTATACAAAATTTCTTGCTTTGCGAATGCGTTTGCGTTGGCTCTGTTTAACGTGCCTTCCGAAGCACGGAAGCGCTCAGATGTAAATGCCACTAACGGTAACCCATCCAAGTAGTGACCGCGCAGTATGTCAAGTCATGCGACGTACTGCGCGGTCACTACTTGGATTGCACACTATTTGCAAAGCAAGAAATTTTGTATAAAAAACGGAAAAACGGACGTGAAGATTGACTAAGCAAGCCTAGCCACGAGCGCTTCCGAAACATTGATCATATGATAGCTCAAGTTCTTTATTCGTTTTACCAAGGATCTTAAGCAGGTGATAACTTCCAAATAAACCCTAGTAGGGCACAAACAATAATAACCGCTAGGTGGCTCCGAAAGAAAGAATAGAATAAGAAAGAAATAAAAACATCATAGAAAGTTATAAGAATAATGAATAGGATCTCAAGAGGCGCAAGTATGCAGGTCTCGATAAGGCTTACACCTTTATGCCTCTTGGGGTCGAGACTCTAGGTCCGTGGGGTACCGAGGCCCTCCGGGTTTTCAAAATTATTTCAGGGCGTCTAGTCGAAGCGACGCGTGACCCGAGGGCTGGTGATTATCTAGGCCAGCGTATCAGCATTGCTATTCAGCGCGGCAATGCAGCCAGTGTCTTGTACACGCTTCCGATTGCTACTGATTTGGACCAGTTGAGCTATCTATAAATCGTTTGCAACGGTTTGTAGATAGCTCAACTGTTTCATGTGTATTTTGTAAATATTGTGAATATTGTAAATACTGTATCAGTTGTAATTTTCTTTGTGAATAAATGCTATATTTTTATATAATAATGAAAAACTAACATCGACATCATCGCTTGGCACGGCCCTTCCTGTAATCATGAATAATGTTACCTTTCTACGGGTTACTGTTACTTAGTTATTACTATTTTGTTGTTTCTCTAAGGTACCTTTGTGTTTGTTATATTTTCTACTAGCCGTCGCCCGCGGCTTTGTTCGCGTGGTACCAGCAGAAATAGGTTTGATTTTTTTTTAAATCCTCAATCAAGTGTAGGGTTAATTTATTTGAGGAATTTATGTACCTACCAATTTTCAAAGGTTTTGTATGCGACTTTTCAAAATTCCTTTTTTAGTGCACCCCTACACTATATAAAGATACTACTACCCTTCAAATTCCATACCTCTAGGGCTTATAGTTTAGGCTGTGTGTTGATTGTCAGTCAGCTTCAAAAGAGTTCTATATATTCAGAGAAGAAGAAGATGTCATGTTCTATGTTTTCTGTGTGTTCCTATGTCAAATAAAAATTCTATCTATCAAAGTAACCTTTTCTCTCTCTCTGGTAATTATCCCACTCGATCTGCCCCGCTCTCTCAGCCGACAGTGATCGTTCAATCTTGCCCAAAGTTGGCATGTTCATTCGTACACTCAGACGAGTGCTTCGAGCCACACGTGCGTTTATAAGAGTCAGCTTCTGTGTGCTTTCACCGTCTTCCCAAAACTCATCTGAACCGGACTAGGGAAGGTATGGATGGGATGAAAGGTTGGAGTATCGAGGGTCCAGGGTTACTGACCCAGTGCTGGTGACTCGACACACTAGCTGGGTTACATTTTTTACCTATTTATGTTTTACTAGCATCCGCCAGCCATTTCATCCGCGTCTCCTTTGATATGTTGATTTTCCGGGATAAAAATTAGCCTGTAATCCACGTTAGTACAACACGAACAATATAATATTTTGTTTGTAACCTGGATTATAGGCTATGTATTACACTTGCAATTTAATATATTGCAAGTTTTATCTAAATTGGCCAGTAGTTGTAGCGTGATTGAAACACAAACATCGAAACTTTGACAGTTATACAGTAAAGAGGATGGTATAGGTGCTGGGCAAGCCTAGTCCATCTAAACATTGTCCCAGGCACTACAGTGTGTCGTTATGTGCAGGCATAGGTTGCCTCTTGACGCTCTATATCATCTTCAATAGATGTAAATAACAATGTTGGAAACAAAAGTTACCTACACATATTATTCACTCACATCGTCATTTGTCTCAACGTAAGTCGCTTCTGTAGCTTCCTCACCACCAAAATCCTCTGGTTCTGGCTCATCACCTAAAGAATAAATAAAAAAAATTGCAGAGTGAATGGTAACTTCAACTTCTTGGTTTGTGGCTTTTGTAGAGTGAATGGTAGTTTTTGCTTCTAATAAGCTGACTTGGACTTCAGACGATCAAAGTGACATGCGAATACACAGGCAGACAGACAGGCGGACATGGTTCTTGTAAACTTTGGTAAAAAATTTGGTCTTACGACATTTTATATCCTCCACAATTTACTAAAATAATTACGCTAATGTGCCTTTAAAACTATTATCTCTATGATATTGTATTGAGAAAGTAAAAAAATTTGTAACGAAAAATTTAATACAACTTTTGGAATTTCCAAATTTTTTTCTTTATACAACTAAGTAAATAGACAAACAGTTGTACGGCCTACCGGATGGTATAGTAGGTGCCAAATAACACCGCAATACAGGTCATTCACCCACCTTCACCGCAATGTCGAAAAATTCAATTTATGAATGGCTAATTCTGTTGCTTTCCATACAAACCTGCGCTAAGACGGTAATCGCTCGAATCTCGTAGAACTGTTTGTTTACGATACCTACATAAATTATACACATACCGTGGCCTATGGACGCCTGAAACACCAGAGGTGCCACCACGCGTTGGTGACCCTTGGAGAATTTTAAAACGCCCTTTTTGAAGTGTCCCAAACTGTAGTCACTAGGAAAAACCTCAGCAGGAAGATCGTTCCACAACCTGAGTTTTCTGAAACCGGTCGGTGCGTCACCAACCTGGCTCTAGAAGTCTAGAGCATGCCATACGATATTTCAACACTTGTTTCAGGTCAGTAGACTCTTCAGTCTCATAATCCCATTTATTTTAAAATTTTGAAATCAATGGGATTATGAGACAAAAAGTATCATAATCCCCTTTAAGAGGACGGCTCTAAGGGGATTATGAGACAAACCCTAATCTTGGTACCTTCACGATATCCGTTTAAATATCGCACATCCTTAGAAGCATCTATTTTCGCTAGCAGTTTGTACATGACGAGGAAGTCTTGGACGGGGATGGCTGCCGAGCCACCATCGGGTTCCTTCGTCAGCGACTCGCAGAGCAACACCATGGTGTGGGTTAGACACTGGAACAGTAATGAAATACATTTATTCAACACATTGGGTACACATAATATAATATACACAGATCATCATCATCATCAACCTATATCAGTCCACTGCTGGACGTAGGTCTCTCCCAAGACGCGCCACTGAGCCCGGTCTTCGGCTCTTCTCATCCAGTGTTTGCCAGCTGCATGTCTCAGATCGTCACCCCACCTAGCCCGAGGGCGTCCTACACTACGCTTGTCTAAGCGCGGTCTCCACTCGAGTATTAGTTTGCTCCAACGATTGTCGGTTCTGTGGCCAACATGGCCGGCCCACCGCCACTTCAGCTTGGTAATCCTCTGAGCTATGTGGACCACCTTGGTTCTCTGTCTGATAACCTCGTTCCGGATTATACACAGATACAAAAGAGAAAAATAGTAAGTCAGACAAGAAGGAGCAAACAGAGTAGTAGGAAAGTAGGTACAGCAAATCCTATTTAATACTATAATCGCGAATGTTTGGATGTATGATTGTTGGATCTGTGTATTTTTGTTTCTCTTTCACGCAAAATCTACTAATCCGATTTGAATGAAACTTGAAATATATATGGCGCGTGACCTGGATTAACACAAAGGCTACTTTTTATACCGGAAAATCAACGAGATCCAACGGGACGCGAACGAAGTCGCGGGAGGAAGCTAGTATGGTCGATTAAGTATACAGAGATTTCATTAAATTGGCGATATGCAAAATTTTTAAAAGTCGGCTAAGCTTTATAGTAGCCATCTTGCTACTAAATCGTACCAACATAGTTCCCTTGATAAGGGAACTGAATTCCTAGCCGGAAATCGCAAACCTCACCTTAGTAAGGAGGCCAGCAGCAACAGCAATGAAGTGCAGGAACGGAACAGTCTCCTGTCGCAGGTAGACCTCGCAGAGGCAGTAGATGCGCTTCAGCTCCTGAGGGTCCAGGCAGAAGCCCTGCCAGGCTGCCTTTACCACTGGCAGTGGCAGCTCTGGCATACCTCCCAGCTGAGAGAATACCAATGCTGTTACTGATACCTATCGAGGCTTAGGTATTCCCATCGAGCCCACCGGCCGGACCACTGGTGGGCCAGCCGGTGGACTCGATGGGAATAAGCCATCTGAGAGACAATCATCATTATCATCTCGGATTCTTGAGTCCTAACTTAAGACATCCACTTAAACACCTAGTTTCGGTCTTGCAGCTAAACAATTTTGTATTTAATTTATTAATCTCTGAGTATGGTTAATATCTGACGCAACTGTATCAAACACTTCTTGGCAAACTAATCATTTATTATTATTATTTGTCATCATCATCATCAACCTATATTATATTGGTCCACTGCTGGACGTAGGTAGGTCTCTCCCAAGACGCGCCATTGAGCTCGCGTTCTTCACTTTTTGACCGAATTCAGAAAAGAAGTTTCTCAATTCGGTTGTTACCACGTAACTCCGTTATTTATGAACCAATTATGAAAAATCTTTTTTCATTTGAAAGGGACTACTTCCAGATATTTTTAATCAAAATCAGTTAAGTAAACTGGAAAAAACACGTCATCTACGTACACGACATTGCGTATCAGGTGAGGCACGCTTAGCCATGATAATCCACCTATACTTTCTTTACTTGAAAATTCCTAGGTAATTATCGATATTTCAATCAGGAAATATTGATGATGGGAATTTAACTTCAGCACTCTCTAAGTACCTGATTAGCCAAGACTTTCAAGCAGCCTCTAGTGAGTCCACCCTCCGTGCTGTATATGGGGTACTCCAGACGAAGCTTGACGGGCGGAGGCCTATGCTGGGCGAGGGCCTTGAAGTATTCGTAGGACCAGCGCAGTAGGTCGTACGGCTGAGTTTTTATTGCCGCTGTGAAAATAAGCTCGTGTTAATACAAATTTACCGAAACGAAGTAACGGTGAAGGAAAACATCGTGAGGAAACCCTTGGCTTAGCCAGCTCCGCACGTATTGAAGATGTCTTTCCTGTGGATATGTCTGACTAGGCTGAGAGGATGGTATAGTACTACAAGCCTACTCCATCTAAACATTGTCCCAGGCACTACAGTGAGTCGTTAAGTGTAGGCATTGGTTGCCTACTGACGCTGTTTAAATCATCTTCAATAGATGTGATAAGGGCTGTGAAAATATAAGAAAGAATAAGTATTTGTTTGTTGTCACACGGTTGTACGATACCTTTACAATATCTCTTCAATATGTATGGAAACTTCGGTGGTATGACAATTTGCTGAGAGCAATACATCTGTTCTATTAGTTCCGGCATTTTGGATTTTCATAAAAAACTCCTGAAAAAAACATGAAAAATAACAGCCTCGTACGAGTTTTGGTGTATGTACCAATTTTCAAGGGTCTTCTATGTACGGTTATACAAAAGAAACGCAATATTTGATTCTAATTTATCGACTTTTCAAAATTCTTTTCTTAGTGCACCCCTACACTATATAAGATTGCCCTCCAAATTTCATACCTCTAGGACTTACAGTTTAGGCTGTGCGTTGATTGTCAGTCAGATTATCGAAAAACCGTCTCTAACCTGTAATTCGGGCTAAGGGTTCGGCTAGGGTTTTCATATTACGAAACAAGTTTTAGGACCTTCACCAAACTTTTGCTAAACCAACAATACGTGCACTCGCAGCGTCTTCGCTGCACGCTCGCTGCGAACACGCGGCGAGCGTGTACGCTTCGATTTCAACTCGTTTGCGAATCGTCAATGTAATAGCACTAGAGAATAGCATTGATTCGAAGTGAGAACAAAGAAGAACTATTTAAAAAAAAAAACATAAATAAAACGTTAAATTTATAAAAAATGAAGTCGCAAATTCACCTTTACCACTGCACTAAAAAAAACCAACTTTTTTCTGAACTTTATCACAGTTTTTCAGAAAAATATTTATTTTTCTCTTACGATAGTTTTCACGCGAGCTATTTTTGTTTTGTTTACATTTTCCGTTGCTATGGGTACAGTTGTTTTGATTTATAGCGTGACATTGATTTTTCAGAGGAGAATGGGCGAAATGGACACCGGTATTTAATTTTAATTATATCTAATATTTTTGAATAAAAGAATTAAATTGAAATTCTTGATAAATAAACGAATTAATTAATAAATCTTTCAACAAAATAAGAAAATCTTAATTATTAGCTGTCGTATCTTTCCAGCTTAAGGATTCCACAGCAGATAAAAAATTAAATAGTTTTACCTAGGCATGAACATTTTCATTCATGAGGAATAAGAATATCTTACATTATGTTCGAAAGACGTTAAAAAGTATAAAATGTTTCCCTCAGTAAGACTACGTATGTTTTAGATTATGTTTTGTGGTACCTACCGTAGTATCCGAGAGAAAACAGCAAGTACCTAAGTACAATGTCACGTTACAACCATAAATTCTAATCAATATAAAATTCAATCTGTTCAAAAATTCACAATGCCAATAAAATTTTACACGGTTTGTTACATGCGAAAAATAATAAATACATTCTGGAATTTAATTATTTTCCCCGCTTGTAGATAGCGCCATCTACCGACAAATTTGTAGATTACATCGTGAATAATCAATCGTCATACTGTAGGAACGGCTTGTTTGAGAGCAAAAAAAAACAAAACCTGTTAGTTCAGTGACGTCTACTCGCTGTGTTTTTGTGTCGTGCGGTGTCACAAGGAAGAGGTGCTATTTCGTATTAATTTTAATACAAAACACGGTTCAAACTTTACTTTGAAGTGCACAAATTCATTATCAAAAGCTATTTAGTTCAGTTAAACTGTGTGTAGTGACAAAAACTTGTTTTTTCTAAGCGAATCAAGTGACATTCGAAACGATACCACTGGGTGAATGAAATTGCGATTGCTTATAAATACGGAAAAAAATGTACAATCGCTTACCCTGATTCCTGTATCAAGTGTTATAATGCATCGTAATAGTTCTGTGACAGTGCTCTGTGTGACAAAATAGTTTTAAAGAAATGGGTGACAGATGGAAACATCGATTCAAAGTGAAAAAAACATTTTCTTTAGTGATTCAGAGAACATGGATATGATAACAGATTTGTCTACTTTGAGTGAGTATTGGCTTTCTATGGAGATCACAGGGCTTATGGTGGGGAGAAAGAGGGGATAAGGTCACATTTTACTGCTAGAAAAAGCTCGTTGTAGATTACCAAACTTCATAGGTAGATTAGATACCCTACTCAGGTAGGTATGCTTACGTTTTAAAATTCTAAGATAATTGTTCTGTCTATATTATAATTTTTTGTTATAATAATTATTAATATGTTAGTAAATGTTTTAAGAGGAGAGCTGCCGTTTCTGTACGTTGGTAGGTATTTATGATTATTTTTATTTATTAAGTAAGCATTAACTACAAAATTTTGATGTGCAACCATGAACAAAAAAAAACAAATAATGTTTCTTAGTAATAAGTCATAACGGTAGTACGGTCTCTAACTACTACTAAAAGTACAGGTAAATAAGGTAAAATTCAACCACTGATACCAAAGTGTCTCCTATCTTAGAGGTTTTCCTGTCGTTTGCAAACTACAAAGAGTCGTATCGTCTTCTAAGCACCTACCTACCAACGTGGAATGTGCATAGATTTTCTTACTCTTTCCTTGACCATTGTCACTTGATTTGAGGTGAAGCTGTGAGGTCATCATTCAGGTTGCCATTCACAATATTCACCAATGTACCCTACCTACAATAAACGGGTAGTAAAATAAGATAGATAGATATATTCTTTACTAGGTGCCGCCCGCGACTTCGTTAGCGTCCCGTTGGATCCCGTTGATTTTTCGGAATAAAAAGTAGCCTATGTGTTAATCCAGGTCAAGGACCATTATACCTACATTACAAGTTACATCTAAATTGGATCAGTAGTTTGTACGTGAAAGAGTAACAAACATCCATCCATACTTACAAACTTTCGCTTTTGTAATAAGTATTAGTAGGATTGCACACCAAGAAGACAAACAATAAGAAAAGAAATAAGTTTCAAGTACCTATGAGACAGGAAAAGTTCATTTCGTATCACCACAGAATATGTATCACTAATGAGTAGGTAGGTAGGTACCTACTATGTTTACTTTAGTAGTAAATTATACAAAAGATAACAGTTATACGTAACCTACCTACAAATTATAATATAGAAAAGCTTTTATGAATTAGTTGGCCACTAATTCATAAAAGCTTGCTTGTGATAGAAAATAGAAAAAAAACAGTCGTTCTTTTAGTTACCGAGTAGCTACAATAGTAATTGAACTTAATTATTTTACCACCTGTATGTAACATTAAAAAATAATAACAAATAAGTAAGTATCTAGATATCTAACACAACTAACAAGTTATTTTGCTAAAACTTTGCGAATCGTGCGGCTAAATCGTGACTGAACGTAGATAGATACCTAGGTACTTGCGAAATTACAATACAAAAACTATGATAATTAACACACTTTATAATACCTACACCTGTTCAAAATTTATTTACTAAGTTAGCTAAAGAAAAAACAGAGAAGAAAGAAACTGAACCAAAAAAAATTCGTATTTTTATAAAAGTTTTAAATAAGTAAAGAGTAGGGTAATAAGAGATAAAAATTTATGTAATTATTTATTACGTCATCTTTTATTTTATTGTGTAATAAGATAAATAAAAATGTTATAAAAATGTCATAATATACCTACTTCAATTATAAACAATAAAAACAATGCAATACTGCAAAGACACTAACACAGGCGTGTGAAATGAGATACAAAATAAAGATGACTCATAACAAAGAAATAAATAACGTAGAGGATGCTGCCTAACTTGTATCAAAAAGGGGTGTATTATCACTTGATCAAACAGAGTAAACCAACACGCGACATTCCAAAATGATATTATTATGTCGTAAGTTTGAAGAGAAAAAACTAAGCTACCGTTCAAAAAATACCCTGCTTTGAACCCCATCTTTTACATACCAATAAATATAATAAGTAAGAAAAATACAACAAATCTTTTATGGTAATCTGAAGCTACTGAGAATATTTTGTTTTACATTTTTGGTGATATTGTATCTGATAATATCTATGCACCTCAAAAGTTTAGTAGGTAAGATACCTACTAAAATAGATAGGTGAATTAATTAACTGGCCATCAACACAGTTACATCATAAATCTGAATTTAATCTGTGGGAAAATGCTTCGTAAATACTCGCTGAGATTCAAGCAAATGCCAAGAGGGTTGAAGTCTGGCCAATCTTAAAGTTATATCAGACCATGTTAAAGCTTTTTATTTAATTACTAAGACCCTGTTGATTACCTAGAAGCTTGAAAACTGGTACCGATGCGTCATCAAACAAAAAGGTCATTTGGAACTCAGAACCATCTCGGCTGCATCCCAAAATAGTTTCGTGTTAGTTCGACTATTAAACAACTTTGGCAATCTCAAGAAATAAAAACTGAAGGAAAACATAGTATTTATTTCGTACCTACACTACCTACATAGGTACATGATGTTTTGGCATGATAGTTCTGGTTATAAATGACATCTAGTCTAGTCCTTTTATTTGGATTGAGCGATCTGAACCATAGAGGCAAGATTTCAACTTCTTAATCCCAAAGTGCCCACTTTTTATGATCAGTGTGCTCGATGGTTCCAGGAGTGCAATAATGTGGTACCTCTTGACCTTCGCCCGGCAGACTAGACGCCAAACAACTGACCAGATAAGCTTGTGTTGTTCATCTGGTACTCCAAGTTATGGAGTTTAGCGATCGTTTAGAAGCAAAAACTCACGCTTTAAAAATCTCACAACCTGTCCTACTACATAATCATATGTTTGAACGTGCATATAAATGATATGAATGTTTTTCTCTTCATTTTTGGACGATTTTTCAATCAATCTGACAGGAAATGTATTCTTGTCAAAATAATACGCAGTCAGTGACGTATAAATCATAGGTCTGTTTAAGTTAAGATAAGAACGCAAAATGTATGACACATATCCATTCAAAATAAGTGTTTTTCCCATCAGTTTCAGTTCCCTCTTATCAGTTAGACCAAACAAACCAGTGACAAGCAGATAATGGACGGTATTATCCCAGAAATACATTCATTGTTCCCTTAACTAGAACCGAAATTGTTACTCATTCATCGCGCTCAACGCTGCAGATTGACCGTTCCGAACAAAAATTTGGCGTTGGGTTGGTTGACTTCTAGCAAAGATATTTGCACACCCAAAACATTTAAAACGTATTATTATAGAAGTAGAAGCGCATACAAGGTTTTGGAACAAGCTGAATGTCTTCCGTTCACATTCCGTTTAGGGAAGTCCAGCTACTCCAAAGCAAGACCGTCAAGTAGATAATGGTGATCCCAGAAATAAAGTCATTGTTCCCTCATCTAGGGCTGAGGAAACCTTCACTCCTTGACATCGTTCTGAAATGATTGAGAGATTATTATCCAATTGGCATGTCAGTTCACACGGAGAGGACTGTGGTGTGGAAATTCTAGTTTTATCAGATGGTAGTTTTGACAGTGGTTTTTTAAAGATTTATGTAGATAATAGATAATTTTATTGCACACTGCGTAAAAATAACGAATGAAACGAACAGAAAAGCAACAGCAGAATACAATAGGTGGTCTTATCGCTGGGAGCGATCGTACTAACAAGCTAATACTTCAATTTTTTATTACCCAAAACTGAACTTCATCTAAAACAAGTGACCTGGTTATAACTGGTAGGTACCTATCTATTATAAGATTATATTAGTTATATATAGGTAGGTACTTTCTAAATTGAATCTATCTCGTTATTAACTTTGTATTGAAGTTTTTGTATTAGTTCAGCTGTAAATAAGTTGCTCTGGAAACAAAAAGTTTGAATATTCGCAAAGTTATAAGTAGGAATACTAAGATTTAGAAGTAGAACACGGTGATGTTTGTAAATATTACTTTATCAATCATCCTTAGGCACCTACGATTATAATTATATACTTGTTAGTTCCATATTAAACGCTTCAAGTAAGTAGATATTCAATTTGATTCATATAAAAAAATATCGTTTATGTAATGTAGGCAGATAGGTTTAATACCTAGTATAGGTAAGTAGGTCTTACGTACTGTTACATCTATCTGTTTATTGGGTTACGTAGGTAGTAGGTACCTACGTAACCCAATAAACAAACAAACATGATCATGGTTACTGCAGTTTTCTAGAAAAGTAGGTAAAGCAGTTTAAATTATTATACGCATATACTTAAACTTCATTGAAATATTGAACTCGTAGTAGATAAAGCAAAACTTGACCTAATTAACATGTAATTTGCAAAAGTTATCAATTCTGACCCAAGCATTGAAAACTAAACATACCTACTTACAATTGATTTCTACCAAATATCTTTTTTATGTAACTAACCCAGTTTAATTTATCCTTTCACAAATATTAAAAAATAAAACACAATAAATAAGTTAGTAATAAGTTATTTAAAAAACTATTACAAATACCTACTTAGGTATATACCAATTCGTTTAAAGAATAATAAATTATAATAAAAAATGTAAAACCGGATATGAAGTAATAAAAGATAGTCCCAAAAAAATTAATAATCAGAAAATTAATTAGGTGGTCCAGTTTTTCCCTATATCCTTTTCACTAGCTGTTATAGTTCTGTAAGTTTACAACTAGATGGCGTTACTGATAGCTTGAGAAAAGAGGTCTTTCATTTGTACTCTTTTGACAAATCGGGTTGATATACGAAAGATGCAGTTTCGATCCATAGAGTGGGAATATTTTTGCAAATATTTTGTCGTAGATTAGGTACCTACAGTCCACATCATTAGTAAATAATATTTTTTTAAATTTATTTAAAGGGTTTTGTATGGGTTTTTTCGCTTAGCAAATAATAGTAGATGATGATACTATAGTAGGTGCCAAATAACACCGCAATACAGGGCATTCACCCACCTTCACCACGATGTCGCAAAATTCAATTTATGAATGTCTAATTCTGTCGCTTTCCATACAAACCTGTCGCTAAGACGGTAATCGCTCGAATCTCGTAGTACTGTTGGTTTACCATACATAAATTGAATTTTGCGACATCGAGGTGAAGGTACCCACCTTCACCTGTATAAGAATGACCTGTATTACGGTGTTATTTGGCACCAACTATAGTGAAATAGTTTTTTTTTAAACTAGAGTTTTCAAAAAGGTTTTATGATAATTATTATGTGCAACTTTTAATTTTCTTTTACCAAAACAGTATTTATCTTAAAATATATTATAATCTTAAATCTTTCAAAGTTATATAATGTAATAAACTGGTTCATATAGGTATGAAATATTATTTATTTATTTAGACCTACTTACTACCTGCACTTGTTTACGTATAAATTTGTGACACTGACTGTATCTACTCTACTCCTACCAGGTATCTTCATAATACCAGTATTATACCCAACTATTACATATAATACCTAGTAGGTCGGCATGTACCTACTATTTTTTCCCACGTATCTACCTAGTAAGAAAAGGTATACAATAAAACCACCATTGCCTAGCCATTGTTTTTCACTCAGTACATTAGATATAGGTAGGTATACGTTTGTGTGTCTATATGAACACCTGCCTAGTAAGATTTTTCTTATTTGTGATTGTTGAAAAATAGTTTGTGATTTCAATAGGTGATGAATTTTATGAAATCTAACATATCTACTCAAAGGCGTTGGGGCATTTCAGGTCCCGATTTGCATTTAGTTAATTTTTAGATTAATTTTGTTACCTATAACTTTGTTGTTTTATCATAAACTATGCAGTAGCACGAAAACGCGAAATAAAGTAATTCTTTTCACGAAAACACCTGTAAATAAGAATAGATAAACAATATTGAAAAAGACGCATTTTTCGAAGTAAATGTCTAATAAGTAATGATTCCCGCTTTGTTATATTTTCAAAAACTGCATTGTAAGTGCACTGTAACAAGCAAAGTTCCAGCATTGCAAGTTTTAAAAAAAATGTGGGATCTGGCCTCCATCCAATTATTATTTACCCCAATCCAATTTACCCCAGACCCTTTATGAAATGTAACATATCTACTATATTATAGTCACTGTCAAACGTTGATCATTTAGGAACTTAATATACATAGAACCTATACCTACGACATTTTTGCCAAAAAAACAATAAGACGGGTAAACTTCTTCTCACAGACGAAGTGATACTTCGTCTGTGCTTCTTCTTCTCTTCAATAATAGCCTCTGTCCGTCATTTTGACAGACAGTTTTGCCAATGTCAAATGATTAAAAGCCACAAAATGTTGAAAAAAGTTACATCGAAGAGGATTGGATATTTGGGTATAAAAGTATCACATATCATGAACCGTTTCGTGTATGGCTTGATTTCCTGGTAGGATAATTGTAACAATATAAGTTAAGTCCAATCATTCGTCAAGTCGGCTGTCGTTTGTTTCGAAAAGAAAATGGTGGATTTTCTCTTCAAAGCCTAACACGAATTTTCACATTCAGAAAAACCACTTTACACACATTTATTCCAATGGTTTACACTTTATGTTACGACCTAAGTATTATTGGTTAAAATTCCACCAAAATTAAACAACAATACTCACAATAACACAAGAAAAACTATTAAAATGAAAGTGCTGTGTCTTTTCAAAAAATGACAAAACTCGTGTCTGATGAGTAAACCAGTTAGTATCCTAGCAGCGGAGATAGGTTCTAACAGAAAAGATACATCGTATAAAAAGCGCAGAGTAACAACACAGAATATATAAAATATAGTACCCAGTTAGAACTGTGGTTAGAACGCATATACTAGTGACTTTAGACGTTATTAAGATTTTAATTTCTGTTTGTATTCTTTACACTTAGAAATAACATAACATTACGAACATCTAAGGCTGCATCGACAAAAATATATAAAAAACATATTCAATGTTTTTAGTTTTTTGGAAGTACCAAGTACCAAAATCCAAAGTTGGTTAACTACTACAATAATAGAGTGAAATCGGCTGCATCTTTACGTCTCCCAAATAATAAACGTAATCCCATATCTCACAGGGCACGTTCTTAATAAACGTTTTTTTATGTAAAGTTAACACCAGCTGGCCTAGGATGCGCACCGCGAGATATTTGTCATGTCGTTCTGTCAAAATGTAAGCATTTTGTACCAGTTTAGGAACTATTGCATTATCTGTGGTACCCAATGGTGTCGACAAAACGCGCCATACATAATGTACACTTTTGACACTTGTTAGTCGTCGTACCTCTCTGAGGACGAGATAATAGTCATGCAGAAATGTCAAAAGTTGAAAATTCAAAGGCGCGGTTTCTCGACAACATTACCACAGATAATGCAATAGTTCCTGAACTGGTACAAAATGCTTACATTTTGACAGAACGACATGACAAATATCTCGCGTGCGCATCTTAGGCCAGCTGGTTAAACATTCACTTGTTTCGTAACTTTTTTCTCTTATAAAAAAATATTTAACCTCAACTTTTTGCAAGAGTAAAAAATCTAACCTCAACCAAACAATTGATTTATAACCTTGTGTAAATATAAATTGGAATATAAAATTGCCCAAGTCTGTAGTCGTCGTGGTCATCGCTAATTGAAGACTGTCAATGTCAATGTTGAACTTATAATTAAAACACAGACTGAGAAATTCTAGGGATTTTAATACATCAACATGGTAGGTATGTAATGTATGTAGATTTTTATTGTTATCCTAGTTTTTACCCAACTACAGCGAAGCAAAAAGGAGGGTGGCTGATCATGTGAAATTGTTATGTATACTCGTATTATGTACATAACAGATATTTTCTTGTTTCATAAAAAATTTTTTGCGTGATTTTTCAGTAGTCGGGTTTTAGTTTGTGAACTTATTTTTTCTATTTTATTGATAGTTCTACAAAGGTTTGGCCTGTAAGCAATTATCTCAGAATATCAGATTTAATTTATTTATTTATTTAATTATAGGAAAACCATCTATGTTATGTGCTGTCATAACATAGATTGGGTACAAAAACGGAAACAGTAGGCCATTAAAAGGTCTTCACGAGTAGAAAAATAAAATTTTAGTTAGTAAAGAAGATAATTAAGTCAAAATTACCAATAAAAATGTAGGTAAGTAATTAAAATTATGAATCGTTAATTTGACATTAAAAACTGTCTTCGTGACCAATGTCGTGTCGTGTCGTGACTCTGTCACGTGTATATATACAGGGTGTTTCTTATCAATGTAACTTAGGTTAACCTCTACTACTTCTATTTATGGCCTCTGTCCGTCATTTCGACAATTTTGCCAGTGTCAAGTGATGTATTTGATAAGCCAAGTCAAGTCATTCGTCTCGGCTGTCGTTTGTTTTGAAGGCAAAATGGTGGATTTTCCCTTCAAAACTTGGAGACGAATTTTAACATTCAGGGAAACCACTTACACCCATTTATTCTAATGGCGCACACTTTATGTTACGACCTCAAGTATTATTGGTTAAAATTCCACCAAAATTAAACAACAATACTCACAATAACACAAAAAAACCTATTTAAATAAAAGTGCTAATGTTTTTTAAAAAATGACAAAACTTGATTCACTTAGTTTATTTAGAATCTAGGTTAAGTAAAAAGAGTTCTATCTTTAAAAAAATCTTGAAAAAAGAAATGTTCTGAAAAAATCCAGTATCATTTTTATCCAAAACTACACGTCAGTATAATTAAATACCTACCTATACCTACGTCAATAGTTACTTTACAAGTTTTAAGATGCTTCGACGATTTTAAACTCAGAATATAGTGTCAAGGTTAACTACCCATTAAACAAATATTAGCATTAAAATTATCTGATATAATAATATCCGTAATATATTACGAATGTGTCGATCTGCTTATTAAGGTACCTACAGTTAATGTTCACGGTCAAAACGAAAAGCACTCGTCGCTTGCTTTGTCAATCTTTACCAATAAGTAGGTTTCCAGACGTCCCGATTTTGCTGGGACGTCCCGATTTTTAAGGCGGGGTTATCCGAAACTTTTAGGTTTTTTAACAACTGTATCTCTACTGAAGTGCAAAAGTTGCACGAAAAACAAATATTTTATTAAAATTGAACATATATCCTAAAGCTTTGTAAAGATAGAAACGTGATTAATAATAATTTTCTCAATAAAAAAAATCGTAAAGATGACACTAAATCGATATTTCAAACAGTTCATACTACGATGTTTCTTCTTGAAATCATGTCAAAGTTATATCAAAAGATAGGGCTTATTAATTACTAGAAAACTGTAAAAAAAAAATATAATTTAGGTATCATTCATCTCTGTGAAAGAAAACTATCAAAATCTATACGTTCAGCCCGTTCAGGCGCTCGCGCCTTGCTCGCTCGCTCGCGCCGAGTGCCCGTCTTCATCCTAAACTTCTTGGATAACCTAAACGTAGCAGCGTTGCCTACTTACTTTTATTCAAAATATGTAGAAAGGCATTCGTTGTGTAGTTCTAATAAGATCATTAATCGATACTTTTGTCGCTGACAGTACAATTTCAGTTCTGTTTGTATTGAATCGAATTTTGGGATGAAACCGTAATAGAAATATTAATAAAATTGAAGTTATTGTTTCGTCCCAGCGGGACGAGATAACAGTAGTCCGAACCTAAAAAACTCTTCACCGATTATCGAAGTTAAGCGACGTTCTGCGCGGTCACTATTTAGACCGTTACATCCGAGCGCATTTGTGCTTAGGAGGGCACGTTAAACTGTCCTGGCTCTAGCAGCCGGCTACACAGGAGGCCTAAATGAGGCCTGCAACTCATACGAAATTGCCTGAAGAGAAAATGCTGGATTTTCTTTTCAAAACTTGAAACGAATTTACACATTCAGAGAAACCACTTTACACGCATTTATTCCCATGGCTCACACCTTATGTTACGACTTACGGCCTAAGTAGTATTGGTTAAAATTTCACCAAAATTAAACAAAAATACTCACAATAACACAAGAAAAACTATTAAAACAAAAGTACTAGGTGTTGTTTCAAAAAATGGCCAAACTTGAATCAACCTGTATCATAATATTTTGATTTAACGATACGTCAAATTTTGACATAACAAAGCAATCTGACGCGTCAGCACGCATCCCTAAATATAAATCCCCCGTCGCTGATTGGTCGTTCGTTTTACTAAAGAAGGGATGCCCCGCCTAGCTTCTAAGATTGTTAGATCAATATTTTGACGTATCTAAGTCCGTTTCAAAGCTAAAAGTGAAAATATGAAGCATAATGCGATTTGACATGCTATGCTATGTTTGTTGGTTGATAATGAGCGGAAGATGGTAACCCCGAAAATTTCTAGATATTTACATAAAAAAATCGTTATAAATAAATCGTTTATTTTCTCTCTACAAAACAGGGTAGAACAAACAGAGGTAAACTTAAGTAGGTACGTATTAGGAGACAGTAGGTAAGGACATGCTATTGATTTTAAGTGAACCTGTTTTGTGAGAGACTGGTGCCTGAAATAGATTTGATAAACCTGTGCCACAGGACACCAGTACCCCACTCCGCTGATTACTTGGATCAGATAACAATTATCTGTATGAGACAAGTACCTTGATGGGTACTTATATTTACTAAACTTAGGCTGAAATACTCAAAAGTCATTTAAATTTGAGCACCACTTAAAATTGCTCTGCCTCTGTTTGACATTACTCATTTGTAAGAGATGGCAATAATTTAAGCGGGACTTAAATTGAGTGGGGTTTGAATGGCTTTTGAGTATTCGCCCATTACTGTACTAAATTATGTGAGTTAAGTACTGTTGTTAATGATTGTGCAGGTTTGGGTTTACACTGCTTGCTTATCTTCTCTACTCTTTTGAAACTGACTGATAATCAACGCACAGCATAAACTATAAGTCCTAGAGGTATGAAATGTGGAGGGTAGTATCCTTATATAGTGTAGGGGTGCACTAAGAAAAGAATTTGGAAAAGTCGCACCCTAAAGCGTCTAAAGTTAGGATCAAGGATATTAACCAAACAATGTGTAATGCTAACACGCGAGCTAAGCCACGGGTGACAGCTAGTTGTAAGTATATACTAGAGATCAATGGTCTAGTATGGACGAAATATGAACCTTTGGGTCGTATTCTGATCAAGAACTCAGACTTACTCAGACTTACTCGTTACTCAGAGAGATAGGCGTCACAGCTCTGCCTTCCGTGCTGTGGGTCGTGGGTTATATTCTCGCCGAGAACAAACATTTATGTGCGTTAATCATAGATGTTTGTTCTGTGTCTGACGTATATTATCTTTCAGATTGGTTCAATAATTTTTATATCAAAATCGAGTCAGTAAACTGGAAAAAACAAGTCATAAACGTACACGACATTGCGCATTTTGCTTTCCTGTGAATTTTCAATAGTGTTTAAGATCGATAGAACAATCCCAATGAATTACCATCATTATCATCATCTGATGAACAAGCTGTATCAAATTGAAGTCGTTTTTTTAAGTTTTTAAACTTATAAATTATATATTAACCAAAAACCCTCCGTGCTTCGGAGGGCACGTTAAACTATCGGTCCCGGCTCTAGCATTCACTAAGCCATGACGAAGGCCTTAAGGCGGCCTATAAACTCCGTCACCAGAGTTGGGCACTAACTCATACGAGCTTGCTTGCTTCACCAAAAACCTAGGCGGTACGAGGTCATCAGACACTTATTTTACAAACCTCTTATAAATTCGGGGGTTAAAAACGCTTGAATGCGGATATATAGCTTCAAAGTCATCACTTTCAAGCTTCAAGGTTCACCACGAGCATCGAACCAACAACCCTTGGTTACCACGATGACGCACGTTTATTGAAACTGTAGGTGAGGTATATATTACGACTCTGAAAAATCACACTCTTAAAAAGTATGAAACAAGAAAATATTCTCATCTAAAACTGTTTATGTAATACTGATGTATAGAAGACTAGGTGCCGCCCGCGACTTCGTTCGCGTCCCGTTGGATCCCGTTGATTTTTCGGGATAAAAAGTAGCCTATGTGTCAATCTAGGTCACGGACAATATATATTCCAAGTTTTATCCAAATCGGATCAGTAGTTTTTACGTGAAAGAGTAACAAACATCCATCCATACTTACAAACTTTCACGTTTATAATATTAGTAGGATAACCGTGGTCGAAGAAGGTATGCTTTAGGGCAATGTGGCATATTATTGATCGAATGAGCGAACCGAACGAAGATCTTAGTGACAACTTAGGCAAAAATGCTTTGTATGTTTGTTCGATGAGATCTTTTGAACCGCTTATCCGATCTTCACAGAATTTGGTAGGTATACGGATAGTACTCTTAAGTTTTACTGGTTTGTTAAATGAAGTAAATCGGTCAGTAAATTCCAAAGCGTTTTGGAATGTCTAAACAAAGCCCTATCACATGACACCCCGCTTGATATTTTGGTACGATATTTTTTTTAACAGCTACTACCGACTGAGCCATGACAGGCATCATGGCTCAGTCGGTAGTAGCTCTGCCTTCAGTGCTGTGGGTCGTGGGTTCGATCCCCACCGAGAACAAACATTTGTGTGGCAAACATAGATGTTTGTTCTGTGTCTGGGTGTTTCTATGTATTATAAGTATGTATTTACAAAAAAAATGTATGTATGTATTCTATCAGCCATCTAGTTCCCATCGTACAAGCTTTGCTTAGTTTGGGACTAGAAGGCGTTGTGTTAAGTGTCCGTGAATATTTATTATTATTATTATTAATCCCTTTGGAACCTCATAACTCATAACTTTTCAACCCTTTGACCGATCTCAGGCGAACTACTAGTTTAGTAGTTTTACTACACTTAAGAAACTCCAGGCTACCACTACGCCATAAGTGTCGTCTATTATTGTTTTTATATGTTGGGGACTATGCGTATAAAGATAAGTAATTAATAACATATCCGGATGTACGCTTATCAACGAACCATGGGAATGACCTAGTTGAACTAAGTAATTTGTTTTATTCATTACCCGACTGCAAAAAAGGAGGTTTTCAATTCAGTTTTGGATTTTTAAACAACTTCAAAAATGGAGGAGATTCTCAATTCGGTTGTGTTTTTTTTAATCTTTGTTAAGTACCTCAGAATTCCGTCATTTTATGAACCAATTGGAAAAAAAATTTTTTGATCTGAAAGGAAGGTACTTCGAGATTGGTCACATAAAACTTTTATCAAAATCGGTTCCGTAGTTTGGCAGTTATACAAGAATAAGTGAAAAAAAAATAATTATGTGTGTAATTCAAACGTGATAGAAGTGAAACCTTCAAAAAAAGTTTCAAATCACAACGATGCTAAAGAAGTTTTCACTTGAAAAAAGTTGCAAAAAGTGAACGAGTTTGCTCGAGACTTGAACGCACGCACTACGAGCTAGTCTCGATTCGATCCAATCCGTTAGCCCGCTTGGCCAGCAGTCTCCTTAAAATTAGGGATCTCTCTTCTCGTTTCCTGGCTTTTTCGTTTCATCGACTTTTCGTTTCATTGACTTTCGAATCACAACGGTGATAAAGAAGTTTTCACTTCAAAAACACTTCATGCACGTACACGACATTGCGAATTTTGCTTTCCTGTGACTTTTCTGTGGTGTTTACGATCAATAGAACTGTCATCATTATCACCAATCACTAGATTACTAAAATATTGAAAACCGAATTGAAGAGTTTGCGTGCTTTGCCCAGAACAAATCGCTATTGTTTACAAAAATATTTTATACACACAGTAATTACACTAAACGCTAAGGCCGCTCATTGCCCACCCCTCGATCATCGATGGTAATTGCTACCGTGAGAAATAACACAATGCACTTTCCTATAATTAAATAAGCCATTATTTATTTCCAAATTTTCCATTTAAACCTTTCTATAGGCAATGTAAAAATGTTTATTTTGTTATGTTCTTTGACATTTCACACAACGCCCTCTATTACCAAACTAAGTAAAGCTTGTAGAGTCCTTTTCATGAAAGAAGTCCCGCGGCAATTTCCGGAACTAAATTTTAAAACTAAATTTTAAATTAGTTGTCATGTGCTGTTAATGTGTTCGGATGCTAGTGCGTTTTTATTTTGTTTCTGTGATCAAAGTCTTGTTTTCAATGCCTAAAGTTGTTAAAAGTGCTGCCCGAGAAATAATACTTAAGGTCGACTACAGCGACGCGTCTGCGGGACTTCTTTCATGGAAAGGACTCTACTACAGGAATTAGATTGCTTGTAGAATACTTGAATATTTTTTTATAGAAATTACTTATAATACATAGTCACACCCGGATATAGGGCAAAAATCTATAATTTTTGCCACACATATGTTTTTTCTTGGTGGTGATCGAACCCATGACCCACAGCACGGAAGGTAAGCTACTATTGACTGATCTGTGACGCCGCCTGTCAAAAATAATAATCAAAGAAGCGCGTTGAAATCTTTTGTATGAAAATTTAACAACTTGCGTGCGACGAATCACACGCTGTGCACGCGCTCAAGTGAACCACGGGAAGAAAATTTTACCCTTGTTACAACCAGGTGTACTAGGTATGTTCAGAAATGGATTTTCATAAATTTTTTGCCACCCGCTGCTCGCATATTTGGCCAATACTGCATTTTCGATTTATCTAGAAGAAGTTTGTCAAAATAATGCTAAAATTTCCAAGCATGTTTGAGAAATAAATATCTCTAGTTAAAAAGTAGGCGTACCTACATTTCAGTGAAAATAATAAGGGAAAAGCCTATAGATGCGTCAATATTACGTACCTATTGATATGATAGGTACTAGTGCGTCTGGGATTTCAAACTATGTAATATCGTCATTCACTGGTGAATTTATTCATAACTACTTTCCAACTAGGTATGTATATTTTCTGATCTCAATTTTTTTCATATATTTCGCCATATTGACTAATTTATCTATCTATCAATACTATTATAAAACGTAAAAAAATCAAAAAACTAAAATTTAAGATATGAATAAACTAAATATGCAGATCTACTAAATAAACTATTCTGATTCCGAAAATCGAGTTCTTCTGTTTGTTTGTTCGTGGATCACGCCTAAACCACTGGAACAATTTCAATAAATCTTATACCTTTCGGAAGCCCTTTTTCCGGATTGAAACATAGGCTATATTTTATTGAAATCAAAGACGTGGATTCTTAGATACAGCTTGAACTCTCTAAACCAAAAACTGCCATTTGCTACGAGGTTCATCGTATGCTGGTAACATATATTTTGGTGGATAGTATCGTGGGTATCACGACTTCATACACGCTAGTTAACAATAATAATGTTAATCAATAAAAGCAGCTGAAAGTTCGTCGCAGTCGATTGGCGCCACCTGACGGTGATCTATACAAACTATATGGAATTAGTGACGCTTCATTGCGTCAAACGGTATACCACTGCAAGGTGCTATAAGATTCGAGTTTTGTCATTTTTTGAAACAACATTATATCACTTTTATTTTAATAGATTTTCTTGTGTTATTGTGAGTATTGTTGTTTAATTTTGGTGGAATTTGAACCAATAATACTTAGGTCGTAACATAAAGTGTGAGCCATCGGAATAAATGTGTGTAAAGTGGTTTCTCTGAATGTGAAAATTCGTGTTAGGTTTTGAAGAGAAAATCCACCATTTTCTTTTCAAAACAAACGACAGCCGACTTGACGAATGACTTGACTTGACTTATATTAAAACAACTAGCCGTCTCCCGCGGCGTTGCTCGCGTTAGAGTGTTACTTTTCAAAATTCCTTTCTTAGTGCACCCCTACACTATATAAGGATACTGGTAACGCCATCTTTAGCATAGTGAGATTACTACTCACATCAAATACCTACCCCCCCCCTCCGCCTCCTTTCCTAAGACGTACACACTAGCGCCATCGACGAAGGAAGGAAGAACCGCATGACAAGCGAATGCTTGACATCTGTCATCACAGATAAAAACAGTCCACGCAACTCTCGCCGCGCACGCATCGCTTTTAAAACCCGCTGTAATTTTCTCCGCTTTAACCGCAAATATATGGTGTCGTGAAGGACAAAAACTGTGCTGTGAAGTTTCTCGTGTTCGTGGAACCCAGCGCAGCCGCCCTGGGCAGCAGAAGAAGATATCCTGAACTCAAAGGTCAGTGTACGTTTTCTCCTAACTCCCAGTCCTTCCGCTAAAACGCGACCCCATAATCTTCGAGCCGGATGAATTGCCATCCTGTGGTCTTATACCGCCGCCCTTATTAGAATATCTAAGTTATTGATCTAATAAGTGTATTTCCCGCTGTCCATAAGAAATACATTGCGTATTTCATGTGATTTTGTCCCGCATGCGACATTGCGTCGTAATTTTTATCTCTCAAAATCATTTAAATCCCGCAACATTCTATACTATTTAGATGTTTTTCATATTGTAAATGGTGTTTACTAATATAAATTGATAAATTATTTGCATAAATAATTCGCTAATATTTCATCATAAAAAGATTATTTACGTCTTTTTCGCTTCTACCCGCAAGTTGCCGGTCGGAATAGGTAGCCATTACGGTTTCTTGGTTCATTGTACGATCAGCTGAGGGCCTCGCTATCTCGTCATTACGATATAACCCGATCGAGTTAACTAGGATAACGTTCCGCATATTCTGTAGCTTGTCATAGGATTTTGTATTCGGCCGCGTAATATCTTGTTATTGCAATAAGTTACGTAGGTAATTAAAATGACTACAAGGTCGAAGAATAAAAATGTTGAGGATGCATTTTCCGACACCGACAGCACAGATTCGCAGCTGTTAATATTACAAGCTAAAAAAGAAGCTATCTTCGAAGTAATTCAGAGTATTTACGATTCATCATCGCATTCTACCGCTAGGTCACGAGAAACATTTCTCGATCAAAGTGCTAATATAGACACTTTGCGCAGTGATTATATGAAGTTGTTAGACGATTACAACTCGCGACTTTTAGTTGTTAATCCCGCTGCAAAACCAGAATACAAAAGCCTGGTCGCATTTGAACAATTGTATAGCCGCATCAAAAGATTGCAAGTTCAATACTCGCCGTTATCACCAAGTGATAATGTTGTACCGGTTTCACTCAGTAAAGCTAAGCCTAGGTTACCTCCCATCGATTTGGTTGGTTTTGCAGGAGACATTAGAAAATGGCCGCTATTTTATGCCTGTTTTAAGTCTACTATCCATGATAATCCAACTCTCACCGATGCTGAAAAATTATATTATTTATTGGGTAAGTTGTCAGGTAAGGCTGAGAACCTATGTACAGGCATTACTCCGTGCGCAGAGAATTATGAGCTAATCTTGCAAACGCTAATTGATAAATTTGAAGATAAACGCATGGTAGCATCAGCTTATCTAAATCAGATGTTCGACTTCAAACCGCTAGGTACTGCGTCAGCCGCTAACTTTGACCTATTTAATGAGCAATTTATTAACTCTGTCCGCGCTCTGAATAATTTAAAGATAGAAAAATTAGGTGATTTGATTCTAGTTTACATCGCTTTAAAGAAATTAGATTCAAGCACTGTCCGCGCTTTCGAGATAAGTGTAGGGTCCACTATACCTACATTTGATGACCTTGAATTATTTATTAAAAATCGAGCAAAGGTTTTTGAACGCACGACGTCGGCCGCCGCTGTTCCTACAGGTCCCGTCGCTAGGAAGGTTCCTACAAATAAGGTCGATCACACACGCTCGAAAGAAAGCACTAATGCTAAATTACCGCCGAAATATCACGCTTATGTTAACACCGTTGATTCCGCTTCTAAATGTTTGTGTCAAAACGTAACGCATCAGCATTTGTTTAAATGTCCTGATTTCCATAAACTAACCCCCGAAGAACGTTTCAAAGTCGTCAAGGAGGGAAACGCATGTATAAATTGTCTTAGCACAAAACATCGAGTTTCGTACTGTAAATCAAATACGAACTGCCGATCTTGTAAATCTCGCCATCACAGTCTGTTACACTTTATGTCGGGTATCGAACCCGCACCCCAAGCCGCTGTAGCTGCACCGCCGCCGTCTAGCGCAGCCACACCGTGCACCGCGGTCGAAACCGGCCCGCGCTCTGAGCGCGCGGACGTCGCATTGTGCGCGACATCCATCGCCGCTTCAGTGCAGTCTTCGCTGTCTAAGCCGATTCAAAACGAGCAATGTACCGTGTTACTTGCAACCGCGCAAGTCGTAGTATACGATAGTGCAGGTAACAAGCATTTATTGCGCGCATTGTTAGATTCTGGATCGCAAAGTCATTTTATAACAAGAGAGGCGTGTGAGATGCTAAATATTCAGGTTCATAACATCGGACGTACCATTATTAAAGGGTTCGGTGGGTCTGAGAAGACAATACACTCCAGTTCAATTAATTTGGAATTTTATTCACGTTTTGATAAAAATATTAAATTTAATATTTCGCCGTTGGTAGTAGATCAAATTACTGATTTATTACCTAGTGCTGTGATAGATACGACTGTCCTATCACACTTGCACCGCTTACCGCTCGCAGACGAATCTTACGGAACGCCGAACAAAATAGATATTTTGATAGGCGCGCCATTGTTCGTCCACCTTTTATTGCCTAACGAGACTCAAGCATCTGACGTCTCGCAGGCCCCGCAAGCCTTACGTACGGTATTGGGATACATAGTCATGGGTTCCGTACCTACAATATTTTCCCGCCAGGCTTTAACATGCTGCCTAGTGCAGGAGCATGGTTTAGATAATCTTATTAAAAGATTTTGGGAGCTCGAAGAGCCTCCCTCCGCACCGCCCACTCTTCGTCCCGCTGACAATGAGTGTGAACATTTTTATAAATGTACTACAACCCGCGATCCCACAAGTGGTAGATACACTGTTGGCCTACCATTTAGTGAGGATGTATACTCGTTAGGTAAATCCTACGAAACCGCGCGCAGGCGTTATTTATGCCTCGAAAAAAAGCTAGAAGCTTCTCCTAGCTTGAGAACCGCTTATGATGGCGTGATCAAGGAATATTTGGAGAAAGATTATATTTCACCCGCACCTCCAAATATGTCTGATGACTCATTGCCCATCTATGTAATCCCGCACCACGGAGTCATTCGTGAGGATAAGACGTCGACACGTCTTCGCATTGTTCTAGACGCCAGCTGTAAGACTAGCACCGGAATTTCGCTAAATAATATATTACATCACGGACCTAACTTGCAAGGTGATCTCTTTCAGATTCTTTTGAATTTCCGCCTTTTTGCCGTCGCTATGACAGCAGATTGCCGCCAACAATTTTTACAGATTGCCGTTCGCAAAATTGACCGCCGCTATCAATGTATATTGTATAGGTTCAAACCGCAAGATCCACTGACGCTTTATAACTTCAAACGAGTTTGTTTTGGTCTAGCTTCGTCTGTGTACCATGCAATGCGCACGGTCAGACAGCTGATCGAGGATGACGGCTCCAAATACCCTCTCGCTAGTGAAATCGCTTCTTCTTCTATTTACATGGATGATGTTGTATTTTCTGTGGAGAATGAGGAGAAGGGGGTCGCCGCTTCCAAACAGCTGATCGAGTTATTCAAAGGCGCACAATGGGACCTGGTCAAGTGGAATAGTAATTCGCACGCTGTCTTAGATAATATTCCCGCTTCGCACAAACTTCCAACTGAGGTTGAGTTTGATAAATCAACGCAACATAAAATTCTAGGTTTGCATTGGTCGACAGATTCTGACGTCTTCTACTATAAAATCGCTGCTCCTGCAGATAAGAAGTGCACAAAGCGCTCCATCTTATCTACCATTGCCCGACTGTGGGATGTTATGGGCTTTGTAGCTCCCACAGTTCTTTTTGCTAAGTTGTTAATAAAACAATTGTGGCATTTAAATCTAGATTGGGATGATACGCCCCCGCCCCACATTATTAATTTGTGGAGACAGTTCTGTATTGAACTACCTACTCTCAACGAGCTACGCATACCGCGTCATCTCGGTGTGTGCGCTGACTGCGTTGTAACCCTGCTGGGTTTCTCTGACGCCAGCGAGCATGCTTACGGTGGCGTAGTGTACCTACACGTCAGTTCAGACGAAGGTAACACTATTCGTTTAGTTTGCGCTAAGTCAAAAGTCGCGCCAACTAAACCGCTCACAGTCGCTCGATTGGAACTTTGTGGGATTGTTTTGCTCACAAAGCTTTTGCGCATTGTATTAAATAATTCTGCTCATCGCTTCCCAATCAAAACATACGCTTTCACCGACTCTAAAGTCGCCCTTTACTGGGTCAAAAGTTCGCCTCACAGGTGGCAAGCCTTTGTTGCTAATCGCGTGGTTCAGGCAACTGAGAATATATCGGCCGACCACTTCTACCATGTCTCGGGTACCGAGAACCCAGCCGACTGTCTGTCTCGTGGTATTACACCACAGAAGTTAGTCACGCACCCTCTGTGGTTGCATGGGCCTTCTTGGGCCACACTGGACCCTTCCCAGTGGCCTCTTCGAGACCTCGATGGCCAGCCTATCGAGAACATGCCGGAACAAAAGGTTTTGTCTCATGCTGTATGTACGCCTGTGACGGAATGTGCAGTCTACGATCTAGCATTACGCTTATCATCGTGGTCTAAACTACTGCGCATTCTCGTATACGTTTTTACGTTCGCTAAATTAATACCCCGCCGCGTTACTATTGCAGTAACAGCTGATCAACTTCAGCTCGCAGAAAATAAATTACTACTCGCCCTGCAGAAAAAATATTTTGCAGAAGAATTTGATAACATACGCAATAATAAAGTAGGTACTCGTACTTTCTATAGGTTGAAACTTTTAAAGCGCAGTCATTTTTTGCATACTGCGCCGCTATGCTCAATTCCCGCGCCTGAAGTAGGGTCTGAAAATCTCAGCCTACTTCAAAGGCATTCGCTACTGGACAAGTTAGTTCAGTCCTTTTGGCAGCGATGGAGGTTGGAATATCTACATGGATTACAGGTTAGACAGAAGTGGAATACGCCTTCCGCGCCTATCACTCCAGGAGTGGTTGTGGTCGTAATAGAAGATAATGTACCGAGTTTAGCCTGGCCATTAGCGATTGTAGAAAAAGTACATCCTTCCAAGGATGGAGTAAATCGTACTTGTACAGTCAGATCCGCGAGTGGAACAAGTGTACTTCGTCCGACCGTTCGCTTATGCCCAATACCGCGTCAATAGTTTAGTACTTATATAGACTTAGTTTGTAAGCATCTAATTTTTCAATTTAGTAACACCGCTGTTTCATTAATTTATCCGCAATCCGCACTTATGAGCTCTGCTCTGCCTTAGGGTCATAGAGTTTCATGAGTATTTATATTACTCGCTTATAATTTTGTTATGAGATATTGGGCTTCGTCCTAGTCTCCGCTTACGCTGTGAGATATTGGGTTTTTAACTTAGTCTCTTTATCCGCTGTGAGATATTAGTTTTTCTAGTCTCATTTTACGGTTGCTTTTTAATGGTGACCCATCAAGGGCGGGCGGAAATGGTAACGCCATCTTTAGCATAGTGAGATTACTACTCACATCAAATACCTACCCCCCCCCTCCGCCTCCTTTCCTAAGACGTACACACTAGCGCCATCGACGAAGGAAGGAAGAACCGCATGACAAGCGAATGCTTGACATCTGTCATCACAGATAAAAACAGTCCACGCAACTCTCGCCGCGCACGCATCGCTTTTAAAACCCGCTGTAATTTTCTCCGCTTTAACCGCAAATATATGGTGTCGTGAAGGACAAAAACTGTGCTGTGAAGTTTCTCGTGTTCGTGGAACCCAGCGCAGCCGCCCTGGGCAGCAGAAGAAGATATCCTGAACTCAAAGGTCAGTGTACGTTTTCTCCTAACTCCCAGTCCTTCCGCTAAAACGCGACCCCAGATACTACCCTCCACATTTCATACCTCTAGGACTTATAGTTTAGGCTGTGCGTTGATTCTATGTCAGCTTCTTAGTTATTAGATATTTCATTTATTAACCAACTTATTAACCAACTACATAATATAACTTTGGCATGTCCAACGAATACAAATTATTTACTTAATCTTATCTAATTTTAACACATAGGTATATGTGTTAAAATTACTATTATATTATATATATATATTACTATTATATATACCTACTATTATATTAACATTCGCTACTTATTATGTACCTATTCTATCAGCCTTGCTGTCTGGACAGGGGACTGTGAAATGCTTCAAAAGAGTTTTACATATTTAAATATATATATATTGATTACCTATATCACTTGACATTGGCAAAATTGTCTGTCGAAATAACGGACACAGGCCATATAGGGTAAAGAAGAAGAAGAAGGTGCTATATGACAGGTGTCACAGCTCAGTCGGTAGTAGCTATGCCTTCCGTGCTGTGGGTCGTGGGTTCGATCCCCACTGAGAATGAGAACAAACATTTGAGTGTAGCAAATTTAGACGTTTGTCCTATATCCTGGGTGTTACTATTTCTCTGTAGTATATAAAACACTCTTTTGAAGTGATTGACAATCAACGCACAGCCTAAACTATAAGTCCTAGAGATATGAAATTTGGAGGGTAGTATCCTTATATAGTGTAGGGGTGCACTAAGAAAGAAATTTTGAAAAGTCGCACCCTAAAAGGTCTTAAATTAGGATTAAAGATTTTAACCAAATAATGCGTATGCTGCTACCACGCGAGCAAAGCCGTAGGCGACAGCTATATAATATACTTAGGTTTTCGATTAGCAATCTAGTTCCTATAGTACAAGATTTGCTTAGTTTGGGACTTGAGGGCGTTGTGAATATTTTTATTTTATATATTTTTACTCCCAAAATCAGAAATATGCTCGGTTAGTAGAAGACACTAGAAAAGACGCATCAAATTCATGACTAAAATCTATTTTGACTCAATCTTATCGCACTTGTAAATCAAAATTCTAAACCAATTTATTACTCACAAAATGCTCACAAAACATAATTTCTCAACCCATATATAAAACCGATTAGAATAGGGACAACCCTTAAAATTAGAATGAATCCGATTGGTCGAAAATTTTCCCTAAAATTTTCATGAAAAGCGTGAAAAGTGAATTACATCTTTCTCTTTCTGTCACGCGATCCGTTCCATTCGCCGGCTCTCTCGCACGAGGGTTGAAATGAAACGCGTTCAGCGCCAGTGTGTTTGAAGTTCAAACTATTGGTGGACGTGGACGAATTAATTTATAACTGGCCAGTATTTCCAATCAATAACAATAATAATCGATTATTTATCATCGATTAGTGGATTAATTTTATAATAATCGATTATTTATCATTACTAGTAACAGAAATTACTTAGTTGCTTTAAAACTAGCAGTTCGTAGCTCTGTGATTGCTAAAAATTGAAAATATTAAAAAGTGATAATAATTCTTCCCAAACAATTAAAAAAACTTATCCCCGTGATGTGTTATTTCGGTTTTGTTCTGGATGTGACATAAAAGTGAATCGAATAGTTTTTAGTCAAATGTCAAAATGTTTAGGGACTGAGTGAACATGGAGTACTGGATGGAGATCGCCGATAATAACGGAAGGACTGTGAATAGGATCCCAAGAAATCAAGGTAATTCATATCCTGTGAAAAAAATCGATTAAAATTATTATAATCGATCTTTATAGGTACGATCGATACGATAAAATCTCAGAATGAGTTGTGGGAAGCCAAAAACTTTTTTATTCTAAGTTAAAAAAGTATTTACTGAATTTCCCGCTCTCTACAAATTTCTACTGTTATTTAGTGATTTCAATAAACATTTTTATCTTAAAAAAAATAAACATTAATTTTGCTTGCCTTCTTTTCTACCATTCCTTATTTTCTTCATTTAATTTTGTAATTATACTTTTATCTAAAAATGGAACACACTTGTATTATTATTATTTTTGGCGCGATACCCACTTTTATTTCTTCTTCTTTTTTTTTATTTATGGCCTCTGACCGTCATTTCGACAGAAAATTTTGCAAGTGTCAATTGAATTATTTGAAATAATATAGGTCAAGTCAAGTCATTCGTCCAGTTGGTTGTCGTTGGGTTTGAAGGCAAAAATGGTGGATTTTCACGAATTTTCACATTCAGAGAAACCACTTGCACACATTTATTCCAATGGCTCACACTTTATGTTACGACCTAAGTATTATTGGTTAAAATTCCACCAAAATTAAACAACAATACTCACAATAACACAAGAAAAACTATTAAAATAAAAATGTTAGTGGGCTGTTTCAAAAAATAATAAAAATCAAATTTACATTTATTTAAGTTTAAATAAAAATATGTAGATCTGATTTTTTTAACTTTTTCAAAATTGTCAAGTAAATAATTCCTAAATAAATTTTAAACTGGGAATTATTTACTTAACAATTTTGAAATTGAAACGTCCGACTACCGATTTAGCGCGAACGAACGTTTGAACACCGGTTCATTGACAAATGGAGCGTGTACTGAGTTCACTTTCGTTTACTAACATGCTACAAGTGTGAACCTAATTTAGATGTATGGGTTCCGAATTAAAATACCTACAATGACCTACATATGCATGGATAAACCAAATATGCAGATCTACTAAATAAACGATTCTGATTCCGAAAATCGAGTTTGTCTGTTTATCTGTTTGTTCGTGGATCACCCCTTAACTACTGGACCAATTTCAATGAAACTTATACCATCCAAAAGATCTATCTCCGGATTGAAACATAGGCTATATGGTATTGAAATCAAAGACGTGGATTCTTAGATACAGCTTGAACTCTCTGGGTAAACCAAAAGTATTTATTTGCTACGAGGTTTATCGTATGCTGGTGATCGTATGATATTTTTGTGGAAATTTTGGCGCGTACGAAGTCGCGGGTATTAGCTAGTAGACCAATAAAATACCCTTTACGTCAAATTACTAATTACATAGTCTAATATTCTGAGCCTAAATTATAATCTTCTAGGTGCCGCCCACGACTTCGTTCGCGTCCCATTGGATCCCGTTAATTTTTCGGGATAAAAAGTAGCCTATATGTTAATCTAGGTCACGAACAATATATATTCCAAGTTTCATCCAAATCGGATCAGTAGTTTTTACGTGAAAGAGTAACAAACATCCATCCATCCATACTAACAAACTTTCGAGTTTATAATATTAGTAGGAAGTAGGATAATTAAAATATTATAAATATCTAAAATTCAGTCAAGCGTAAGTTCTTGCAAGAAACTGCGGAACCCTAAACTAAACCACAGAGTAGAAGTAAGCTGTCCTGATTAATAACAGGAATAATGCTTTAATTTGATCGATGTCGCATGTCAAAGGCTGAAATACTCAAAAGTCATTTAAATTTGAGCACCACTTAAAGTTGCTCTTCCTCTGTTTGACGTTACTCATTTGTAAGAGATGGCAATAATTTAAGCGGGACTTAAATTGAGTGGGTTTTGAGTGGCGTTTGAGCTCATAAGTCAGTTTTTGGTAATTGGTTACGGGTGACCGTGATTAGAAGAAGTATGTTTAAAAAGTTATACGTTATACGTTAGAGACGTTCTGCGCGGTCACTATTTAAGGTTGAACAAGTCGCACACCTTTCCATACAAACGTGGAAGGGTAACCACTCCACTGTTTGACGTTGACCAACCAAAACTAAGGATTATATCAATTTATCTCGTCATAATCTATGTCTGTATACAGCCCAAACCGTAAAAAAAGTATTCATTAAAAAAATACAAGCTACACCTTTCCATACAAACGTGGAAGGGTAACCACTCCACTGTTTGACTGTAACCAACCAAAGCTAAGGATTATATCAATTTATCTCGTCATAATCTATGTCTGTATACACCCCAAACCGTAAAAAAAGTATTCATTAAAAAAATACAAGCTACATCTTTCCATACAAACGTGGAAGGGTAACCACTCCACTGTTTGACTGTAACCAACCAAAGCTAAGGATTATATCAATTTATCTCGTCATAATCTATGTCTGTATACACCCCAAACCGTAAAAAAAGTATTCATAAAAAAATACAAGCTACATCTTTCCATACAAACGTGGAAGGGTAACCACTCCACTGTTTGACTGTAACCAACCAAAGCTAAGGATTATATCAATTTATCTCGTCATAATCTATGTCCTGTATACACCACAAACCGTAAAAAAAGTATTCATTTATAAAATACAAGCTAAAAATACTTTCCACGAAGTTTAGAAGCTTGTATTTTTTTAATGAATACTTTTTTTACGGTTTGGGGTGTATACAGACATAGATGATGACGAGATAAATTGATATAATCCTTAGTTTTGGTTGGTCAACGTCAAACAGTGGAGTGGTTGGGTAACCACTCCACTGTTTGACGTTGACCAACCAAACGTGGAAGGATTTCCACGTTTGTATGGAAAGGTGTGCGACTTGTTCAACCGTAAATGGGTTATCGTTACATTTACATCTAAGCGCTTCCGTGCTTCGTGCACGTTAAACTGCCCCGGCAGCCGTCGTTAAGCCATGACGGAGGCCTTAAGGCGGCCTAAAAACTCCGTCACTAGAGTTGGCCACTCATACGAGCTTGCTTACCCCCTAATATTGAAAACCAGTTTCACGCACCACCAACCCCACCGGGTTCACACGATCAAACTAATTCACAAATTAGGGGTGGTATTGCACTGACCAGTCAAGCATGTCATTTGTTAATGGGGTAAATATCACAGGTGCAATATTAAACATTGGTCTGATCAACCCTTGGAACACGCGACGACGTTTAATCGGGGTGGGTTTTTAGGGTTAAAAACTGTAATCTTGTTTGCTGGGTTCACAAAGTCAAAATCAAAGTCAAAGTCAAAAATCTTTTATTCAATAAAATCTCACTGATCACTTTGAATCGTCATTACGTTTTGTATGATTAGATTAGGTATGATTACATATTTTTTTTATTGGATGAGTTGGAGCTAGTTCGTCCCAAGCTTGTTTGTCTTCTAAATAATCAGATATTTTATAGTATGCTTTTAAAAGAAGTCTCTGTTTTATTACGTTTTTGAACTTGCCAATTGACAACTGAGACACATCACTTGGGATTTTGTTAAAGAAGCGTACACATTGCCCTTTGAAAGATTTACTAATTAGAAAGGCACATATAAGGGGTTAGAAGACTGTATAACCCCTCGGTAGACCTCGCAAACAAAATCATTGCAAAAGGTTCATCATCATCATCATCATCATAGGCAGCTTGTGGTAACCCACTGCTGGGCATAAGCCTCCTCCCTCAACCGCCACTCGTGTCTATTTTGGGCTTTTTGCATCCAGCGGGCCTAAGATGCGCACCGCGAGATATTTGTCATGTCGTTCTGTCGTTCTGTCGAGCGAGCGAGCGAGGGGTTATAATAATAGTCCTTTAACCTTTTGCAAAGGACACAGGTACAGGGGAAGACCTGCGGGCCTAAGATGCGCACCGCGAGATATTTGTCATGTCGTTCTGTCAAAATGTAAGCATTTTGCACCAGTTTAGGAACTATTGCATTATCTGTGGTACCTAATGGTGTCGACAAAACGCGCCATAATGTACACTTTTGACACTTGTTAGTCGTCGTACCTCTCTGAGGACGAGATAATAGTCATGCAGATATGTCAAAAGTTGAAAATTCAAAGGCGCGGTTTCTCGACAACATTACCACAGATAATGCAATAGTTCCTAAACGTGCAAAATGCTTAGGTACATTTTGACAGAACGACATGACAAATATCTCGCGGTGCGCATCTTAGGCCCGCAGGTCTTCCCCTGTACCTGTGTCCTTTGCAAAAGGTTAAAGGACTATTATTATAACCCCTCGCTCGCTCGCTCGAGGTACCCTTTGCACCTATCCTAACCAATGTCTGTTTTTTTTTTTTAAGAATCTAACGTAATTAATCTAATCTATCTAAACTTGTATCCGCATTGCTATGCAGCGCGGCAATGCAGCCAGTGTCTTGTACACGCTTCCGATTGGTACTGATTGGGACCAGTTGTGCTATAGTAGGTGCCAAATAACGCCGCAATACAGGTCATTCACCCACCTTCACCTTGATGTCGCAAAATTCAATTTATGTATGGTAAACAAACAGTACTACGAGATTCGAGCGATTACCGTATTAGCGACAGGTTTGTATGGAAAGCGACAGAATTAGCCATTCATAAATTGAATTTTGCGACATCGTGTTGAAGGTGGGTGAATGACCTGTATTGCGGTGTTATTTGGCACCTACTATATCTATAAATCGTTTGCAACGATTTGTAGATAGATCAACTGTTTCATGTGTAGGTATTTTGTAAATATTTTGAATATTGTAAATACTGTATTAGTTGTAATTTTCTAAGTAACCTAAAACCCAAGCCACTGAGTTGTTCCGCTGGTACCACCAGCCACTTACTCCACTATCAAACTTAGTGCAAAACAGATCGCAGTATAATCAGTCAGCTCGGGCACAGATTATATAATACTATACGCTCGGGTTACAGGCGCGTCATGACGATGTGAGAGTTATCGTGTTATTGCGTATTTGTACGCAGCAATGCCCGTGAAATTCCCAAAAGATAGATGGATAGATATCATCATCAATCAATATAATATATATATATTATATAAAACTCTTTTGAAGCTGACTTAGAATCAACGCACAGCCTAAACTATAAGTCCTAGAGGTATGAAATTTGCAGGGTAGTATCCTTATATACGGAGCTAAACTGGCGAATTCAGCTAGGTTGGGCAGCGTTTGGGAAACTCCGACAGGTCTTCTCGTCACCCATACCTCAATGTCTGAAGACGAAAGTCTTCAACCAATGCGTCCTACCTGTCATGACCTATGCTGCCGAAACGTGGACACTGACAGTAGTGTTGGTCCACAAGCTGAAAGTCGCTCAGCGAGCTATGGAGAGAGCTATGCTCGGAATTTCTCTGAGGTTATCCGACAGAGAACCAAGGTGGTCGACATAGCTCAGAGGATTAGTAAGCTGAAGTGGCAGTGGGCCGGCCATGTTTGCCGCAGAACTGACAATCGTTGGAGCAAACTAATACTCGAGTAGAGACCGCGTTTAGGCAAGCGTAGTGTAGGACGCCCTCCGGCTAGGTGGGGTGACGATCTGAGACATGTAGCTGGCAAACATTGGATGAGAAGAGCCGAACACCGCGTCTTGGGAGAGACCTACGTCCAGCAGTGGACTGATATAGGTTGATGATGATGATGATGATGATTTTTATATAGTGTAGGGGTGCACTAAAAAAGGAATTTTGGAAAGTCACACTCTAAAGGGTCTAGAACGCCAGCAACGCCGCGGGAGACTGCTAGTCAAAATATAAATTTATATGTGCATTAACACGAGCCTACCGGTGAAGGAAAACATCGTGAGGAAACCCGCGACCGAAAGCCTTGGTCTCGCGATTGTAACGCACAACGCAGAGGTATGCGGCATGCACCGCCGGACACATAATTGTATGGAAAACGTCTAGTATGATCTCTTGTTACGTCGCAGTCTGCGTCAGCGGCGAGGAGCAAACGCGGTACTCTGCGTTGTGCTGCACACCGCAACGTTGTGCGTTACGATCGCGAGACCAAGGTTTTAGTCAGCTTCGCACGTATTGACCTTGTCTTTCGTGTGGATATGGCTGACTAGGCTGAGAGGATGGTGGTGCTGGTCAAACCTACTCCATCTAAACATTGTCCCAGGCACTACAGTGTGTCGTTAAGTGTAGGCATAGGTTGCCTCCTGACGCTGTATAAATCATCTTCAATAGATGTAAAATAAAATAAAAAATAAATAATTACGGACACTTAACACAACGCCTTCTTGTCCCAAACTAAGCAAAGCTTGTACGATGGAAACTAGATGGTTGATAGAATACATACATACATTTTTTTTTGTAAATTCATACTTATAATACATAGAAACACCCAGACACAGAACAAACATCTATGTTTACAACACACAAATGTTTGTTCTCGGTGGGGATCGAACCCACGACCCACAGCACGGAAGGCAGAGCTACTACCGACTGAGCCATGACGCCTGTCGTAAAGGTGTAAAGGCCTATTATTATAGATATCAAGTACATAACAAATTTTTAAGAACTAACGCATTGTTTTTGGTTAGAAAAACATGAAAGAAGAGATTCTATCCTAACCCGATTATTTAAAAACGTGTAGGTATAAACAAAAATTGTGTTTCGAAGGTTACTTCCATCTTCTGGTGCTGTAATGGGTACGTTTGCTTCAGGTCCTGGCTTTATCGACGATCTGGACTTTGCGGCGTACATGGCGCCCGTGGGGGAGGGCTGCTACCCGCCGCAGACCGCCGACTCACGGCGGCCTACGTAAGTGCTTTAAATAGGTGGTAGGCTCACGGCCTACGGCATTCTACACGGCAGTGGCGGATTAAGTCAGTGCGGGGCCCGTAGCAACTTCTATCAAGGGGCCCTGGAATTGCTTTAGGTTATAGAGTTTATGGTACAAATTTGGTAGAAACAAACTTTTCTAGATTTAATTAACCGACTTCAAGAAAAGGAGGTTCTCAATTCAGTTGTTTTTTAGATCATAAATCACTAAAATTAATCTTCATCTGCTTCTAAAGTTGTACTTAGAGGATCTTTTAAATTATAACAATGTACTCATCGGCGAGCGAAGCGAGCCGCGAAGTTTTTCGTGTTCTTAAGTTTTACCGAATATTGTGATCTTATAGTACTATAAAATCGTTTTTAGTTTTAGCCGCGATTTTTTTAGTGTGTTTGTATTGTATTGTACATGATTTGAAAAAATAGATAGATTTTAAGTTTTACGGTCAGAAAGCGATGGTGCGCGGGGCCTCCAAATGCGTGGGGCCCGTAGCATTTGCTACACCTGCTACGTGGCTAATCCGCCACTGCTACACGGGGGATGTTTTTCTTTACCTTTCCCGTAAAGAAACAAATCCGATCAAGTGCGAATGGACTCGCCCACCGAGGATTCTGATCCAAACCAAAATCGTAATCTGTTTTTTTACATGTTCAAAAACTATGCAAGTTAGAAATTTCTTTTTTTTTTTCGTGTAAAGTTCAGGCATTCCTAACACATTATGCTTTATATAACAGAATCTTTATTCCCAGAGGCCACCAGCTCCCCGAAAGTCCACCAGACTCCGGCTCCGAGAACCCATACAGTCCAGAAACTCTGCCAATCCCATCCAGCGTACTATCAGCTGATTACATGCTGGTACATGACCACCTGCCTACACATGAGATTCTACAGAATGGAGATTATATCTACGAGGAGTTGAAGTCAGATATGAATGGGGTGGTGGTGCTGAACCAGGATCCTGTAAGGCTGGACCTGGGGCTGGATTCTATGTATCAGAATAGGTAAGCTGCGCGTAGAGTTGACAAGTTTGCTGGTGTATCCTACTTGCTACTAATCCCTACTAATATTACTAGTAGTTCGCCCCGAACTGAGATCTCGTGATGGTCGGAGGTCAATAAAACCCAAACAGGTTTTATTGACCAATGGTTGCAATAAACTTTGCAAATCGCATCGAAATCGCCGTCTAGCTAAGTACCAGTCTTACTTGAACTACAAAATCATTGAAACTCCGAGAAATGTTAGCTTACGTTATACTGGGTTTTCCAATTTTATAATTTTTACAACAACTCAAAAACTATTAGACCTAGAATCAAAATAAAAACGGTTTTGGAATGTCTAAACAAAACCCTATCATAATGACACCCCACTTGATATTTTTGTACGACTTTTTATTTTATTTACTCCCTTTGGACCCTCATAACTTCACGCCCCCTTCACTGATTTACTTCATTTAACAAACCAGTAAAACTTAAGAGTACTATCCGTATACCTACCAAATTTTGTGAAGATCGGATAAGCGGTTCAAAAGATCTCGACGAACAAACATACAAACATACAAAGCATTTTGTCCAAGTTGTCACTAAGATCTCGTTCGCTTCGCTCCCTCGATCAATAAATGTGAATGTAAGTTTGTTTGTTACGCTTTCACGCGAAAACTACTTAACCGATCATCCTGAAACTTTGTACACATATTCTCGGAGGTATTAGAAGTAACATAGGATACTTTTTATCCCGGAAAATCAACGGAATCCAACGGGACGCGAACGAAGTCGCGGGTGGAAGCTAGTCCTATCCTACTAATATTATAAACGCGAAAGTTTGTAACGATGTATGGATGTTTGTTACTTTTTCACGTAAAAACTACTGATTCGATTTGGATGAAACTTGGAATATATAATGTCCGTGACCTGGATTAACACATAGGCTACATTTTATGCCGGAAAATTAACGGGATCTAACGGGACGCGAACGAAAACGCGGACAAAAGCTAGTAAAAAAATATTTAAAGACATTTTTCACAACGCCCTCTAGTTCCCAACTAAGCAAAGCTTGTACTATGGGAACTAGATTTCCGATAAAACTTTTTATTCATAGTAACACCCAGACATAGAACAAACATCAATGTTTGCCATAAAAAGTGTTTTCTCTTTGGGGAATCGAAACCACGACCTACAGCACGAAAGGCAGACCTATTACCGCTAAGCTGTGATGCCTGTAACGGTTTCACAGACTGCTTAGCTTTTGTTTGTAATTTAGGGGGTAAATATTGCTTTTTAGGTAACCGACTTCAAGGAGGAGGGTCTCAATTCGGTTGTAATTTTTTAAGTGAAAACTTCTTTAGCACTGTTGTGATTTGAAAGTCAATGAAACGAAAAGTCGATGAAACGAGAAAGCGAGGAAACGAGAAGAGAGATCCCTAATTTTCGTACGCATTCTAAGGAGACTGCTGGCCAAGCGGGCTAACGGATTGGATCGAATCGAGACTAGCTCATAGCTCGTGGATTCAAATCTCGAGGAAACTAATTCAATTTTTGCAACTTTTTTGAAGTGAAAACTTCTTTAGCATCATTGTGATTTGAAAGTCTTTTTGAAGGTTTCACTTTTATCACGTGTGGATTACACACATGTCTTTTTTCAGTAGTTTGGCAGTTAAATAAGTGTAACTGGAAAACACACGTAATCCACATTGCGTATTTTGGTTTTTACGATAGAACAGTCCTCATGAACTGCTATCATCATTTGATGATGAAGGCGTATCAAATTGAAGTCGGTATTTTCCAGTTTTTTAAAACTTATAAATTATTTCGTCTAGATACGGCCAGCTAACAGAACTAGAGCAGGGAATGGTAAATCCTCAGCTGGTGGCTTTAGGGCATGAAACATTAACGCCCGTCTACACGAGCCTGCAGGAAACCAGCGCGAAGAAACGAAAGCATTCGCAGGACGCTTCCAACGTTAAATGTGAACCAGGTGAGAAAAGATAATAATCAAACCGTATATACTACTATTGCTACTAGTAGAGTAGCAAACTAACAAATTTTAGTTACCGTCAAATTATATCAGTACCTCTCTGATTTGACAGTCGCCGCGTTAGCGTATTCGAGTTATATTGCGCGTCAATACCAGCTCGACTGCCAACCGTTGTAGCGTCACCGCGCAGTGTATTTCGGATACGCTTACGATACGTTTGCGATTGTCACCTTTATTCGTGATCAAGGCACAGAAGAAGGCAAGACGTTGCGTCGTGTAGTTAGGGAGAGAAAGATATTTTTGAAAATCAAGCTGTATTAAGATCTTTTTTGTTACAATATGCTTTTCCTTAAAAGCTGTTTCAGTTATAACGAAACCAAAAGCCAATGATCTCAACTTTCCTTTAGATCTTTTCAAAAGAAGACCCTAAATGGTGATAAAAAGATGCGCACTCTTCAGGTTACACTCGTACAAACAACAGCGCCCAAATTGACACTAGAATCTTCGCTCGCTCGATCAATTACCGCTAATGAAAAGTGTGACAACTTAATAATGATAGTTTTCATGACACTTCCTACACAACTACAGTAGGTACCCAATCATTTGGAACGAATTTATTCTTCCGAGTGCCTTTCCGAGTTCACTTTCGTTTTGTAGTATACTAGTAGTGAGCCTATGATATGGATGTGTTTAGAAGACTATTTTTGTTGCAAATTTCATCGTGTTCAGTTTTAGTTTTAGGAACAAAAGAACTTGAAAATGGCTTGGCTTACATTTAAAATTTTAACTTTATAGTATTTCGTGTGACAGAAAAAAACTAGTGACTACTTTATCGACCAAACTTCATAGAAATCTATGCAGCCAGAAAGTGTTTGATTTGACAGAAACTTTGAGTTGTAAAAATGACTATTACTGTGTGTGATCTTTCTCAGGACAAGAGTGAGTGTTTTACGCAGTTATTTGGCTTATCCGATCTTTATAGAATTTCGGATATAATATTTTGTTTAATTATTTTTAAATGAAATATTTCTTAGTACATGTATAGTAAGTCTAACTACAAGTGATTTAAGGCGAACTTTTATTAGGCGAGCTTTCGTTAGCCTACTAACAGAGGGCCTAGTACGAGTTTTGGTGTGTAAATCTAGTGTGAAACGACGCCCAGCACACAGTGAGCGCTGATTGGTATGGAGACACTGAGCGGATTTTTTGAGAACGTTTGGTCTACACCAAGCCCGTACTTGCATGTCGAGCTTCTCAAAGAACCCGCTCAGTGTCTCTACAAATCAGCGCACACTGGTGTGTTGGGCGTCAGACGTTTCACACCCACACTATACACTGAAAACTCGTAATAAGCCCTCGGGCAGGCAATGCCTGCAAACTGTAATACTGCCGCGCCGGCCTCATGTAATGACTACTTGTACTACCTACCCATTATGAACTTTTAGGCCGTGCTCACTTTGGACACGAATTTGTTCGTACGTAAACGTACGAGTAATGTTCGTACGAATTGAGTGCTCACACTGAATACGTTTTTCTCCGTCAAATAGTACGACTGCGTGATAAATCCCAACAAGTTCGGATTGTATTCGGACGTCGTAAGTAAACGTATTTATATGTACGACTGATCGCATGCAGTGTGAGCGCTCCCAATTACAGTCCTTGGAAGGTCGGTATCATTCGTGCGTAGTCTTAGGAATCAAATTCGGATGAAATCGTATTCAAAGTGAGCACGGCTTTACTACACTAGATTTATTGTTTCATGTTGAAACTAAAATCTACACATTCTACACTAAATGTGGTACTAAGGTTTTGATAGTTTTAGAAAGAACAGCAATTAACTATATTGTGTTGTTTCAGCGGCCCTCTCGCCCGAAGCAGTGAGCGTGCCCCGTCCAGCGCCATCTGTTGACGGCTCCGAGGCAGGCGACGATGCGCCCTTGCAATGCATCAGGTTCGGCCGCTGGTATGAGCCAGCCTAGCTTTGCTTCTAGCCGGATATAACTGATCCCTCAAACCGAATGTAACTGGTCTTTCGAACCAGATTTAACAGATCCCTCAAACCAGATGTAACTGGTCTTTCGAATCGGATGTAACTGATCCCTCAAGCTGGATATAACTGGTCTTTCAAACTGGATGTAACTGATCCCTCAAACCGGATGTAGCTGGTCTTTCAACCCGGATATTACTTTTTCTTTGAACTAAAAACGCAACTGGTCCTTCATGCCGGATGCAATTGGTCCTTTGAGTCAACGCATTCGGTTCGAACGACCAATTTATTGAACAATTTATTGCTTGTACTTATTTTATCTCATCAGTTGATGATTTAACTAATTAGGCCTTATTTTTCAGGTTTGCTCCATTTCAGCAGCCAGGGTGGCATGCGTTGTTTGACTGCAATCTTAAGCCACTGTGAGTATGCGAAAAAGAACATTAGCTCAGTCAACATAGGATTGAAGATTTCGAGTCAATTTTGCTATTTTCACGCACGTCTTCGTGTGTTGATGATATTGTGGTTTTTCAGACCAACACTTTCTTACGTGGTGGGAGCAGATAAAGGTTTCAACTTCTCGCAAACGGACGAAGCGTTCGTGTGCCAGAAAAAGAACCATTTCCAAGTGACGTGCCAGATACAAGTGCAAGGCGATCCACATTACGTCAAATGCAGTGAGGGGTTCAAGAAAGTTAACAACTTCTGCCTTCATTTTTACGGCGTCAAGGTGAATATTTATATATAGTTCTACTAAGTATTGGTTTTCTTATAATTTCTTCATATCTGGGATATCGTTTGCAATCATCATCATCATCCACAGTACGTTTTCACCTACTGCCTCCCAAGTTTGTGCCATTCACTACAGTTCTGAGCGAATATTTAACTAGTCAGTTACTTTTAAATCTACTAGTCTCCATTTATTCTGTTTCTTAAGAATTCTTATTATGTTTACAGGCCGAAGACCCCAGTCAAGAAGTAAGAGTAGAACAAAGTCAGTCTGACAGAACAAAGAAACCATTTCATCCCGTACCGTAAGTTCTAAACATAATAACATTTGTCAACACAATCATAAATAAGTTCTAACGTTAATACAATATTTTGTCAACACACTAATAGTCAAAATCTTAATCAACTTTGACAGAGTGGAAATCCGTCGTGAAGGAGCAAAAGTCACAGTCGGCCGACTACACTTCGCCGAAACAACTAACAACAACATGAGGAAGAAGGGAAGACCGAACCCTGACCAGAGGCATTTCCAATTAGTGGTAGCTTTGAGGGCTCATACAGCGCATTCTGACTTCATGGTAGCAGCCCACGCCAGTGACAGGATTATTGTCAGGGTATGTTACTTTTAGTGAAGCTTTTGATGCGGTGACTATTCTTTTTCTACCAAATTTTAGGAGCACCTCAAGGGTGCGTTCTTGTGTCAATGCTGTTCAACTTCCTTATTGACTAAAACATTTGATAAAATTTAAATTTTTCTACCAAATTTAGGGAGTATCACAAGAGTCTCTTCTTGTGTCAATACTATTCAACTATACAGAAAATACTAGTTAAACGCACTATTTAAACTGATGGTCAATAACCTACAAAGAAATGCAAAATTGAAATCGTGAAAATCAACTAAGTATTTATATGAAAACAAAGACGCTAACATGGTATCAACGACTGAATAAAGTTCAACCGATGCGTGACAGTATAATCACAGCAGGTAATAAGTAGGTATGTTGGTATTTTAAGTGTTATTACTGTACTCGACTGGACACGGCTCGGTGGATATTGGACTTCAACACTTGGTTTTTACTACGGGTTTTTGTTCAGTTATGATTTTCATGTTTTGCCATAATGTCTACAGCCACGATAGGAAAAAATTATCAAGTGTATGTACCTACCCGGTGAAGGAAAACATCGTGGGGAAACCCGCGGCTTAGTCAGTTCCGCATGTATTGACCTTGTCTTTCCTGTGGATATGTCTGACTATGCTGAGAGGATGGTATAGGCGCTGGGCAAGCCTACTCCATCTAAACATTGTCCCGGGCACTACAGTGTCTCGTTAAGTGCAGGTATAGGTTGCCATGTGACGCTGTATAAATCATCTTCAATACATGTAAAGGCCTATTATTATGTACCTACCTAAGTACGTTTAATACATTACGACAATACAGTGAAGGGGTATTGCCAGGGTTTATTTATTTATTTAGGTAAGCCAACAATTTGTGCACAGCACTATCTTAACTAGAGCTAGTGGTCTTAAATCTAGGTGCGCAAACCTATTACAGGTGAACACAACATGCATTAGGTAGATAATAACTGTGAATGAAAACTAAGGATAACAGAATGACTTATATGATAATAATAGACCAAAACTTAACTAATTAGTAACCAGAGCCAACCTACTTCCAGTAAAAAATAGTGGCATAGCCTTATTATGAGCCATCTATAAATCGTTTGCAAAGGTTTGTAGATAGCTACACTGTTTCATGTGTCTAATGTAAATAATTGTAAATACTGTATTAACAACACCAACCCTTTAAAGTAAATAAACCATTTTGAAAATTTGTAGGGTGATAAATCTAATTTCACAAACTGGGGTCTATCGCTTTAAAACGTTTTTGACGTTTCAAGGGATATTTTTGCTCATTATGATTTTTGTGTGGGCAGTAAAAATGGCGGAGACTTTTTTGATATTAACTTTCAAATTGCCACCACTTTATAGTTTTATTACTTACTCGTATGAAAATGAATCCTATGGACAACCCTTAGATTACCAAAACCTAGTATAGTATTATATGATCTGTGTCAAAAGTAAATATTTTAACTATCTAGATAACTTTTACAATGACTGACCTGATTCGGCAATGGACCGTGACGAGTGGAGATAAGAGAGAGAGGCCTTTGCCCAGTAGTGGGATGGAACAGGTTGATTAAGAGAAACGGACCCTGTATTTATAATTTGTGTCCACTTCCAGGCATCGAACCCAGGACAGTTTGAGTCAGATTGCCCTGAAGGGTGGTGGCAGCGTGGGGTATCAGAGAACAGCGTACATTTCAACGGACGAGTAGGCATCAACACCGATAGGCCGGACGAGTCTTGTGTTGTCAATGGTGAGACCGGCAGTGTTAACCGTCAAATTCATAAACGATTAAGAGGCTCTTTTAAAAGCAGATACGGCTACCTGAATATATAATTATTGACTTTGTATATTTTCAGGGAATCTAAAGGTGATGGGTCATATCCTGCATCCGTCAGATGCAAGAGCAAAGCATAATATCGAGGAATTGGATACCGCACAGCAACTGAAGAACGTACGGAGTATTCGAGTTGTCAAGTGAGTTACTACTGGTATTCAATACTGATTATGTATCTCGCGCTAGGCTTATGACTAGGCTGAGAGGATGGTATAGGTGCTAGGCAAGCCTAATCCATCTAAAACCATGTTCTGGAAACTGCAGCATCCCGTCTGTAGAGGTATGGCTGTCTGTACCGCAAAGTCTGTATAAGATATCTAGATTCGATGCAAAGGTCTGATTATTATGGATCTCGCGAGAGGTCGGCGACTATGACTAGTTTTAAGCCCCGACTGAAAAACGGAAGGACATTCTTTAAAGAATTTTATTCCAAAGTGTTATTCTAGTCTAGCTTAACCTATATTGATAATTATTCATTAAAACTTTGTCGTATCATAGGTTTAACTACGACCCATCATTCGCCGAGCACTCTGGTTTAGTTGGCTATGACCCTCTCGGACCAAACCCAGCGTTGGACACCGGCGTCATAGCACAGGAGGTCCGAAAAGTGTTACCGGAAGCAGTAAGAGAGGCTGGTGACGTGGCCTTACCTAATGGGGATACAATACACAAATTCCTGGTGGTTAACAAGGTAAGAATTGTAATACTTTATCTTTTGGTGGTTGGTGTTTATATAGATTACAATTGTTCCTTCGAGCCGCATACTTAGATTTGGTCTTTCAAGCCTGATAGTAAAGTTTGGTCCTTCGAATTGCAAAAAAATTTTGGTCTTTTGACCCGGATAGTCCTTCAAGCTTTTTGATTTATTATCTGAGATTGTTATTTCGATTTTTATAAGCTGGGTATCTTCAAAAAGCTTGGGTTTCATTGTTAGGTATGAGAAAAATAAACAACAATAACAGAATGGGACCAAAAATAGAACCTTGAGGCATACCAGACTCCCGTATATGACAATACATGAATGCAGTAACAGCTACTACAAGATAATAAAGAATTCTATCAGTTTTACTTCCTCCTTTAACACTGTAGTAATTACCTACTTTTTCATAAGTATTTTATGATTCACGCAATCAAACGCATTTGAGGGATCCAAATCTTATTTCAGGATCGCATCTTCATGGAAAATCTTGGAGCTGTAAAGGAGTTGTGTAAGGTAACCGGACATTTGGAGTCAAGAATTGATCAGCTCGAGAGAATCAACAAAAAACTGTGCAGCATTGGACTTCAACGAAGAGACAGCTCAAGATCCAGTGTTAGTAATGGTGAGTTGAACTTAGCTGGTGACCTACTGTAGATTTTAGTTGAACTAGATATTATTTAAGCTAGTATTTTTTAAATGAGCTAGAACTAAGTTTTAAACTGAGTCGAGTTGGGAAGTTTTTTTTTTTTTAAATAACAAATTGGACTAATACAGTATTTACAATATTCACAATATTTACAAAATAAAGATGAAACAGTTGAGCCATCTACAAAACGTTGCAAACGACTTACAGATAGCTCAACTGGTCCAAATCTAGCTACGTTGTAGAATTATATTTACACTGAAACTTTTACCACCTAAAAGTTGGGAAGATAATGCAGGTATTATAGTGAGCTAGTGAGCAAAGCTTGGTTTTAAGTAAGCTGGGCTCAAATTTGAACCATGCGAACTAATGTTTTATTTCTAGATTCCCGCTACTCAGCAATATCAAACTCATCGAAGTCCTACGGTGACAACATATCCATCGACCAAATCCGCGATATTGCCCGAAATATAAAGAAACACGAGTGTTGCCATAAACTAAGTCATCACTCCCCAAAATACACCCGAAAACAGTGCAAAAACTGCCACGCTACCTCGAAATTGGGGAAATATTATAATTATAACAAAACTTGTGTAAGGTAAGTAAACGTAATTTGGTTTTTTGATTTATTTGTAGCGATTTCTAATATTTAATTTCTGGTTTTGACCTATGTAAACATTATCGAGGGTTGAATAATAAATAAAAATATTCATGGCCATTTCACATAGCGCCCTCTAGTCTCAAACCGGCGACTAGTCGACAGTGTATATTGGCTCTTGTGTATGAGTTTTAAAAATTATAATTTCATTGATATACTTAACCATATTTTTTGCAGATATCACTCCAATAAAGCAGAAGACGAGAAAAAACTCGATAATCCAACCTACGTCGACACAGAGAGTCCATCATGCGAGGAAATTAAAAAAAAGGACACGTGTCTATGGATGAGAGACGATTTCTCGTATGGCAACACTAAACTTGGATTTTGCTGTCGAAGGAAAGATTATAACGATGCTAGTTCAGAGCTGATTTCAAATAAGTTTCTACAAATTGTTATAACTATATTGATTTTTATAATGGCTGTCTGGTGAGTTTATTTTTTATTTATGTTAAACGTTAAACAAATTGGTTTTTCAAAAAACTAAAATCATCGGAAGGTTTTGGTTTTAGTATAATTATCACAATAACAACTAATATTTGTTAATATAGTTTTTATGGTCCTTCGAGCCGGAAATTTTTAACCCTTTCCCCGCTTACGGTCTAAGACAAAGTATAATATTTCGAAGAGTTATTTGTACAAGGAGTTTGTATAGAGTATTTTTTGCGCAATCAAATGCCAAAACAGTGAATAAAAAGCACTTTTATGATTTGTATTCACTGTTTTCCGTGAATAAAACTAAGGCCATGAATTACTCGCGTTGCTCAGGGTTCTAACATTTGAATCATTCGCTACATTAGTGATTCATTCATCATGAATCAGTAGTTTAAATTTTGACTTGTTCGTCTATAGCCCTCGCTTTTCTTTATTCACTAATTGCATAATATTCTAATAATATTATTATATTAATAATATTCACGGACACTTAACACAACGCCCTCTAGTCCCAAACTAAGCAAAGCTTGTACGATGGGAACTAGATGGCTGATAGAATACATACATACATTATTTTTTTTGTAAATACATGCTTATAATACATAGAAACACCCAGACACAGAACAAACATCTATGTTAGCCACACACAAATGTTTGTTCTCGGTGGGGATCGAACCCACGACCCACAGCACGGAAAGCAGAGCTACTACTGACTGAGCCATGACGCCTGTCATAATATACTATTATCGGCTTTAAATGGGTTAATATAGTATAATATGTATAAGTATTTATCTAACCTTTTGCAGTTTAGTGGTAATGTCAGCGCTATACTTCAGAGAACACCAGGAGCTAATAACTATGAAGGAGATACGAATGACCGAAAAGTATTCAAACTACCCTCATTATGGAAAACTAAATGGTGTCACTGTACATAGGACACCACCAGATCAGAACCAAATACAGGTGAGATTACACTTTATTATCTGTAATTTTATATTTGTACTAAAATTTTATAAGAGTGATTTTTTTTAAACTTAGACAGATAGAAAACTCTTTATTGTACACCACTTATACAGAATTTATAAAATAAACACAGAGTTAATTATTCTTATGAGAAGTACAATGGGCGGTCTTATCGCTAAAGTATGAAGTGTAGTAAAAACTTTTTTTTTTTTTTCAGAATTCGAAACAATCACAGCAAGCGACAGCAAAGAAAACAGCAAAAGGTAACAATAAGAAACAAAGGATAAAACAACTAAATATTTTTTTTTATTACCCCCAACCAATGTAACGGGCAAAAATTGCCACTAGCTTGCGTGAATGCTTGCATGCTTGAATGATTGAACGAATGAATGAGTAAATGATTGATTGGTTTAATTATAGAATGATGAATGATAGAATGAATGAATGATTTATTTATTTGTGTAACTCGTGTTAATGCTTCACAGAAAAAGGACCTCATAAGACGACACAGGAATACGTAACGACCACACACACAGAGCCACCACACGTGACGTCACCAACACTACCGAATAAGAACTATGCCAGTAATTTTGTCATCAGTAAGTTACTCTGAGAGCACTAAACTAATTCAGTTTCAACTTTTACCTTTATTTATAGTAGCTATAGGTAAAGCATGTGAGTCTACGTGAGTCCCGGACTCGCGTAGACTCACGTGTACCGAGCACAGAGGGCCTAGTACGAGTTTTAAGTGTATAGTATAGTACACTGAGCAGATTCTTTGAGAAGCTAGCCACACGAGTACGGGCTTGGTACCAAGCTTCTCAAAAAACCCGCTCAGTGTCTCCATACAAATCAGCGCCCACTAGTGTACTGAGCGTCAGACGTTTCACACCAGATTTACACACCAAAACTCGTACTAGGCCCTCTGGCTCGAGTCTGAGTTTTGTTTTGTTAAGTAATCGGATAACAAGAAGCGCGTTGAACTTTTTTGTATGAGAATTTTATTGAACAGATACAGTACAAACCTCACCACCGTCACTTCTCGACCGACCAATCTCTATTCCACGAGTGGCCGAAGTCATTGGCAATGGATGTAACTACGCACTGAACACAAACAATGAATTGGATACGGAATGTCAGGTAAGACTACAGGCGTCACAGCTTAGTCGGTAGTAGCTCTGCCTTCCGTGCTATGGGTCGTGAGTTCAATCCCCACCGAGAACAAACAGTTTTGTGCGGCAAACATAGATTGTGTGATTGTTTGTTCTATGTCTCTGTGTAACTATGTATTACAAGTATTAATATACATAAAAATATCGTTATACCATTCCCCCTCTAAAAAAGTTATTTTATTAACTAAAACAGTGAATAAAAAGCACTTTTACTCTAGTTTGGTGTTTGAATTTAGAACACACTAAAATATTTGACCTCCATCTAATTATTGTTTTTGGGCAAGGAGGTTGTATAGCATTGGCTATACAACCTCCAATCTTTCTTTTCCTCGTAGTCATGGTATAAAATATAATATGCAACTTTTGAATAAGACGGATTTATACCGAGGGCCATGGACCACTCACGTCATTCAATCATCATGAATCACGACCGTAGGGAGTGATTCAGTCGTTAGAATCCTTTACTAGCTCATGATACATTTATGGCCCTCGCTTTAAATCCGTCTTTTATTCACTAGTTGCATAATATACTATTATAAGTATTCTATCAGTAAGTAATCTGGTTCAAATATTCAGGAATAAAGTGACCCTAGAATCCTTCTTTGTGATTGTAGCACGCCCTTTATTATTCTTGTTAAATAGCTTATGAATATTATGAGGGAGAAGAATTGGCCCAAAACGCTCCCATAAAGTACACGGACAATGAACATCAGAGATACATCATAATGAGCAAATTGAAGGTTGTAAAGAGAAAACAAAATGGTCCAAGAAACACCCCTTGTAAAACACTATTTGTTTTGTCTTGTTAATAATTTTGAAACTACGTATATAGGCATGTTTTACTTCGTAGTTTATTTATAAAAAAAGGTGTATAAATATCTTCTATTTTATTTACTACTATTTCTAATCATAGATTAAAAAAACACTGTCAAAAGCTTTCGATAAGTCCAAATATAACTGTTCATATTTACGCATGCTGCTCTAAAGGATTTTCAACGTAGTTTACTATGGATCCATTCTTTATTGGTAAGATTTTTCGTGTCTACTTCTAGCTCTTGTTTTTCATAACATTACTTTTTTTTACATGGTTTATTTACAAAAACTATTACGACTAATACAGTATTTACAATATTCACAATATGTACATAACACATATGAAACCTTTGAGCTATCTACAAACCGTTGCTAACCACTTATAGATGGCTCAACTGGTTCAAATCAGTACCAATCGCTGTGCTCAATTCTTTTTTGTTCTACAGTCGTCCTGTGGTCTCGACTCGCCCCAAACATTTGAAAGCCAAGAGCCACTAGAACGTATAAAACCGGACAAAGAGTTAAATGATACATACCCTCTAGAACTACCCCACAATGTCCAACAACCTATAATGCCTATAACTCTTGAGAAAAACAACTCAAGAGTTCCCAAAACTGATAATGACAGTTTCAAAATCAATGAAGGAACTGAGGATATTGGGTATTCTAACTGGCTTGATGGAGATAAAGGGAATACAACGGATAATGGGAGTAGGATGAAAAGAGAAGTCAGAGATAAAAGGGAGACGGATCAGTTCAGCTCGGAGGAGATGCAATTGACAGATCAGTCAAAGGAGTTACGTGGTAAGTTTTATTTAATCTAGTTCTTGACTTCAGAAAGAAGAAGGTTCTCAAATCGGTGGTTTAAATTGTGTTTAATATTTATTTATTTATTTATTTAATAGGAAACGCCAACAGCGCACATAGTTTACATTACAATAATCACTTATGAAAACCTTATTACTGTTTACTACCTGAGAACTTTGTCATTTATGATCTAAAAAATTATTTTTTTATCTGTAAGAATATACTTCAGTTATTATTTTTTCCATATTCTTATGTGCATTAGTGTGAATCAATTAGGTTATTTTTATTATTGAGATTCCGTGTTTAATTCATTAATATCATTGATATTTTTAGATTCCGTGTTTACTTCATTAATATCATTGATCTTTTTAGATTCCGTATTTAATTCTTTAATATCTCTTACTTCAGTTCTTTTTACTTTTCAATTCGCGTTCTTATTTCATTTAGGTAGGTACTTATCTATTACCTACAACGTTTTTTCTTTTAAAATCTTTGTACCTACCTATCTATAACAATACCTAACTCTTTTCTTTTTTCACAGAATGTGACACAGTACGCTTCGGTATATCCAGTAAGACCAATACCTCTTTGTTCTCCGAGAACGTGTGTGCGGATACTGTTTACAACTTTACGTATACTGTGCCATTTTCGCATTGCCTCAACCAGAAGACCATCGGTTTAGTTTTCAAGTAAGTTCAAAAATATTGCTTAAAACTTCTTTTTCTTCTATTTAGTGCCTCTGTCCGTCATTTCGACAGACAGAGGCCATAATGTGAATTATCTATACTATTTTTCAAATATTTCACTTGACACTGGCAAAATTGTCTGTCGAAATGACGGACAGAGGCCATATACGTAGAAAAGAAGAAGAATTATAAAACTGTAAAAAAGCCATAACAAAAGGATAAACTAAATATGCAAATTAACTAAATTTACACCAAACCTATACTCCCATGTCAAGCTTAAGCAAAAAATCCGCTCAGTGTCTCTATACAAATCAGCGGACACTAGTGTGCTGGCCGTCAGACGTTTCACACCAGATTTACACACCAAAACTCGTACTAGGCCCTCTGCAATCTAATTTACATAGTACAAGCTTCGCTTAGTTTTGGGCTAGAGGGCGCTGTGTGATATAATCCAATAATTGACCGAGCGAGCGAAGCGAGCGAAGCGTCTCAGTTTCCACATTGGCCAAAAATGCGTTTGTCCGGATGTCTGTCTGTCTGTCTGTCTGTCTGTCTGTCTGTCTGTCTGTCTGTTCTCCTCTACAGGTCGCATTTTTCAACCGATCTGGACGAAACTTGATACACAGGTTATATGACTTATTAGAATTTTTTTGTCGTCGGGGATTTTTGATTGGAGGGGTACTTCCCCCAAAAAAAGGGCAAAAAGGGGGCTATTTGATATACTGGATATCTCCACCAAATGAGATCCGATTTCGATTATTCTTTTTTTATTTGAAAGGTAGTAACTATAAGTTGGTCTCATAAAAGTTTGGCGAAGATCTGATAAGGATCTTCAGCATGATGAACAGGATAGCTCATCAAACAATCGATGGTTTTCAATCAAATTTGAGAGAAACTCAAAGGACCTCATTCTACACAAGATGATGCAAAAAAAACCAAAAAGATCAAAAAAATCACAAAACGGAAAATGCACTTGCACATTACATTCCTCAAAAATTTACAAAATTAAATAGAAAAAACATCACATCACACACACACACAACATTTTGCATTATAGTTAGTTTTCAATACGTGACAGGCTGCAAGCGTTTCGTCGCTGTTAGAATACTAACTGATAATTATCTTCATGATGTTTTCCTTCACTGAATGAGAGCATCAGCATAATAATAAGTCTTAAATTAGAAACTAATAAAAGTGCACTTAAAGACTTTCAGAAAACACCTTACACGACATTGATGATGTTGATTGATGATGTTGAATATTGGAATATTTAGTATGCTCGCGAGGTCTACAGCTCCCAGAGCCACTAGTATTTATTTATGTCCTAGGTCAACAAAACTAAAAGACTTCCGCCTCTGCGACCTGCACTGTGTCAATGATCCAGCCAAGTCGTGTCATGGCATGGAAACCAAACCGATACCAGTTGCGGACAAGTACATCTTCAACATGCCGTTGGAGTGCAATGTTGATCGAATTCTGAAGATTCGAGCTGTGTTTACTACGGAGAAGCTTCATTTCACTGCTAGGGTGAGTATATGACACTCAGTTGTATTGCATTTTTGGGCTAGGGTGAGTAAATGACACTCAGTATACTGCATTTTTGTGCTAGAGTGAGTAGGCATTTTTTCCTAGGGTGAGTATGATACTCAATAAAATTATACTGCATTTTGTGCTAGGGTGAGTAGGTATTTTTTTACTAGGATGAGTATCTGACATTCAGTTAGACTGCATTTTTCTGCTAAGGTGAGTATTTAACAGAGTTAGTACTTAAATCTTCTGTTCCCACGCTCGGTTATACTGGATTTTTACGCTAGGGTGAGTTTCTGACAGGGAGAGTTGGCATTTTTGTGCTAGGGTGAGTATCTGACAGAATTAGTAGGTATTTTTTGCACTAGGGTGAGTTTCTGACAGGGTGAGTAGATATTTTTTCTGCTAGGGTGAGTATCAGATACTCGATCATACTGCATTTTTGCGCTAGGGTGAGTATCTAACAGGGTAAGTAGGTATTTTTCTGCTAGGGTCAGTATATACTCGCCAATACTGCATTTTTCATATAGGACCATTTTTTTATTATTCTTATAAAAAAGTAATAACATCTACCGCTGTTTTAAGTCTTGTTTTTTTTCCAGGATCTCTGCTACGACATGCCCGATCCGTTCATAGAATATAACATACATATTTATAAACATTGTCATAATTGAAATTATAACTAGTAGTTATAATAACTGCCTGTTCTCGGGTTTTGTGTTACGTCACAACATGAACTCTATCTCAAGTAGATTATTTCTAGTTATACTTATTAGGGTACTTCTTGTCTTAAGTACTTTATTACTAGTTATATTATAATTATTGTTATAATCACAATTTTGAGATCACAATAGAAATTAGTAAATGTTTTCATCATAATAACGAGTACCTAGTATGCAATTAGATTATTTTAGACAGTTAGGCCCGTATGCTGATTTCCTGCTCAAGCACTGATCCGCACTCAAGCATAGATTTTTGACCGAATTCAATAAAAATCAGTTTTTTTTGTTTGTTACCTCAGAACTCCGTCATTTATGAACCGATTTGAAAAATATTTTTTTTATCTAAAAGGGTATTCTTCTAGATATTTTTACATACATTTTTTATCAAAATCTGTTCAGTAGTTTGGTGGTTAAATAAGAATAACTGGAAAAAACACTTTATTCACGTACACGACATTGCGTACTTTACTTTTCAGTGACTTCTGTGGTGTTTACGATGAATAGAACAGTCCCAATGCTGCCATCATCATCATCATTTGATGATGAAGGCGTATCAAATTGAAGTCGGTTTTTCTAGTTAAACTGATATTTTTTTATGAAAATCTCTACTCTATGCTTGATTTCTGCATCGGCACACGGGCCTTAAACTTAATTTAGATATTTTATGATTTATATATAATATTTATTAATATTATCAAATAGCAATCTGCTTTAAAGATAGCTTAAAGAAAATACATTCCAAAAGTGCAATTAATATTCGTATCCGTCCCAAATATTATAAAAAAAGTTAAATTTATATATCGTGGTCATTATCTTTATTTGTGTGTATTTTTTGCAATAATTTACGCCATTTTTTGCGTAGTTGAACTTTTTGTATGATTCCAAAATGTATTTAATCAATGCTTAAGATCTGAATTGACGTAATTAGCAACCATGACCTTTATATCTCTTGCAACCAAAAAGTCTGTTAAACCAGTGAAGTTTTAAAATAAAAATAAATAACTATTAGTAATATTCATTATACAAATAAGCTATAAAACAAGCCTATGGCCCTGTTATGTGCCTATAACGATGCAATGTCCCACTGAGTACGTCCACTATAATGCCCTGTGATGCATTGTACTGCGTCTATCAGAGTGCGAGTTACGATGCCAAGGATGTGTTTGACATCCACGAATAGGGATCGTTTAATATGAAAACAAATGATCCGTAATGGTTGATTTCAACACATCCTAATGCCCTTTGCACATTTTAAAATATTTTATACCATTCCCCCTCTAAAAAGGTTATTTTATTCACTAAAAACAGTGAGTAAAAAGCACTTTAACTCACTGTTTCGGTGTTTGAATTTAGAACACACTAATATATTTGACCTCCATCTAATTATTGTTTTTGCGCAAGGAGGTAGTATAGCATTGGCTATACAACCTCCAATCTTTCTTTTTCTCGTAGTCATGGTATAAAGTATAGTATGCAACTCTTGAATAAAACGGATTTATACCGAGGGCCATGAACCACTCACGTCGTTCATGATTCTAACACTTGAATCACTCCCTACACTACTCCCTTCACTACTCCCTTCACTTGCTCGTGATTCATTTATGGCCCTCGCTTTAAATCTGTCTTTTATTCACTAGTTGCATAATATACTATTTCTTGTGTCTTATGAGAAACGTCTTAAAAGACACTCAGCTTGATTTTTATATAAAAGAAATCAAGATATCTTTTTTTTGTAACAAAATAAAGACAAACAATTTTAAACAAGGTTGGGATCTTCCTGTAAGTAAAGAATACTTGTGTTGGAAGGACCCGCTCTTCCATATCCATGGAATGTTACAGTAGCGAATATAATGATAAGCAGGGTGGGTGAGTATGTGAGGGTGAGTAAGTGCGACCGTATATGAGACCGTACATATAAAGAACAATGTTATAAACAAAGCCTAGTGTCCCATGTTGTGTTCCAAATGGTGAATAAATATCTATGACTATGACTATTACAAGATATTTTTTCTTATGTCGGATAAGATACACGCAAAAATTTTCTTGTCTTGTTTTCCTGTCTTATAGTGTGCAAAGGGCTTTAGCAACGTAGCTTAGATCGAATGGAAAAGTACCCTTACTCTGAGACGTTAAGTCTCATGTGTAATATAGCACCGGCTCCTTCAAACTGGAACCAAGGACGAATTAACGGAACACAGCTGTGTAATATGCATAGATATAGGAACAGTGCTAGTACTGAATCCGAACGAAATCTTTCACAAGAAGCTCTATCAGTATATACACGGTGTAACATAATTACCCTATAAGTCCGAAAGTATTTAACAGGTCATGGCGAACAGTGTTTGTTCTACGTCTTTTGAGATTTCGAAGTTTTTCATTCACGAAATGAGCTCGTAACTTTTACTAAAAATGTACCTACACACAACCTACGTATGCATAAGTGTGTACGAGTTTACGCAAATGGTAAACAAACACTTAGGGTTGTCGCAAATTCTAAAATAATAAAGTTGGTATTTTGTGTGAAAATTTCAATTACGATTTATTCACCCTTTGCACTAATCGAAGCACTCAGGTGGTCGGTCTGATTACGCCACGTTCTGTCTTATAGGGTAATTATGTTACACCTTGTATACTTCTGATTCTCCAAGTTCCTTTAAATATAATGTAATTTCCATTGATACTTTGTTATTTTATTAAAATAATTTTAGGTAAGTAAAAGCCGTTTTATTTTTTTATGTTTGTAAATATTTGCATTATGTATAAGTAAAGATTTTTTTATTATTTTACAAATAGTTGTATGAGATACGGTGGTAGCTATTAATATCAGTACATTTTAATGTATTGTTCAGCTTTATCATATAAATATTTTAAGTGATTGATTACTCAATACTCAAAAAGTCGTAATTATTAGATTTATGTTATATAAAAATATTGAGCCATAAAATATATTTCTTTCAAAATATTATTAGCAATCTCTAATTTACATCATACGTAATCATAAATATTATAAATTAACTATTACACATGTGTTATAACACATCGCATTAGCATATTATTATTGGCAAATTAAGTAACGTTTTGACCATAAACCCAACTTTCTAAATCCTATACTTTATTGTACTTAATTAGTAGTAAGAAACAATAACCGAGAGAATGTTAAAATTTCATGGACCAAATGTTATCTAAAGCCTTGGTCTCGCGATCGTAACGTACAACGCAGCGGTATGCGGCGTGCAGCGCCGGGCACATAAAGGCCCATTTAGATGGAGAGAGTTTCTCGTACGTTTCGGTACGAGAAACTATACGCAACTATCGCAAGCAATAATCGCCATGACACAACCGTATCAAAATGTTAACATACAGGCAAGAACTAAAATCTCGCCTACGATTATGTCATACGAGACTCGCTTATGACTAATCGCTAGGCGATAATTGCCTATGTTTGTTTACACGACGAAAGTATAGTAAGCAGATTCTTGCTTATGAGAATCTCGACTTGTGTAAACACGATCTCGTGTGACATATTTTCAAGTTCATACGAGTATCGTACAAATCAGTTCGAATCGTTTTCAGTGCGAGATTTGTCATTCGAGTTTAGTGTTTACTAGTATATTGTGTTTCTGTGGAACTGTCATAAAATCTCGAAATACGATTATTGCTTTGAGATTCTGTTTAGACGGACACAATAATATTTCATTGCGAGGTAATTGTCGCCCAAGGCAACGAGTGAGAAGAGCGAATGTTTACACGAAAAAAAGGTTTTATATTCCTTCGATAATCGTATCTTCGAGGCGAGAAACTCTCTCCATCTAAATGGGCCTTAATTGTATGGAAAACGTCTAGTATGGTCTTTTGTTACGTCGCAGTCTGCGTCAGCGGCGAGGAGCAAACGCGGTACTCTGCGTTGAGCCGCACACCGCAGCGTTGTGCGTTACGATCGCGAGACCAAGGCTTAACCCTGTCTCAGAGAGCTAATTCCACTAACAGACTCGTCAGAGCACGCTTCTGAATAGTAGTTTTTTCTGATTTAGGTTATTTCGTATACCTACTATCAAACTTTGACAGCTTAAAAACCTTAGTATAGTTTGAAATCTTTTGCTTAACCGCTACAGAGCCCCGAGTCTGCATTTATTTTGACTTTCGACTCGAGTGTAGCACACGCAAAAGCATTAGCAAAGCGAGTCATTTTGTTGGGAATTGCATAATTCCCAAATCTCCCGGTAGAGGCGCTTATCCGGTTTTTTTACAAAGGTCTCGCTTTGCGAATTCGTTTGCGTGTGCTATACTCAAGTCGAAAGTCAAAAATGCACAGACTTGGGGCTCTGAACCGTAGATTGAAACCGACTTTCGTTTCAATTCAATTCTTATTTAGTTTGTTTCGTTTTCTACAATAAATCTTTGAGGGCATAAAATTTCAATAATATACGTATTAGTTTATGTATACAACTAGCCACAAACTAAGAAGTTGAACTTAGGTAGGTATGTATTTCTTTTTCTACTACTAAACTTTGACAGGTGAAACGCAGTTGAATAGTAAAATTTATTTTGTTTAAAAAAAAATAGCTACACAGTGACGTTTCAGATCAATCGAACCATTATTGGTACTAAATGGAACGTCAATCGTACGTTAGTGGAAATAGGGTCCAAGTTTATTTTAAGCCGTGATTAACTTTTGACAGATGTTGAGAGGCGATTTTAAATAACTCCCAAATCGATTGTTTATTTCACAGACCCGACAAAGCTGACTAGACGATAATTAGGTAATTTAATAATAATAATTTTGTTTAATAATATTATTTTATATTATTCTGATAAGAGGCACCAGTTTTAGAAATACTGTAGTAGATTAGATTAAAATTAATTATTATTATGTTAAATTAGGTACTTTATGTTGCATATTTTTGTTAATAGGCACAGTAACTCCATAGACGAAAGAGTTCTATTTAGTCTATGCTCACTCCTTTTTTTTTTATTGATAATTATTTCAAATATTTTTTATAATAATTGAATATTTAGTCTAGCAACAGAAATAAGTAGGTATTTATGCAAAAAAAACGTACAAACCATAGAAGTGTTTGCCATTTGCATGTTTTTGTCGAAAAATGGCAATTTAAAATAAATTAACATAAAAAAAATACGTAGCTACCTTTTGTAAACGTAGTAAATCTCAAATAGTTTTAATATTAAATCTAGAATATATTTTACGTAATAAAATGCAGGATTGAACAATGCCGTAATTGTATTTACTGCGTTTTTGTTTGTGGGTTATTAAGATTTTGGTATATTTGTAATTTTATTTCAACAAAATGTATTATCTTAAGAATAAACAATGTAGCTGTTAAATAACTGTTTTATTTTTAATTCCCTTTCACTATCTATATACGTTCTTAAGGCTGGAGCAGACCGGATGTGTATACGTAGACGTAATGACGCGCACGTCTACATTACGCAAGCAGTGTGTCCTGCCTCTTACGGTCTTATTCAAGAACGGGGACTAAAGAAAGTCACGGTTTAAACGTCAAGGTTTATACAACCCGGGCGAAGTATCGAGTTCCGAGCCAGGGCCTCTACTGTGAAAAATGACTTACGAAGATTCGGTACCGTCGTTTCTGTTACACTGCGCGGTCATCTCGAACGATGACGTGGGCTCTTGCGAAGTGACAGCGTCATTGCGCAGTATAACAGAAACGACGCTATCGAATCTTCGTAAGTCATTTTTCGCAGTAGAGGCCTTGCGGGCCTAAGATGCGCACCGCGAGATATTTGTCATGTCGTTCTGTCAAAATGTAAGCATTTTGTACCAGTTTAGGAACTATTGCATTATCTGTGGTACCTAATGGTGTCGACAAAACGCGCCATAATGTACAATTTTGACACTTCTTAGTCGTCGTACCTCTCTGAGGACGAGATAATAGTCATGCACAAATGTCAAAAGTTGAAAATTCAAAGGCGCGGTTTCTCGACAACATTACCACAGATAATGCAATAGTTCCTAAACTGGTGCAAAATGCTTACATTTTGACAGAACGACATGACAAATATCTCGCGGTGCGCATTTTAGGCCGGCTGGTGTCATGTTAATTCACCCGGGTTGTATAATTATACAACCCGGGCGAATTAACTTGACAACCTTGACGTTTAAACCGTGACTTTCTTTAGTCCCCGTTCTGGAATAGACTGTTAAAGTTTCATATATTACAACTCAGTGGTACGTGCACATCTACGCTTACGTCTACGTATACGCATCCCGTCTGCTCCAGCCTTTATCCTTACTTAATATTATAAATGCAAAAGTAACTCTGTCTGTCTGTCTCGCTTTCACGCCAAAACTACTGAACCGATTTGAACGAAGTTTGGTACAAAGATAGTCTAGAGCCTGAGAAAGGACATAGGCTACTTTTTAATGCGAAAAAAGGGTTGTTAAGTTGTATGGAAGTTACTACCAAACTTTTTTTTTATTACTAAACTTTTTCCAAAGAGTGAACACTGTGTCATCACTGACACTGACTGACAGGGATGCGTTTATAGAAAATTGGCATCCAAATGGCCAATATGGCGACTGCCATAGAATTTTATGACTGCCATATTATACCTATATGCAAAAGTAACTCTGTCTGTCTGTCTGTCGCGCTTTTAAAACTACTGGAACCAATTTAAATGAAATTTGGTACACAGATAGTCTAGAGCCTGAAAAAGGTCATAGGCTACTTTTTAATACGAAAAAGGGTTGGAAAGAGGTTTAAAGGGGGGATGAAAGATGTATGTAAGTATCGTCATTTTTAGAGCTAGAAGCTTGAAACTTATTTTTAAGCTGTTGATTCGATATAAAATCAAGGTTTGTAGAAGCTATGCTACCCAAAGACACTATTCCACGCTGACGAAGTCGCGGGTACACCTAGTTGTTAATATACACTAAGTTTATCATAGTGGGATCGTCAGCAATAAGATGAGACGGCCCCGTGGTCGGCCATATCGCAAGCTCTGAACTGCTTTCGCTGCCCAGCATAATGTCAAGCGACGTGGCTACAGATATACGAAAACAAGAAGCTTGTGACGGCAAAAAACGCGCTGAAACGCGCTAATGTCACTATTTAGCGACGTGGCTACAGATATACGAAAGCAAGAAGTTTTTGACGGCAAAAAACGCGCTGAAACGCGCTAATGTCACCATTTAGCGACGTGGCTACAGATATACGAAAGCAAGAAGCTTGTGACGGCAAAAAACGCGCTGAAACGCGCTAATGTCACTATTTAGCGACGTGGCTACAGATATACGAAAACAAGAAGCTTGTGACGGCAAAAAAACGCGCTGAAACGCGCTAATGTCACTATTTAGCGACGTGGCTACAGATATACGAAAGCAAGAAGCTTTTGACGGCAAAAAACGCGCTGAAACGCGCTAATGTCACCATTTAGCGACGTGGCTACAGATATACGAAAGCAAGAAGCTTTTGACGGCAAAAAACGCGCTGAAACGCGCTAATGTCACTATTTAGCGACGTGGCTACAGATATACGAAAGCAAGAAGCTTTTGACGGCAAAAAACGCGCTGAAACGCGCTAATGTCACCATTTAGCGACGTGGCTACAGATATACGAAAGCAAGACTTTACGTACCTCCTTGCCGCCTTGAACTCGTTAAACGAAATGCTCATTATCATGCTATTACAATTTATAATAAATTGCCAAACGAATTTAAGGACATGCCTTTGAATATTTTGAAATGGAAATTAAAAAAATGGCTTTTGGACAAATGTTTCTATGACGTCAAGGAATACTTAGATAATAAAACTTAATTAAGATTGTTGACATTTTACCTATATTATTATTATGATTATTATTTGTATTTGATTTATTAATGACATATCTTTCCATTAATTAGTGTGTATTATAATTTTGCACGCCTTGACGAGGCAGAATGTAAGGAACGGCACTCATCCTAATATATTTATAACAACTATTGTACCTACATTTTTTGCAAATAAATATTATGATTATGATTATGATTATGATTATGATTATGATTATGATTATGATTATGATTATGATTATGATTATGATTAAGAAGCTTGTGACGGCAAAAAACGCGCTGAAACGCGCTAATGTCACTATTTAGCGACGTGGCTACAGATATACGAAAGCAAGAAGCTTGTGACGGCAAAAAACGCGCTGAAACGCGCTAATGTCACTATTTAGCGACGTGGCTACAGATATACGAAAGCAAGAAGCTTGTGACGGCAAAAAACGCGCTGAAACGCGCTAATGTCACTATTTAGCGACGTGGCTACAGATATATACGAAAGCAAGAAGCTTGTGACGGCAAAAAACGCGCTGAAACGCGCTAATGTCACTATTTAGCGACGTGGCTACAGATATACGAAAGCAAGAAGCTTGTGACGGCAAAAAACGCGCTGAAACGCGCTAATGTCACTATTTAGTCACAGAATACCTATGATTTAGTATGAAAACAGTTCAGAAAACCTGCCAGGCTTAAACCTGACAGGTTTTTATGAGACGATTGCCCCCCGGGACCAATTTCGCTGCATACGGCATGGGACTAGACTAGTGGGAACTGGGAACCCACTGCTTACGTTAGGTTACTTAGCTGTTACTTAGTTTATTACTATATAGTTATTGGAACGAAGTTCCTTATCGCGCGTTGCGAAAGGGGGCTAGACGGAAAAAATTAAAACCAAAAGTTGTCGCGACACTTTTTTCAAACTTTGACAACGTCATTCGAATACATTAATGTGTCAGTGGATACAAAATTTCGCGCAGAGTTTAATTGGTTCCGTGGTGTAGTGGTTATCACATCTGCTTTACACGCAGAAGGCCGCCAGTTCGATCCTAGCCGGAATCACAATATTTTTTTACCAACGATATCTACAAAAAAAAAAAAAAAATAATGTAGGTAGGTATTGCTGGAAGTTTTGGTTTTAATTTAGGTGAAAACTACACCTCAAGGAACTTCGTTCCATCCGGGTGTCCCTAGACACCTCTCAAGTTCTTTTGTCGTAGATAGTTTTTTGTTTTCTGTGTGTATCCTATCCTACTAAAGGCAAATTTAGATGGAGAGAGTTTCTCGTACGTTTCGGTACGTGAAACTATACGCAACTATCGCAAGCAATAATCGCCATGACACAACCGTATCAAAATGTTTACATACAGGCAAGAACTAAAATCTCGCCTACGATTATGTCATACGAGACTCGCTTATGACTTATAGCTAGGCGATAATTGCCTATGTTTGTTTACACGACGAAAGTATAGTATCTTGCTTATAAGATTCTCGACTTGTGTAAACACGATCTCGTGTGACATATTTTCAAGTTCATACGAGTATCGTACAAATCAGTTCGAATCGTTTTCAGTGCGAGATTTGTCATTCGAGTTTAGTGATTAGACGGACACAATAATATTCCATTGCGAGGTAATTGTCGCCCAAGGCAACGAGCGAGAAGAGCGAATGTTTAGACGAAAAAAAGGTTTTATATTCCTTCGATAATCGTATCTTCGAGGCGAGAAACTCTCTCCATCTAAATGGGCCAATCCTACTAATATTATAAACGCGAAAGTATGGATGGATGGACGTTTGTTACTCTTTCACATAAAAACTACTGATCATGATTTAGATGAAACTTGGAATATATATTGTCCTTGACCTGGATTAATACATAGGCTACTTTTGATCCCGAAAAATCTACGGGATCCAACGAGACGCGAACGAAGTCGCGGGCGGCACCCAGTGTCAAATAAACAAATTCTCAGGATTTTTTACGCATCTATTTATAGACAGGCGTGTAAACCGGTTGTTTTTATATAGATATCCAAGGTGTACAACTAATACTTGTTAGGTAAAGAAAAGGTACATTTTTAGTAGTAGGGTTGTTTGATGCTCTCATTGCTGTGTTCCGGTGTGAAAGCAATGGACGTGCTCGTAGAGGCAATGCATTGTTATTTATTTATGAAAGGTCATCATCATTCCCCTGCCTTATCCCACACTAGGTGGGGTCGGCACAACACGTTTTCTTCTTCCACTCCTATCATTCGTCAACTCTGAATCTACTCCTCTCACATTCATATCCTCTTTCACACAATCCAACCACATCTTCTTCGGCCTTCCTCTACTTGCATACCCAGCCGCCAGCCAACAAAATCAAGGACTTAAATCTAAATGTTTCCCTAATTATACGCAGAGGTTACCGCTTACACATCAGGGGGGCCATCAACTCCTACTATTACGTTTGTAAATAAGTATTAAAAAAACCAGTGCGTGCAGTCCCCACGCGCGGAAGAAGTTATACTTCGAGTGCCACGCATTCACTCTCGTGTTTAATGTGAAATTTATTTAGTATTTATTTTTATGCACTTAACCAATATGCAGTACTAAATTTTCACTTCAAAATAAAAAGTAAAAAGTTGCATGAACACTGCCATCTATTATATTTTGACTGTAGCGTATTATAGTCTCTTTCTAATCCCCCCGCTGTCAGTTGGAAGTCGTTTATCTTCAAAAACACGAGCGTTTAATTAATGCTGAATTGCTGAACACTGCCATCTATATTTTATTGTAGCATTTGTAGCGTATTAGACTATGTCAACCGCGTAACGCAACGTTGTTGGAAGTCGCATTAGAAGTAGGTATAACTTCAATTAGTTCCCATAGTAGGTACACACTTTGCTTTCTTTGTGACTAGAAGGCACTGTGTAAAAAATGTCCAAGAATAGGATACTTATTAAGTTATTAGCAAACTGGTATGAACTTATTCAGTTTTACACACTGTAGATTTTACGAATATTGTATTTAAATGGAAATTTCAGTACCTTTTCGCTTCGTAAGGGCGGTTACCACCTAGAGCGTAGAATAAAAATAACCGGTTCTTGGCCAACGTGGATACAAAGATATACTGGATGTGGCATTACATTGTATACAGTTGACAGGCCTCAGTTTAATTCGTATCTTTTGTGCTGTTACACCTACAGATTGTGGGTTCGGTCCCCACTGAGAACAAAATACTTTTTGTGTCATTTTTGTTTTGTTTTTATCAGCGTATAAGAAATATTCTAGCCGAATTACTACTGCAAAGCCCATAGTTGTTTATAGTTTGAACGTTTGACGTGAACTGGAAAGTCACGTAAACTATAATTTTGTATTGAGAATCATCAGTTTTGTAAACTAGAGAGCGCTAGAGGCTAGTAGCTAGAGGCGCTGCTCTATCCTTGTTCTATGTATCTCTAACTTTTTAGTAAGTAGGTAGGTATACGCAAAACAAACACACTGCATGCTGGACTGACTTACCTACATGCGGGCCTAGCATGCGCACCGCGAGATATTTGTCATGTCGTTCTGTCAAAATGTAAGCATTTTGTACCAGTTTAGGAACTATTGCATTATCTGTGGTAATGTTGTCGAGAAACCGATTTCAACTTTTGACATTTATGCATGACTATTATCTCGTCCTCGGAGAGGTACGACGACTAAGAAGTATCAAAAGTGTTGATAATGACGCGTTTTGTCGGCAACATTAGGTATTATAATGCAATAGTTACTAAACTGGTACAAAATGCTTACATTTTGACAGAACGACATGACAAATATCTCGCGGTGCGCATCTTAGGCCCGATGGTTTCCCCGTAGCAAAGATGGTACGAATGTGCTACATCGCCTACAACCAATCACGTCATATTTTTATTTCTTTATACAAAAGAGTTCAACGCGCTCGCTCTAGCATGTAACTTTTTAGTTCTTCTTCTTATTTTCTACATAATGTATTTTTCATCCCACCATCTCGGAAAGAGTATTTTTGCTCTTCAATATCTGAGTGCAAAAGCCGTTTTTATTCTCTAGAGGATAAAGTAAATTGAATTTAGAACATCGTGTGCACTAAGTTTGTGAATTAAAAAAAACATTAAACCTATTTACTGCTACTTCTATGGTGCCGAATATATCATTCAACTTTTTTTTAATTTTTTTAAAAACTCAGACTCGGAACCTTCTTGGTGTTCTTTTTTCAATTTGCTTTGTACGCGGTTCTTTTTCACGTCATTGTTAAACCTTATATTAAAAACAAGAAACTTGAAAACAAGTGAAAAAACTAAAATGAGTGATTCTAGCGACGAGGAAGTTTGTTTGACGCCAACAGAATTTACTGAAACTGTTAAATGAGCTTTCTCCCTCAACAATCACGCGAGAAGTATTTTTTTTTGCATTTAGACATTTCCTCGCTGAGGTGGAATGAAAAGTTACGTGTTGCACTCGAGTGCAAAGATTTTTCACCTCGTGCTTTTTTGATTCCCTCGCTAACGCTCAGGATTCTAATTTTAGAATCCTTCGCTTGCTCGGTCATCAAAATTGAACACGCGGTTATTAAAAAGCAACTTTGCACTCTTGTATAACAAATAACTATTATAGTAAAAATTTCTTTATTAGCGAAAAACTGTTGCTGGTACAATTATGAGCACATTAAGGTTTAGTTTTAATGGTAACAAGTAAGTAGTACCGTTTAGTGACTCTGTTCCCCACACTAGGACAAAAAGCCTGTAAAGCGGGGTCACAGCGACTCTTCGCGGAATCTCTTATTAAATTACCTACCTAACTTTATTACTGCAAGCGCATAATGTTATTGCAAATAGAATAGGATTATGGCCTCTGTCCGTCATTTCGACAGATAATTTTGCCAGTGTCAAGTGATGTATAGTGGTGACGACTTGATCAATGACGTTAGCTTGACAATTGTTACACTGTGTTTTGTCTTTTGCATTGACAAGGATTCGAATTCGATCGAAAGAGACAAAACATGGTGTAACTATTGACTATTCCAAGGTTATATCGAATTAGATTATAGTCTCACGATATGTGCTAGTAATATCAGGTGCATTGGGGTAATTGCGAAAATGGGTATATTCCGAAAACCCATAAAATCTAGTAACATAATGCGATATTTTCCTGTTGGCATTATGTTATATCAGGCAGGAAAATATCGCATTATGTTACTAGATTTTATGGATTTTCGGAATATACCCATTTTCGCAATTACCCCAATGCACCTTCCTTGAAATTGAACACAGCGATGCGCGCATTATTGTGCAGCGTCAAAAAATGGCACGGTAGTAGGTACCTAATATTTCCACTAAAAAAAACTCTTTGCCCCCCCCCCCCAGAAAGACTCAAAGACAGGCGTCATGGCTCAGTCGGTAGTAGCCCTACCTTCCGTGCTGTGCGTCGTGGGTTCGATCCCCACAGAGAACAAACATTTATTCGTGGCAACATAGATGTTTGTTCTATACTGGGTGTTACTATGTATCATAAGTATAATATGTATTTACTATATATATATATAGTAAATATATTATACTTATGATATACTATATATATATAGATATATGTATACTATCAGCAATTTAGTTCCCATAGTACAAGTTCTGCTTAGTTTGGGACTAGAGGGCGTTGTGTGTAATATCCAAGGATAATTTATTTATTTATTTTAAAAGACTCAAAAAACTTTCATGCAGCCCAGCTCTATGAGTTTTTATAACATGACTAGCTTCCGCTCGCGACATCGTTTACGTCCCGTTGGATCTCGTTGATTTTCCGGGATAAAAAGTAGCCTATGTGTTAATCCAGGTAACGAACAATATATATTCCAAGATTCATCCAAATCGGATCTGTACTTTTTGAGCCAATTCGTTACAAACATACTTACATACAAATCTTTCCTCTTTCTAATATTAGTATAGAAGTATAGATTAGTATAGATTTTGCATTAGAACTAGCACTTCTACAAACCATTACCTCCATGTTCACTGCGATTAGCTTAGCGGTATTCCATCGGTGTCGTCACGCGCTCTGTGCGATGTACGCAAAATGGAATATTTTAGTTCTTCTCGATCCGCACGGGAGAGTGATCGTTGCGTTAATGTGAATAAAAACTTAGCGTGTTGGTTTTTATTTGGAAAGGGTGAGTCAAGTTCAATACTTTTTTATGAATATTTATTTTACAATTCGCACTTTTATCGGTTTGTTGACCGGTATGTGTACATGCAGGTATTTTGTTTGGCTATTAACCTAACTACCTACCTATTAACACGTAGGTACTTATAAAGCCCACTAACTATTATTTATTCTGTGCTATTATGTAAATACACTACCTACACAATGACCGGCAAATTGCTTCTACCTACTTTAATAAGTGTCTCATTAATTTTTACGAACGCACAAAGTTGTGTCCATAGAAATCAATGTTCACTGACATAGAAGCGTGGCTACGTAGTAGGCACAGTTAGACCCAGAATGTGATGTTTTTTTAAACTCGAAAATAATTCAATATCCTAATAATGTTTTTTTTTGTATCGATATATCTTTGTTACTCTTTCACGCAACAACTATACATCCGATTTGGATGAAACTTTGAGTATATTTATGAACCGAGTTGAAATTTTTTTTTAATCTGAACGGGTACTACCATATTGGTCCCATAATTTTTTTTAGTAGTCTTGTACACGACATTACTTATTTTGCTTACCTGTGGTGTTTACGATAGAACAGTCCCAATGAACTGCTATGATCATCATCATTTTGATGATGAAGGCGTATCAATTTGAAGTCGGTTTTTCCAGTTTTTTAAACTTATAAATTACTAGCTGACCCGACAGACGTTGTCCTGTCATTCAAACTCTTACTGTCAAACAACTGACAGTGTGATTTCAAATGTGACATTAATAAAGTTTTATGTGAAAGGTTAAGGAACTTTCACCCCTCTTTCAACCCCTTACAACCCTTTTTTCGCATTAAAAAGTAGCCTATGTCCTTTCTCAGGCTCTAGACTACCTGCGTACTAAATTTCATTCATTCAGTAGTTTTGGCGTGAAAGCGAGACAGAGTTACTTTCGCATTTATAATATTAGTAAGGATTAGTACATATAGATTATAAAATTAACTGGTTTCAACCAGTTTGGTTTACAGGTAAAAAATAGAAGCTTCGTGCAAAACAACATGTTTTTGTTCCAAATCTAAAACTGGTTACCTACACATGTAAACATTCTGAACTTTAGTTAGCTAACTATTTATTTTTAACTCACTTCAAAAAAGGAGGAGGTTCTCGATTCGGTTGTATTTTTATTTTTTATGTTTGTTACCTCAGAACTCCGTCATTTATAAACCGATTTGAAAAAATCTTTTTTATCTGAAAGGATATGCTTCCAGATTGGACCCATTTTTTTTTAAATTAATGTTTCTTACCTCATAACTCCGTCATTTATGAACCGATTTGAAAAATTCTTTTTTTATCTGAAAGGGTATGCTTTCAGGTTGGTCTCGAACTGCCATCATCATCATCATTTGATGATGAAGGCGTATCAAATTGAAGTCGGTCTTTCCAGTTTTTTTATAAATTATGTACTAGCTGTCGCCCGCGGCTTTGCTCGCGCGGTAGCAGCATACAAAATCTTTGATCCATATTTTAGACCCTTTAGGGTGCGACTTTTCAAAATTCCTTTGTTATTACACCCCTGCACTATATAAGAATACTACCCTCCAAATTTCATACCTCTAGGACTTATAGTTTAGGCTGTGCGTTGTTTATCAGTTAGCTTCAAAAGAGTTTTATTAAAAAAAAACTCTTTTGAAGCTGACTGTTAATCAATTGATACAGTTCTAGTAACATAGTATCTTGTGTACTTTTCATGTTGACAGTACCACGGAATTAAAAATGACAAGTCTTTACATTTTTACATAGTTTATACATTTTTGAGCTTGTTCTTAGTTTTTTTTTTTAACTAGTATCCGCCTGGAATAAATCTCTATTGAACGATATGGCCGCCCATTGTACATTTAATGCAACCTGTTTTGTCTTATTTCATAAGAATATGTTTCGGTGTTCTGTATGTACAAAGGGTTTTCATTCATTCACTATTATTGATGGGACAAGACGATGGTCCACCTGATGAATGGTATCCATTTCAACGGTACATTGCTTCACGGAGCACGTCCACTGCGGATGTGCATTAGGTAGATAATATACTTAGCTAGCTATTGTTTTTTCCAAAATAAGTATTTATTATGTTAAAAAAAAGATATGTTGGTTATTTCTATAAAACTCATTTCTAAAAATGGCGTTTTTAATCCATGGTTTATTAGGTAATCTTTAACTACTTTTACATCTCTCATATGCGGTAAGTAGGTCCTTATTACCCAAATGAGGCTTGTAGGTGACCAATTAGCGCTCTAGGGTAATAATGTAGCTAGAAAAGCCCTAGGGCGGTAAGTAATTTGAGGGAAGAACGTGTAAATGTGGGCCGAGTCGAAGACGATGCACACATACGTGAGTAATTGGTCATCTACAAGCCCCATTTGGAGGTAATAAGGACCTACTTACCTCACAATCGAGATGTAAAGAGAGCAGTTAGCTCGGGTGTAAGCATCAATTGCACCCTCGAACTATAGGCGCCATCGCTGCGCTCGTGCGCCTAAATATCTCGGGCTGCAATTGATGCCTTACAGCCCTTGGCTATTAATCTACTATTAAACTAAATCCTATTAGGTAATAAAAATTAATAGCTGAGTTAATTATGTGAAAGATTAATTATAATTACTATTATAGGATTACTTTCTAATCCTATAATAGTAATTATAGGTGCAAAAAAAATATTGGAAGTTTTTAATATTTTGATCACGCCGGAGTAAATAAATAAATAAGTAAATAAATAAATATTCTTGGACATTACACACAACGCTCTCTAGTCCCAAACTAAGCAGAGCTTGTACTATGGGAACTAGATTGCTGATATAATACTTATATAATTTTTTTTGTTGTAAATACATACTTATAATACATAGTAACACCCAGACACAGAACAAACATCTATGTTTGCCACACAACATATAACATATCCGTTTTCATAGGAAACTTGTTGTAGGTTGTAAGTACTTATGGAAGGTAGGTACCCATACCTACACCTACTAGGTACCCATGTGGGCCGTAATTACCTACGTACATAAGGTGTCTGTCTACTTAGGTTATCTAAAGAAGTAATTTGGTAATTGGTTAACTCATTCTGTTTTTAGTTGATCGAGCGAGCGAAGATAAAAGCGTATATAAAATGTAGGTACTTAGGTACTTATTTCACTATTTTGTTTCCATTTCGTTCCCTTGGGACTACAAAAAAACACTCAAAATCAAAAGGCAGGTTAGAAAGGTAGGTACGTATCTGCGTGTGTAATGTTGACATTTATACACCAACAACACATCGTCTGTCCACATAGGTGACCCGTGACAAATCGTATGGTTTTGCAATATTTACAAGACATCTTGCAATGTTTGCTTCCGAAGTATACCTATTTCCATGAAGTTATTTAGGTTAATTAAGATAATAAGTATGTAATTGTAAATTTAATTTTAGTTAGGGTCGCCGTCATCGAAAACGATGTGGAGGACTATATATATATATTTCCATGAAAGAAGTCCCGCAGGCGGAAAGGACTCTACCTATCGTCAAGAAAAAATACCACTTCATTTTTTTTGTGGTTTTTACCTAATGTTCAATACTCAATCATACCTATATTTGTAGCTACTTATCTATTTTATAGCTAGGCAGGTACCTACTTATTTATAAAAACTTTAATAAAAGGTAAATTGTCTATTCACTACCTAATATCAGGAAATTCCAAGGCGTGTTTAATCTTTTCCAATAAATACAGAGGCCCTAGTACGAGTTTTGGTGTGTAAATCTGGTGTGAAACGTCTGAGGCCCAGCACACCAGTGGGCGCTTATTTGTATGGAGACACTGAGCGGATTCTTTGAGAAGCTTGGTCTACACCAAGCCCGTACTCGCATTTCGAGCTTCTCAAAGAATCCGCTCAGTGTCTCCATACAAATCAGCGCTCACTAGTGTGCTGGGCGCACTAGTGAGGGCGACACTGAAATCTTGTACTAGGCCCTCAGGACTGAAGATTTGCTTAATCTATATCTCCGAAAAAAGTCAGTTTCATCAAAACTTTCAAAGTAGTTGGGTCGTTTTCGATATATTTTTGATCTACGGCTATTATTTACTTCGAATATAATAGAAACAGTTTCTAAATTTTCAATAAATTCATCTAAATCACTATCCATCTTCGTTGGTTGAGAGATCACTTACGTATGTGACGGTTTATGTGCCGATATTTCGACTACCTAAATTTAGAGGACCTTTTAACGTTTAACTAACCCTTTACTGTTGGTGAAACAAAAACTACCTTTTAACAGCCCCCTAACCATGCTTAAAGGATCCTTTAAAGTTAGGGGATGTCGGTGAAAACGGGCTTAAGTGTTTTTGTTAAGCAAAAATATAAATAATATAAAAAGAAATAGGTGAGATTGGATTGTGGTAAAAATAGATCATTCGTTACCTACCTAAGGTTTGTTAGGTATCAGACTGGACGAAGAATGTATAAAAGGGGGGTCAAAATTTGAATCTCGTTTTATACAAAACGAGACTTTCAGTGTGTAATTTTGGTAGAATGAGAGGCCCGCTTCTTACGTAGGAACTACGTATTACATATTTTTGTTAGGTACCTATACCTATCTTTTGTGCAAGAAAAACCAGCGCTTGGGTAAGGCCCAATGACAGATCTCGAAAAAGTAGAGCGGTAGTTACAATATTTACTTACTTTTTTTTATTAAATAAACGGTGACATCTGTCAGTCACATGCATAAAAAAATTGCAGTTTTTTTTATTGGAAACCAATAAAAAGATTTTTAACCGACTTAAAAAAAGGAGGAGGTTCTCAATTCGGTTGTATTTTTTTTTATGTTTGTTACCTCAGAACTCCGTCATTTATGAACCGATTTGAAAAATTATTTTTTTATCTGAAAGGGTATGCTTCCAAATTGGTCCCTTAAAGTTTTTATCAAAATCAGTTCTGTAGTTTGGCAGTTAAATAAGAATAACTCGAGAAAACACGTCAGTCACTTACACGACACGTCGTATTTGCTTTCCTGTGACGTTTCTGTGGTGCTTACGATCAATAGAACAGTCCCAATGAACTTCCATCATCATCATCATCATTATTTAATGATGAAGGTTCAACGTTTCAAATTGAAATCAGTTCCCATGAATTTCATGACAATTCCCAATGCATCTTATGATCATCAGCATCATCATCATCTGATGGTGAAACCGGAAGGTAGGTCATAAGATGGATTCTCGATAAGTATAAGTTACCGACTTCAAAAGAGGAAAAGGTATCAATTCGGTTGTATATTTTTCAGTAGTTTGTCAGTTGATTAAGAATAACTGGAAAAAACACGCCATCCACGTACACGACATTGCGTATTTTGCTTTTCTGTGGTTTTTACGATCAATAGAACAGTCCCAATGAACTGCTATCATCATCATCATCATTTGATGATAAATGCGTATCAAATTGAAGTCGGTTTTTCCAGTTTTTTAAACTTATAATAATTTATAAGTTTAAAAAACTGGAAAAAGCGACTTTTTATTTGAAAAACGGCGACATCTTACTGTCAGTTTTTTTGTTTTACTTGCACAACTTAAAAGTGGTGTATACAGGCGAACTTTGCATTGATTTTTTTTATTGGAAACCAATATTTTTTTTCTATTTCTATAAATTCTAAGGTTAGGTACGTTTACTTTTTACACAGCTTAAGAAAAAAATATTATATCGACTCTCTGTAATAATTATACCTCAAATCATCAACGGAATGCGGCTGGTTGTAAAGTAGGTAGTAATCTACAATTTGTGGTCCTACACAAACTTAGAAAGTCTAGAAAGTTAGCTATTAGCTCCGGTGGCACTTGTCATGCAACGGAAGATTTAAGATGAAGCAAACTATAACTTATGTATAAATTATTTATATTTTTTCTACCAGTCGTGTTGGACTGTTGATAGTGCTGATTTAGTGTTGAAGTATTACTGTACTGTTTGGGGGCTGACCCAGCTTAGTCCCTGGGTAGACCTGCATCGTTGGGCCGCCGTCGTTGGGTTGAGTAGGTATCTACCTACCTACCTGTAAAATACTATAATATTATGTTCTATATCCCTGGCTTACTGATACACCACTGTCCTCCCGTCCGTGACCGTATCCGTCGGCCTTCTCCCCACCCCCTCGTCTCCCGCCCTCACGTCGGGTGACATTGACAGATCGGAAGTTTGACACTGACCGTTACCTAACCACTCGTACACATGAGACAGGGTAACGCATCTACCATCTACTGAATAGATGCAAACACTACACTACCAATCTTCGTTAGCTTTACCCTTTACCAAAGATTGTCCCAGGCACTAGTGTCCCGTTAAGTGTAGGCATAGGTTGCCTCATGACGCTATGTAGATCATCTTCAATAGATGTAAAGGCCTATAAATTACCAAAGATCATCTTTTTTAACCAAATACTTACCTGCGTGCTGTGGTTGCCTTTAGTGGATCACACCGGGTTATGTGTTTAGGTATTATTCTTTGGCACTTTGGCAATCCTATTATATAAATAAATCTTTTGTAATCTCTACCTACCTATTTTTAGAAGTTTAATCAAAAGGCCTTTCGACAGCAAGTTTATGAATACATAATCAGCAATAATGGCACATAAAACCGATGGATACCTTGAAGAAATATCTACACGAAATACCGTAGGCCCCAAAACAATAGGTACCTGTACAAAGGTCGAAAAACCTGTAGTAGGTAGAAGGTAGGTGTTCTAACATCTATAATAAAATTATGGGTATTAGATACGTACCTACTTATTTAAGTAGATAGGTACCTAAGTAAAGTTTTTCTTACATTTAATTAAATCCTTTTAAACATAACCGCAAAACCTTCGAATTAGGTTAGGTAGGACCTACTATGTAGGTAGGTAGGTACCTCTACCATAATTACTACGCAAATAAATAAATAAATATTCACGGACATCTAACGCAACGCTTTCTAGTCCTAAACTAAGCAAAGCTTGTACTATGGGAACTAGATGGCTGATAGAATACATTAATACTTTTTTTTTGTAAATAAATACTTCTATTACATATACACCCAGACACAGAACAAACATCTAAGTTGGCCACACACAAATGTTTGTTCTCGGTGGGGATCGAACCCACGACCCACAGCACAGAAGGCTACTACCGAACGAGCCATGACGCCTGTCATAAAATCGATAGGTTTTTTTTACTACATACCTAGAAGGTATCTTTGAAAGTGTCAAGCCAAACCCTCCTTGATGCTGGTAACTCCCCAGTTACCAGTACCTAGGTAACCATTTCGTTACCGCTATGAAAATACTTTTTTTCACATAATAAGCCCACTGATGACTGTGAAGCTGCTCACCTTGGCTGCATTGAATGAACATTATTTTCTTTTATAAGTAATCTTTTTTTTCCAACATCAACCTTGTAGTATACCTACCTAGGTAGGAAGGAATCATGTTTTTAGAACATTCATTATGTAGGTAGGATCCTATTTTATCACCCTTGATGTGTATTGTTTTATTTTTAATTTAAAAGGCTAGGTCTATCCTATGTAGGTACCTGCTATCTATAGGTAAAGCATCCTTTCTAACAGAGATAACTCATGGAATACTTAAAGTCTGAGTATTCCATGAGCTAAGGAGTGACAAGGTGTCAAAGGAAGCAGACACTTGATAGGGCTATGTTAGCATAGCAATATGATTCATCAATTTCATCTTATTCTACGTATTTTTACTACCTCGCCTACAGTGTACTGACTGTACCACCTGTACCTACAAGTTCCGTTTGGTTTGCATGACAATGTGACATCTGACATTGACATTTTAATCAATTTGATTATCTATCATCCTTTCCTTTCTTTCCCTTCCCTCCTTTCCCATTTCTTTTTTCCCCTGAGGGGTGATCACGAATAAATCTGACAGACGCCGCGTTACGTAAATATAACGGATTCGAATCACATTGTATGTCAACTTCAGCACGACTGACCAACGTTCTGGCATCACCGCGCAGTGTATTCGAGGTTACTTACGACTGTCATGTTTATTCGTGATCAAGGCACAGTTCTCTCTTCTCTCCCCTCCCCTGCCCGCTGCCGTGCCGCGCCGCGTGATCGAAAAATAAAGTTTTGTGCTTGCTTGTTTTGTATGTAATTATTTATTTCTTTATTTACAAAAACTTTCTTCTCAGATTCATATCTAGAAAAACGAGCGTAAAATAAAGATAATGGCGGAGGAGTCGCAAGTCCGCGCCTTCTACAAGGGGAAGAATTTTTTCATAACTGGCGGTACCGGCTTCGTAGGCTTGTGCCTGATCGAGAAGATATTGCGAAGTATTCCTGAGTCAGCAAACCTTTATCTGCTTATGCGGCCGAAGAAAGGGAAGGATATCAGCGAGAGGCTTCAGGAGTTTCCGAAAAACCCGGTAAGTTCTTTTGATGACTGTTCGAAAATGAGATTCAATAATCCGAGAATATTTTTCGTTACGACAAAAAAAACAAAGGTAGGTAGTAAGGTCGTCAATTTTTTATCATGAGATTGATGGAACAGTTAAGTATTATATGTATGTAGATATACATATATTTATCCCACAATGGTACCTAATCTCTGTCATTAACTATGCGTTGTCTCTTGAGGATCCATCAGTTATCGCTGGTATGTCTACATCACACAGTGTTGAATATTTATATTCGAAAGATGTGTCTAAAGCACCAGTAGGTCGACCCTTCAAACCAGTGTCCAGCAATGTGAGCATCACTGCAGCAGCAGACCACTGGAACCATCCCAGACTAGTTCTTTCAGAAGAAGCTCTACTACTTAAAGTTACCAGCTCTTTACTGTCACATTTACAGGCGTCATGGCTCAGTCGGTAGTACCTCTGCCGTCCGTGCTGTGGGTCGTGGGTTCGATCCCCACCAAGAACAAACATTTGTGTGTTGTAAACATAGATGTTTGTTCTGTGTCTTGGTGTTTCTATGTATTACTAGCGACTCGCCCCGGCTTCGCACGGGTGCAATGCAGTTATGATGATGATTTATTAGACATATAAACTTTCCTCTTGAATCACTCTATCTATTAAAAAAAACTGCATCAAAATCCGTTGGTTAGTTTTCAAGATCTAAGCATACATACATACAGACATTAGGACAGATTCGGTAAGTGACTTTGCTTTATACAATGTAGTGATAAGTATGTATTTACAAAAAAAAATGTATGTATTTATTCTATCAACCATCTAGTTTCTATTGTACAAGCTTTGCTTAGTTAGGGACTAGAATGCGTTGTGTTAAGTGTCTGTGAATATAAAAAAATATCCATGTACCGTATTGTTCGTTTGGTTGTTACCTGTCTTGATGATTTGATTTACAAGTCGTTAAGCCACGATGGAGGCCTTAAGGCGGCCTAAACACTCCGTCACCAGAGTTGCCCACTAAACTCATACAAGCTTGTTTTTTCTTACTATCACAACACCTGCGCATAGTAATACTCCAATAAAAATATTTTCCAGGTCTTCGCAACACTCCTACAAACAAAATCGACGGACATATTCAAGAAATTAATACCAATATCAGGTGATGTTGGTGAAGAAAACCTGGGTTTGAGTCCAGCCGACCGACAAACACTCGTGGACAATGTCAATGTTGTGATACATTCCGCTGCAACGTTAGATTTTGAGGATAATCTAAGACCGACGGTGAAGATTAACTTGTTAGGGACGAGACGAGTGATGGAGCTTTGCAAGCAAGTCAAAGACTTAAAGGTATTGTATTATCAAATCCACAGCTTCTAATACTAATTCACTAGCTATCTAGAACATCGAGCGACAGACAGCGACCTCTGTCGTGGCTGTCTTAGAGCATGTCTTGCTGCATTGCTCTGCCACAACCGAAGCCAGATCCAAAACGGGACTGCAGGAGCTGATCGTGTCTCACTCCTTGGCATCCTCAACATCATCGGGGATGCTGGAACATTGCTGTCATCAACCCAAAGTCCTTCTCCGTTACTTCAAGGAGTTGGGCTGGCTGGGGTGAGGTCAGCAGGGGGACAATGCACAATACACCCCAACGCGGGACGTCAGTGCAGATCTCATTCCCCCGCGACTAATTAGAATTAAGAATTTCGTCTGTGTTTGATCCTGTTGATTTTCCAGGATAAGGTTACAAACTATATATTCCAAGTTTCATCCAAATCTGACAAATAGTTGCAGTGAAATTGAATGACTAACATCTCAACATCTAAACCTTCGCATTTATCTTAGTGACAACTTGGACAAAAATTCTTTGTATGTTTGTATATTTGTTCTTCGAGATCTTTTGAACCGCTTATCCGATCTTCACAGAATTTGGTAGGTATACGGATAGTACCCTTAAGTTTTACTGGTTTGTTAAATGAAGTAAATCGGTCAAGGGGTTGTGAAGCTATGAGGGTACAAAGAGAGTAAAAAAAAAAGTCGTACAAAAATATCAAGTGGGGTGTCATATGATAGGGTTTGGTTTAGACATTCCAAAACCGTTTTTATTTTGATTCTAGGTCTAGTAGTTTTTAAGTTGTTGTAAGAATTATAAAATTGGCAAACCCAGTATAACGTGAGCTAAACATTCCTTGGAGTTTCAATGATTTTGTAGTTCAAGTAAGACTGGTACTTAGCTAGACGGCGATTTCGATGCGATTTGCAAAGTTTATTACAACCATTGGTCAATAAAAATTGTTTGGGTTTTATTAACCTCCGACCATCACGAGATCTCAGTTCGGGGCGAACTACTAGTATTATTAGTACGATATACCTACTTGACAGGCATCACATTTGGTATAGCTCAGCCTTTGCTATGTTTGTGTGTGGCAAACATACATGTTTGTTCTATGTCTGCGTGTTAAAGATAAGATAAAGATATGATTATTTGCAAGAATATATGTAGCGTCTTCTATCTCGCTACATAAAAACTAACATGAGAAATATCCTAGATTGCGCAAACGAAGTTATCACGGAGTTTGATTATAAGTAATACTACCGAATACCATCCATTGGTCCTCGGAGCCCGAGCCGAAGGTCGCTCAGCGTGGAAGATCTTCCCTTTTCGTACGAGGGCACATAACCTACAATGTTCTCCTCATATACGTTACAGATTATGTCTTAAGTGTAGAAATAGTGCATTATCCTATCCTACTAATATTATAAACGCGAAAGTTTGTAAGTATGCATGGATGGATGGATGTTTGTTACTCTTTCACGTAAAAACTGCTCACGATTCACGATCACGATTTCACGATTTGGATGAAACTTGGAATATATATTGTCCGTGACCTGGATTAACACATAGGCTACTTTTTATCCCGAAAAATTAACGGGTTCTAACGGGTCGCGAACGAAGTCGCGGACGGCACCTAGTGGTATATAAGTATTCTATCAGCAATGTAGTTCTCATTAATACAAGCTTTGCTTAGTTTGGGATTAACATTGTGTGAAATGTCAATGAATATCTATCTAATGTTTCAGGTAATGGTCCAAGTTTCCTCTGCCTATGTAAACTCGTACATAACAGATGTACATGAGAAGTTATATGATGCACCGGAAGACGCTGAAAAAGTTATATCTCTGGTCGGAACTCTCAGCGATGATGGGCTAGACCAAATCGAACCTAAGTAAGTTAAATTTTTAACCAACTTTGAAATTGGAAGAGGTTCTCAATAAGGTTGTATTTTTTTTCTTTTTTTAATGTTTGCTACCGATTTAAGTTACATTTTTAACCGACTTTAAAAGGAAAGAGGTTCTCAATTCGGTTGTATATTTTTTCTTTTTTTAATGTTTGACTCTGTGAATTTTATGAAACAATTTGAAAAATTCTTTTTTTTTATTTAAAAGCGTTTACTTCCAGTTCAGTAGTTTATCAGTTACATAGGAATATCTGGACATGTCACAACCATAGACCGTAAAGTAGTCAAATTGGAGTCTGTTTTTCTAGTTTTTTTTTAATTTACTTTTTTATTCTAGGATACTCAAGAATCATCCCAACACATACACTTTCACGAAGCACATGGCAGAGCATGAAGTGGCTCAATGTGCTGATTTGTTCCCCTGTACTATTGTACGACCTACTATGAGTAAGTATTATACTCTGAATAAGATGAGATCTTTTCTTCACCAAGAAGAAAAAAAATAGTTCCAAATGGCTCGATAGATGGAGCTGATTCGGCTTGATTCGTATTGTGTATAGTATTATATAATCTGTGTTATTGTTGATGTTTGTATGTTCAAGCATGGGGTCATGTATCAATCGTGAAAGTAATTCAAGCATAGGTTTTTAGCTGAATCCATGGAGATACATGTAATTATTATTGAACTCCGTGAGTTTTGACATATTAAATTTTTACATAGTGTTTAATTAAATTATTTATTTATTTATTTAATAACTACATAGTACGGTGACAAACCAGTTACACTAATTATCATAACGGACACGTTAAATTATAGAACTATATATACATACAAATATTTTACAATACCCAAATGTGATTGGTTAGGTGTGACCGTTCTAAATAATGAATAAATAAATGTAGAAATAGGTGTGTTGTGTTGAAAATGAAAGAAAGAAAAACCCTGCGCGTGCAGTCCCTACGCGCGGTAGAAGTTATACTTCGAGTGGCACGCATTCACTCTCGCTCTGTGTTTAATGTGAAATTAATTTAGTATTTATTTTTATGTACTTAACACATTTTATGTACTTATGCAGTACTAAATTTTCACTTCAAAATAAAAAGTAAAAAGTGGCATGAACACTGCCATCTATTATATTTTGATTGTAGCGTATTAGTCTATTTCTATTCCCCCCGCTGTCAATTGGAAGTCGTTTATCTTCAAAAACACGGGCGGTCAAATGCTGAATTGCTGAACACTGCCATCTATATTTGATTGTAGCATTTGTGGCGTATTAGCCTCTGTCTCTTTCTATTCGGGGGGAATAGAAAGAGACAGAGACTATGTCATCCCGTATCGCAACGTTGTTGGAAGTCGCATTAGAAGTATAACATCAAAAAAAAAACTGAACACATATTGCGAATTTCGTTTGTTCGACTGACACTACTGCATGGACATAATTTGTGCTTGACCATGACTCTATTAGAACTCCTTTTGCCTAGCGCCACCTAGTTTCAACTTCAGACAACTTAACAGCTCTAGAGATTATTCTTCAAACAAAAAAGTACAAAGTAATAAGTTGTAATGTTTATTGAAGTGAAAACTTCTTTAGCACCGTTGTGATTTGAAAGTCAATGAAACGGAAATGACATAATGCCATAACATGACATGAATGAAGCATAATGACAGCCGTAATTTCAACCATCGCAGCAGAGGTACTGTTGGCCGAATAGTGATAACGTTGGACTACGGTCAGACCGACAACGGGAGCAAGTTCAAATCCAAGGCGACATTAAACTTTTTGCAACTTTTTATTTTGAAGTGAAAACTTCTAATACTAAATAAGTACTGCATATTGGATAAGTACATAAAATTAAATACTATGCACTGTTTTTTTTTGAAGTTTTCACTACCACGTGTGAATTTCACACATGTTTTTTTTTAATTCTTCAGTCGTTGCGTCTTGGAAAGAGCCAGAACCAGGGTGGACTTGCTCCAAAGTCGGACCTCAAGGCTTCCTTATGGGTGCAGCGAAAGGTAGGTTCAAATTAGCTAGGAAATTACAACATTGCTTACATAATGTGATCGAGTGAGCGAAGCGAACGAAGATCTTAGTAACAACTTTGGCAAAAATGCTTTGTAAAAATTTGGTAGGTATACGGATAGTATAAGAATAAGAATAAGAATAATTTTATTTACGACACGACACTAGATACATACCAGAACAGAAACAAATAAAGACTAATTAAATACTAACTATACTAGAAACTATGTACTACATAATAGGTAAACTAAGTATAAAGGTAAACTAGTGTGTCGTAAAAACGTACCCTGGCTCAGCATATGTTGGATGACTGGCAACCAACGCTGGTCTTCCGCCAGTACTCATAAGGTCCACCTTTCCATACAAACGTGGAAGGGTAACTACTTACTAAACTTTCAATACGAAAGTTTAGAAACTTGTATTTTTTAAATGAATACTTTTTTTACTGTTTGGGGTGTATACAGACATAGATTATGACGAGATAAATTGATAATAGTAGTTCGCCCCGAACTGAGATCTCGTGATGGTCGGAGGTTAATAAAACCCAAACAATTTTTATTGACCAATGGTTGTAATAAAATTTGCAAATCGCTTCGAAATCGCCGTCTAGCTAAGTACCAGTCTTACTTGAACTACAAAATCATTGAAACTCCAAGAAATGGTAGGTCACGTTATACTGGGTTTGCCAATTTTATAATTTTTACAACTCAAAAACTATTAGACCTAGAATCAAAATAAAAACGGTTTTGGAATGTCTACGCAAAGCCCTATCAGATGACACCCCACTTGATATTATTACAAAAAAAAAAAAAGTATGCATGTATTCTATCAGCCATCTAGTTCCCATAGTACAAGCAATGCTTAGTTTGGGATTAGAAGGCGTTGTGTTTGAATGTCCGTGAATTTATTTATTGTATAACATTTTTTTTTATTCCGTTTGGACTCTTATATCTTTACAATCTCTTGACCGACCACAAGATCTCAGTTCGGGGCGAACTACTAGTTATTTACGGACAACATGGTCGCATAGTGCGTTCATGCCCTTTTCTTCTTTTTCTTGTGGCTGTTCGGTGGCTGCCACGAATTTGCCAATGTCAGTGTTTTTCATGCCCTTTTCTGATTATATATGTCACTAGCTTCCGCCCGCGACTACGTTCGCGTCCCGTTGGATCCCATTAATTTTTCGGGATAAAAAGTATCCTATGTTACGATGGGAACTAGATGGCTGATAGAATACATACATACATTTTTTTTGTAAATACATGCTTATAATACATAGAAACACCCAGACACAGAACAAACATCTATGTTTACAACACACAAACGTTTGTTCTCGGCGGGGATCGAACCCACGACCCACAGCACGGAAAGGCAGAGGTACTACCGTCTGAGCCATGACGCCTGTCAACTCATACGAGCTTAAACGTAAAAAGTACTGATCCGATTTGGATGAAACTTGGAATATATATCCGTGACCTGGATTAACACATAGGCTACTTTTTATCTCGGAAAATCAACGGGATCCAACGGGACGCGAACGAAGTCGCGGGCAGCACCTAGTAGTATTATATTTGCAGGTGTTGTAAGGAGATTGCCCATCGCTAAGCACAATATAGCAGATTATATCCCAGTGGATGTGGTTGTCAATCAACTGTTACTAGCTGGATGGAACGCAGCTAACACCAAGTAAGACTTATGAAATAACAAGCTGACCCGGCGAAATTTGTTCCGCCTCAGAGGCAATAAATGAACATATTTTGGATTTTATACCTACAAACCCCTAAAAACCTCTAAAACCCCTACAAACCTCTAAAAACCCCTACAAACCTCTAAAAACCACTGAAAACCTCTAAAAACTTCTACAAACCCCTGAAAACCTCAAATGCTGGGTGCACGTTTTGGAAACGCTTGTAAAAATTTCATCTTTGTAAAATGTTACTCGATAACAAAAAACAACATGTGTGAAAGTTAGCTTATAATGTCGCCTTGGATTTGAACTTGCGTCGGTCTGACCGCAGTCCAATGGTATTACCGTTTGCCCAACAGGAGCTCTGTTGCGATGGTCGAAATTACGGCTATGTCTCTTTTCATTCGCGCTTTTTCGTTTACATCAATTTTCAAATGTCAAAATTTAACACATTACGTATAGCTGTCACTTGTAAGCGTAATTAAATGTGTTTATTTACGATATCACCTTAGAAACCTCTAAATTTATCAGTGTTTCTCTACAATATTATGCATGTGTTATACATATAAACCTTCCTCTTGAATCACTCTATCTATTAAAAAAACTGCTTCAAAATCCGTTGTGTAGTTTTAAAGATTTAAGCAAACATAGGGACAGACGCGGGAAGAGACTTTGCTTTATACTACGTAGTGATGTACCATATTTTAGTTCTAAGGTATATATGTATTTATTTGTACAGAATTTGATTTGCATGTCATTGTAGGTAGTTTGGCCAATATTTAGTCGTTGTTTAGTTTAGTTTACTTAGCCAGTTTGTTTTCTAGTTTACATTTTTAATTCTTCGTATTTTTCTTTTTTAGCTCATTTCATAACTTAGGGTAATGCTTTTTTTTGTAGTTATAAAGTCTGTTCACATGCTTTGTATGTATGATGTTATGGTGGAAGCTTCACTGGTTTCTGTGCTATTTTAAGTTTTATATCTTTAATTATTATTGTACTGTTTGTTTCCCTAATAAAATAAAATAAAATAAATAAATGTCTTAAATTGAACTATGTTTTCAGATCTGGTCTAACAATCTACCACTGTTCATCGTCAACTCAGAAGCCGTTCATCTGGTCTATGATAGAGCCAACAGTCAACGGAATGCTACATAAGTATCCACTGAAAAGTGCTGTTTGGTTAGTATTCATTCAATTTTATTCTTTGAATTTTTTACAATGCTCCTATAATGGTCACCAAAATCTAATACCTTTAAACGAGCAATTCTTGTACATAAATTTATCTCTGAATCTCAGAAACGGCTCCAACGATTTTCATGAAATTTAATATACAGGGGATTTCGGGGGCGATAAATCAATATAGCTACGACTCATATTCAGAAAATGTCGTTTTGTTCGTGTTTTCTAGTAAACACTTAAACAGAAGAATGTGACTCTTCCCGACATCTATTGGCGAATAATAATACTATTTTTTGAAGTTATACTTCTATCGTTAATAGATGGCAGTGTTGAGCATAGAACCTTTTCTAACTAAATATGTACTGCAAATTGGGATAAAAATAAGTACTAAAAAAATACTGGTAGTGCTCCTATAATAGTCACAAAAATAATAATAAAAAATAAATTACATAGGTAACAGAAAAAACTGAAAAAGTGAAAAAAACTAAAATCTAATCAGTTATCAAAATAGTTATGTTTTTAACCTTTGATAGAAAAAGAAAGGAGTGTTATAAATTTGTATGATCTTTCTTACAAAGAAATAATAAGCCAAAGTAATAAAATAGGTTAAGAATAATATGTATAATTATAATAGTCTTGAGGAATATAACCGTTTATGTAATTACGTCAAATTATCATACATAATTATAATCAATTATAGTTTTTATTATTATATGACTTCCTCATAATTTTAACTGATTTAAAAAAAAGGTTCTGTATTCGGTTGTATGTTTTAATGTTTGGTACCTCAGAACTCCGTCATTTATTTCTATTTCATTTTTTTTCTCTAATTGGATTAATTCTCAGATTGGTCACATATAAATATAATCATAATCGGTTCAGTAGTTTGGCTATCAAAACTAGCTGGTACCCGCAACTTCGTACGCGTGCGAAACTTACCACAAAAATATCTGTCAACCAGCATACGATGAACCTCGTAGCAAATGGCTGCTTTTGGTTTAGGGAGTTCAAGCTGTATCTAAGAATCCACGTCTTTGATTTCAATAAAATATAGCCTATGTTTCAATCCGGAAAATAATGGTATAAGTTTCGTTAAAATTAGTCCAGTAGTTTCCGCGAACAAACAAACAAACTCTATTTTCGTAATCAGAATCGTTTATTTAGTAGATCTGCATTTTAGTTTATCCATTTATCTTTAATTTTAATTTTTGGCTTTTTTACAGTTTTATAATAGTGTAGATAGATTCCATACCCAGGTATCTAATATCACAAAGTACCACCTACTTATAGTTAACCTTTTCAAGAGAAAAATACCTACTCTATATAATAAGCTTCTAAAATCATTTATGATAAGGCTTTTTCATCACATCTATTCGAAAAGAGCGACTTGGTTCGCCTTTATGTGCACCCAAAGGTGGTGTTTTCTATAAGAAACAATAAGTGCGCGGCAAAGTTCATTCCGGCGCACTTATTTAAATAAGTGCGCCGCCATTTACTTTGCCGCGCACTTTTTGAATTTGAAACATCTTAGTGTTCAGCGCCAAAGAAATCGAACGAATAGAAAACATAAGAAATAAGTGGTTTTCATTATAGATACTATTTATTTTCATTTTAGTTGTTACTATATATGTTTTATTAAATAATAATATTACAATAAAATATGAGGCGCCTTTTATTTTCTCATAGTTGGTGATGAAAAGTAGAGTGTACCACTCGGGCGCAAAATATATTTTTGGCTCGGGCGAAGTACTTTGAATCCCTCGCTACGCTCGGGATTCTACTCTAGAATCCTTCACTTCGCTCTGGATTCAAAAAATCGCCCTCGCCGTAAAAATATAATTTTGCTCCCTTATGATACAATCTACTATTGTGAAAATAAACACATTTTTACTTTTACTTTTTAGGTACCCACATTTAAAGTTTGTGTCATCTTTGTGGATGTTCAGAATTTCCGCAATATTCGTACATTTCTTTCCTGGCTTCCTACTCGATTGTATGCTGAGACTCACTGGCGGTAAACCTATGTAAGTATACTTGTAACTAGCCGTCTCCCGCGGCTTTGCTCGTGTTCTAGACCCTTTGGAGTGTGACTTTTAAAAATTCCTTTCTTATTGCACCTCTACACTACATAAGGATACTACCCTCCAAATTTCATACCTCTAGGACTTATAGTTTAGGCTGTGCGTTGATTGTCAGTCAGCTTCAAAAGAGTTTTATATATACATATTGATATTCTTGGACTTTAACACAACGCCATCTAGTCCCAAGCTAAGCAAAACTTGTACTATGTAAACTAGATTGCTGATAGAATACTTAATATATACTTTTTTTGTAAATTACTAATTACTACAACTATTCCATATAACATTTCATCCCCCCCTTTCAACGCCTTACAACCCTTTTTTCGCATTAAAAAGTAGCCTATGTCCTTTCTCAGGCTCTAGACTATCTGTGTACCAAATTTCATTCCAATCGGTTCAGTAGTTTTGGCGTGAAAGCGCGACAGACAGACAGAGTTACTTTCTCATTTTTAATTTAATATAAGTGGGGAATAGGATAATATTCCAAGTTTCATCCAAACAGGATTAGTAGTTTTTACAATTTTTTTTTTTTTTTTTTTAATTAAAAGGGCTTTATCGCACATGCGATGATGCCACCCTGATTTGTAAACAATCAACTTAAATCAACTTATAAGTAAAACTAGTTTGTAAAGTGCTCTGGCTGAGTCTGACAAAGGCTCAGCCAGAGCACATAAAGCCATCGTTGCGGACACACTCCATCAATATGTGATAAACATCATCCACGGTGTTGCACGAAGGACATTTTGCAGTAGGAGAAATTTTCATAAGATGTAAAAACTTATTACATGGAATGTGACCGGTACGAAGTCTAAGCGCGGTGACGGTATCTCGCCTATTTAATAGTTGGTTATCAATCCATGGTGAACTCAAGGGATGTGGCTGGATCATAAAAATGTGCACTTTAATCTATCGCATTGGTATAAGTTTTTTGGTCGGAAAACTTGTTTGGATCAATGTGGTATTTTTACTGAACCTTTGCATTGTTATTCACTCGGCCCTGAAGCTCTGCAATTTCACATAATTACATTTAGTTATATTATATCTTCAAAAATGTTGAAATGTGCGAGCGAGAGGGTTGTCTGCCTTTTACATACGCCTTAAGGTTAGTGTTTAGTTGTAACTATACTGAGTTTTACTTAGTTTTTTTCTATATTTTCAGATTAATGCGTCTCCACACGAACGTGTGGAACTCCCTGAACAGACTAGAGAGGTTTATTTTTACCGAATGGGCCTTCCATAACCCTAACACAATCGAATTATCAAAGAAACTCAACGATATTGATAGCAAAGATTTCTTTATTGACATCAGTAGTTTGAGTGTAAGTATCTTTATAACTAGCTTAAGCCAGCGACTTCGTTCGCGTCCCGTTGGATCCCGTTGATTTTCCGGGATAAAAAGTAGCCTATGTGTTAATCCAGGTCACGGACAATATATATTCCAAGTTTCATCCAAATCGGATCAGTAGTTTTTACTTTAAGAGTAACAAACATCCATCCATCCATCTTTACAAACTTTCGCGTTTATAATATTAGTAGGATATTTATTTATTTATTTTACAGTGGGAAGCATATTTCATAAAGTTACATCTCGGCGTGAGGAAGTTCTTGAACAGGGAAACTGAGAAAACCATGGAGGCTGCTAGAACTAAGGACACTATGTAAGTGAGACATTTATTTCTAACTAGCTGATACCCGCGACTTCGTACGCGTGCGAAACTTTCCACCAAAATATCTGTCAACCAGCATACGATGAACCTCGTAGCAAATTCAGGTTTTGAAGAGAAAATCCACCATTTTCTTTTCAAAACAAACGACAGCCGACTTGACGAATGACTTGACTTGACTTATATTTGACCGAGCGAGCGAAGCGTCTCAGTTTCCACATTGGCCAAAATTGCGTTTGTCCGGATGTCTGTCTGTCTGTCTGTCTGTTCTCCTCTACAGGTCGCATTTTTCAACCGATCTGGACGAAACTTGGTACACAGGTTATATGACTTATTAGATTTTTTTTGTCGTCAGGGATTTTTGATTGGAGGGGTTCTTCTCCCAAAAAAAGGGCAAAAAGGGGGCTATTTGATATACTGAATATCTCCACCAAATGAGATCCGATTTCGATTATTCTTTTTTTATTTGAAAGGTAATAACTATAAGTTGGTCTCATAAAAGTTTGGCGAAGATCTGATAAGGATCTTCAGCATGATGAACAGGATAGCTCATCAAACAATCGATGGTTTTCAATCAAATTTGAGAGAAACACAAAGGACCTCATTCTACACAAGATGATGCAAAAAAAATCAAAAAGAACACTAAAATCACAAAACGGAAAATGCACTTGCACATTACATTCCTCAAAAATTTACAAAATTAAATAGAAAAAACATCACATCACACACACACACACACACAACATTTTGCATTATAGTTAGTTTTCAATACGTGACAGGCTGCAAACGTTTCGTCGCTGTTAGAATACTAACTGATAATTATCTTCATGATGTTTTCCTTCACTGAATGAGAGCATCAGCATAATAATAAGCCTTAAATTAGAAATTAATAAAAGTGCACTTAAAGACCTTCAGAAAACACCTTACACGACATTGATGATGTTGATTGATGATGTTGAATATTGGAATATTTAGTATGCTCGCGAGGTCTACAGCTCCCAGAGCCACTAGTGTTACAATTATATCACTTGACATTGGCAAATTGTCTGTCGAAATGACAGAGGCCATTATTGAAGAGAAGAAGAAGAGAAAATGGTGGATTTTCTCTTCAAAACCTGAAACGAATTTTCACATTCAGAGAAACCACTTTACACACATTTATTCGAATGGCTCACACTTTATGTTACGACCTCAAGTATATTATTGGTTAAAATTCCACCAAAATTAAACAACAATACTCACAATTAATACAAGAAAAACTATTAAAATAAAAGTGATATAATGTTGTTTCAAAAAATGACAAAACTCGAATCGAAAACAGAGTTATTAAAGACTGAGCTGTAACATCTGTCAAATTAACGTGTTTATACCATTCCCCTTCTAAAAAGGTGATTTTATTCATGGAAAACAGTGAATAAAAAGCACTTGTACTCACTGTTTTGGTGTCTGAATTTAGAACACTGATAAAATTGGACCTCCTTCTAATTATTGTTTTTGCGCAAGGAGGTTGTATAGCATTGGCTCCAATCTTTCTTTTTCTCGTAGTCATGGTATAAAGTACTCTTATATTTATCTTTTTTTTTTTTTTTTTATCTTTTGTATGCAACTCTTGAATAAAACGTATTTATACCGAGGGCCTAACACTTGAATTACTCGCTACGGTAGTGATTCAGTCGTTAGAATCCTTCACTTGCTCGTGATTTATGGCCCTCGCTTTAAATCCGTCTTTTATTCACTAGTTGCATAATATAGGTACTATTGTTTGTTTCAGCTTGCTAGCAGCTCACGTTGTGTGGCAATTAGGTTTGATATGGATTCTTTGGTTCGTATTCGCCTGCATCACTGGACTAACTATGACGCAAAGCGCATGGATTGCACCCACATTCTACATACTTCTTAGTTTGCTGTAAATATGTCAAACGCAGAGACGTACGTTGAATATAAGGGGCCGTTCAAATATTACGTAAGCAGATTTATTACAATTATTTACCCCCACATCCCCCTTGTCAGCAAAAGTAAGCAAAGCTCTTACCCCCATGCTTACGTAAACATATTTCAATTATAAATGTATTTTTTTTATATTATAATTATAATTTAAAAAATAAGAAAATATATTTAGGATAGAGAATAGCGCGCGGTAATTCCCCTAATCGGTTCTAAAGCGAGTGCATAAACGTATGCATTATTTGCGGGAATCCCCGAAAATGCGTTTCGTTTTCAAGCATAGACAATGTGAGGGTTGCCATTCGTGTAAAATAGTATATTTCATTACAAGTGCGGAAAGGCTGTCATTGCAAAGAGTTCCGACAGTCAGAACAAGTTGCAATGACGGTTCCGCACGTGTACTGAACGACTATTTTTAATACAGTTGCGAAAAAATTAAGCAATTTAATAAAAATTAAGTAATTTTCTGAAAAATGGCGCCAACCGTAGAATATAAGCAGAGGTTTTTTTTTTCTTCACCCATTCTGGTAGGCAAAGGGAACTATGCCCATACAGCCAAGTCTTCAGTAGAATTTTTTTATTGATATGATACGAAAATGAAATTTAATGACATGAAATGAAATGAAACCTGACCTAACTCATTCAATCAAACCATTAAATCTGATATTGAAACAAATTAGTAGCTTCTTTTTAGAAATATACGCATTTGCATGAATCATAAAAACTTCTATGAATTTTTTTAGTAAAACTTCTTGGTTGGTTTTTCTTTTTAATAGACATTATTTTGACAGTTGGGAAAGAGAACGCACTAGTTCGGGAAAGGTAAAAAAAAGCACGAGTGTGTAATAGCCCACATCCCGAACGCTATACGTCCCTGCAATACGCCACTTTTTGAGCAACTGTATTAAAAAAAAATAACTACTGATGACGTAATCATCCTCTAGACTCCCATACCCCCCCATGTCATGCAAAATAAGCAAAACAAAGACCTCCCAAAAGGCCACCAACCCCCCAATGTGCTTATGTAATACTTGAACGCCCCCTAAGTAGTAACGTAAGAACTTGCTAGCGTTGTATCACTGTTATTAGTCTGAGCGAAAAGAAGCAGTGTTGGCCAAGTGGGATTGCACCTCGAACCTCGAAGGTCGTGGGTTCGAATCCCTGCATCAATGGATTTTTCCCTTACAGACCCAAGGCACAACTACTACGCTTAACTGATTCTGCCGTGGGTACTTTTGATTCCCTTCTACGTTCGGAAAAATTACATGTGCTTTAACACGAGGTTAACGGTGAAGGAGAACATCGTGAGGAAACCCGCGGCTTAGTCAGTTCCGCACGTATTGACTATGTCCTTCCGGTGGATATGGCTGACTAGGCTGAGAGGATGGTATAGTACTACAAGCCTACTCCATCTAAACATTGTCCCAGGCACTACTTACGTTTATGTAACGTCTCTGAGTGTGGCAGTAAGGTCATTGAACTTTATGTTGTCTGAATGTGTACTTATTTTAATATTAATGTTATAATGCTCTCAGTTATTTATTAGTTAGATATTTTTGATATTAATTGTTAATAAATCTCAATTTTTATAATTTCTTTTTTATAAGTAAAATCAATATTTTTATAAAAACCAATTAATCTTAAAGTAGTTTATTTTGTTATTAATAACAGTGTAGTGTGACCAAGCTATGTTTGCAATGAAATAAATGCTGTTGCATGGAGAATCTATTTTTGTAACTTTTTATAGAGAATATCTATCTAGACTTAAAACACATAAATGGCTATTAATATGTACATTTCAACATTATTTTAGTACATAACCATTTAAGTAAGATTTATTATTTATTTACATTCCAGGTTTGGTAATAAATGTAATTTACTATAAACGGTTGTTTTAATTAATCTTCTAAATATATAAAACTCTTTTGAAGCTGACTGACAATCAACGCACAGCCTAAACTATAAGTCCTAGAGGTATGAAATTTGGAGGGTAGTATCCTTATATAGTGTAGGGGTGCACTAAGAAAGGAATTTTGAAAAGTCGCACCCTAAAGGATCTAAAATCAGGATCAAACCAAATAATGCGTATGCTACCACGCGAGCAAAGCCGCAGGCGACAGCTAGTTAAAAATATTTTCGATCGAGTGAGCGAAGCGATCTATATATTCCGAAAAAAAATAGGTACACGCGTACAAAGTAACAACTTGTCCTACTAATATTATAAACGCGAAAGTTTGTATGGATGGATGGATGTTTGTTACTCTTTCACGTAAAAACTACTGATCCGATTTGGATGAAACTTAGAATATATATTGTCCGTGACCTGGATTAACACATAGGCTACTTTTTATCCCAAAAAATCAACGGGATCCAACGGGACGCGGACGAAGTCGCGGGCTGCACCTAGTAGAAAATAAAAACGACGTAATTTGTATTAATTTTTATTCATTTTACTAGTCACTACAACTAAATCACACAAAATTCACTACCAGTAACTAAGTACACTGATTTTGTGATGTTAAATGCATAGCGATTAAGTTAAGGCGTATGTAAAAGGCAGACAACCCTCTCGCTCGCACATTTCAACATTTTTGAAGATATAATATAACTAAATGTAATTATGTGAAATTGCAGAGCTTCAGGGTCGAGAGAATAACAATGCAAAGGTTCAGTAAAAATATCACATTGATCCAAACAAGTTTTCTAACCAAAAAATGTGCACTTTAATTTATCGCATTGGTATAAGTTTTTTGGTCGGAAAACTTAATTGGATCAATGTGGTATTTTTACTGAACCTTTGCATTATTATTCTCTCGACCCTGAAGGTCTGCAATTTCACATAATTACATTTAGTTATATTATATCTTCAAAAATGTTGAAATGTGCGAGCGAGAGGGTTGTCTGCCTTTTACATACGCCTTAATCACTATTTATCTTAGCTTACAGTTGCACTCAGAGATGTACCTTTAAAAATAACAAATGTTTATTGACATCTCAATGCAAATTTTAAGTTAATACTTGATGTTTGAGTCACGTCTCCAAGTGCGGCAGTTAGATGCTAAAATCTATTAGAAATTACCCAGTCGCTAGTACAAAAGTTTTTACATAAGCCTTGGTCTCGCGATCGTAACGCACAACGCAGCGGTATGCAGCATGCAGCGCCGGACACATAATTGATATGGAAAACGTCTAGTATGATCTCTTGTTACGTCGCAGTCTGCGTCAGCGGCGAGGAGCAAACGCGGTACTCTGCGTTGTGCCGCACACCGCAGCGTTGTGCGTTACGATCGCCGAAACACTGCTTTAGGACTGACTAAAACTATTTATTAGTTGCAAATGTGGTTTTAGTCGTAACATAGCTCATAACTTAAGTATGGATCAATGCTTGAGCATTGATTTGAGTCGAGCTTCGATTGCGAAACGTTGGGTGTCGGATATTTAAGTAAAGGTCAGCCAAGAATACTGAATATTTGAAACGACACTCAAGCATCGCTTGAGCATAGATTTCATGTCATTATTCTAAGGTTTTCCGTTGTTTTCGGAATAAAAACGTGATTTGAGTCTTAATTTGTCTGAATATGTACTCAGTTAATCTGAGTCCTGATTGGTGAGTAATGAGCATACGTTCCTTAGTATGAACAGGCTCTTACGAATAATCAAAGCTAGAAATCGTTACTCAAACTGCTGAAGCATAGATTTGAGTACAGATTTTCATACAAAAATCTATGCTCGAGTCCGGATCAGTGCTTGAGCAAATCTGCATATGGGCCTTAGAATTAGATATTGTTTTAATTTTTGTTACAAAGGCAATGGTGACTGGCTAAGTTTTTTTTATACTGAGATATTACCAACTACGATTTATAATATTAAAACTAAATCTAAACAGCGTGTAAACTTTACGAAAATATAATATTTTTTTTATTTATTTTGTAAATGGACGGCCAAAAGAAAAATTGCCACAAATACTTTATTTCAAACATTAGCGTTTTACTAAAAATTGAGCACTATTTGTATTGAATCTAGCCTTGTGTCTGATCTAGCCTCTAGATTTGTTGTATCAAAATCGGTTCAGCTGAAATTAGATAGACTAAAAGTTATTTCTAATCAAACGATTTTATTTCAAATATTGACCACACACAATCATCTACTTTTCTACTAAACAATTAATATTTCTTATTCTAAATTATAATTATTTGTGACAGCACCTATATTAGAAAATAAATTGACTCAAAATTAAGTTATTAGGATTAAAGTCGAAACCAAAGTAGTTTTAAAATAGTGTTAGCGCTAAAAAAAATCTACTGTTTCCAATTATTTTTTTTATATTGATGGGTTCTTTAGCCCCTTGAAGTTTTCGGGATTATTCTTAATAAATTGCGTATAAATTGTCTTTTTTTATGTTGTTTTATTTATTAAGTATTAACTGAACACAAAAGATGTAGCAATGGCAAATATTATAGAGTTTTATTATACTATTTAACTTAAAAACTAGGGCATAATATAATTAAGTTTAGTAATAATAGGGGCATTTTGACTTTGCACTTGACACGCAATGTACGTGATCATTGTTTCAGTTATTTAAGCCAAACTTAACCGATTTTGATGAAATTTTTATGGGACTAATCTGGAAGTATTTCCTTTCAGAATTAAATTTTTAAATCAGTTTATTAATGACGGAGATCTGAGGAAATCTAAAAAAAAAAACTTCGTTTATTAAAGTCTGTAAAAGTTGTCAGCTGTCAGCATTCAAATGTGAGATTTGTGCTTACACCGGACAGATCGAAACGATTATTTTTAGCTGTCAGTATTCAAATGTGAGATTTGTGCTTACACCGGACAGATCGAAACGATTATTTTTAGCTGTCAGTATTCAAAGGTGAGATTTGTGCTTATACCTTATACCTGACAGACCGAAACGATTATTTTTAGTTGTCAGCATTCAAATGTGAGATTTTTGCTTACACCGGACAGATCGAAACGATTATTTTAAGCTGTCAGCTTTCAAATGTCAGATTTATGATTACACCTGACAGATCGAAACAATTATATTTAGTTTGACATCTATTTATTAATAAAAGCTTTTTGTAGTGTAAAACATCAAACGCGTATTAAGGTTTATTTTAGTCCGTATAATATTAATATTATTATGTGCAAAAGCAAAGTCAAATCGCTCCCAATGTGATGTTAATTTGGAAATATTTAATCTATTTTAGGGTTTATTATTGACTGACCATTTGTAGGAACAACCATTATGTAGGAACAAATATAATACAGGATGTATAATAATGTAAACATCTGCGTATGATGGCTACTAAATTGTTATTACTAGAATTTAGTACTACGTAATAGTAGCTAATTACTTACAACACACAAACAAACTTATTCCCCATAAAATCTAATAATTATATGTATATTTTTTACTAAAAGAAATATTAGATATTATTTTTGACTTATAAACTAGTTTAGAATAAGAAAGGATAACAAGCAAATACAATATTTACTATTTAACAGAAATGTACCAGCAATTTCATATTATTTGACAGGACTACGAAGATTTGTAAAGAAATGTAAATACAATTAAAAACGAACACATTTTGAAAACTCTCCAGAAATTTGAGGTATATAGTAAAATAACACTTCGGAAAAATGATTACTGTAACAAACTTAACCACTAATTGTGTTTTTTTTTAAATAAATATGATATATAGATAGACATAAAAACCTCTTCAGAAAAAAATAGTAGCTACAAGTCACTGATTTGCAAAAAAGAAATTTGAAGAAATCCCGTCAAGATAGTGATGTATATTATAATTACATTCTAACATTTAACATTTGTATACAATACTACCATAGGGTAGGTTTAATCACAACTTATAATTTGACACAACCTGTCAAATATTGCCGGACAAGAAAAAAAAAATGCTTGTTTTTCCTTTATAGCATTTGTGGTTTCAAGGTTCGTATGAAATCGTTACTCAAGCATAGATTTGAGTAGAGATTTTCATATGCAAATCTATGCTCGAGTCCGGATCAGTGCTTGAGTTGTAAATCTTAAATCTAAAATTTTTGATGTATTCGGCCATCTTGGAAAAATGGCGACCGGCCACTGTTTTTTACTACCCTCATTTTATTGTAAAAATATGACAATGTGATGAATTATATTAGACAACATTTCTTACAGATCATGTAAGTATATATGTATACATTTTCTTTTATTTGTAAACTGTATATTTGAGTATGAACCCCGCTACGTGTAAATATATTGGCAAAAAAAAAACACTTACACTGATGGCGACGTACAAAAAAGGCAAAAAATCAATGAAATGCTATCTATTTCTAGACAAAACTACCAAATGACTGAAGGTCTTTAATCAAGAAAAGCAAACTGAATTTTTATTGTTGTACTATTAGTAGTGAATTTTCGAAAGCCATTGGTATTGATTCACTTGTTGCATTTTTCTAAATCTATTTTGACAGCACTAAAATGTCCCTTTCTCATAAACTGCAACGGCAAAGAAGGCTAATTCTAGCACTGTTTTAGTAATTTTCGCTTTGAGTCAAAGTAATATAATTTATATTATGTTTTAGCTGCAATCATTTAAGCGCCTACTTTATTACGTCTCTTGTTGAGTAAAGAGTTGTTACTCTGCTCCAATGCTTTTATTTGCACCTGAAAAATAAAAAAAACAAGTCAAATATGCGCGGGTAGTCCTGATGTTTCAATGACGGAATGAATGGTAGAATTCTATCCTACTATATAAATAAATACATAATAATAAAAAAAACCAGTGCGTGGAGTCCCTACGCGTGGAAGAAGTTATACTTCATTCACTCCCGCTGTGTTTAACGTGAAATTAATTTAGTATTTATTTTTATGTACTTAACCATTATGCAGTACTTATTTAGTTAGAAAAGAATCTAGTCTAGTCGCCATCTAGTTCTGATTTCAGAACTAGATGGCGCTGCTAAGTTTGTCCGGATCCTAGAACGCGCTATCGAAGCGTTTTGACTATTTTGGTGGAGCAAAATGTAAGTGTAATAGCGTTAAACGGTTGCACAGTATGTTTATTATTATGTTAAGTTGTTGTTTATATAACAACATCGTGAGGTCTGGCTTTTCTTAGTAAATAGGATAAATCAGAGAAGTGTCAACCATTGGTGGGGGTGCCAAGATTAGGGTAGTTTACCCTATAAGTGAATCGACCCTTAAACTAAATGGCTTAAACTGTGAGTGCAAAGTGTACATACACAGACCTGATCATAGTCGACCCTCATGGTGGCGAGTGATCGCGTCATCTCGTCCTGCACGTCCGCCCACGTGTCGCCGCCCTCGCGCAGCAACGCCTCCGTGTACAGCGGCGTCGCCGGCACTCTACTGTACCCACGCACCCAGCTACTGCTCATCACCTGCATATACAGATACAACAACATATTATATACAACGCCTCCGTGTACAGCGGCGTCGCCGGCACTCTACTGTACCCACGCACCCAGCTACTGCTCATCACCTGCATATACAGATACAACAACATATTATATACAACGCCTCCGTGTACAGCGGCGTCGCCGGCACTCTACTGTACCCACGCACCCAGCTACTGCTCATCACCTGCATATACAGATACAACAACATATTATATACAACGCCTCCGTGTACAGCGGCGTCGCCGGCACTCTACTGTACCCACGCACCCAGCTACTGCTCATCACCTGCATATACAGATACAACAACATATTATATACAACGCCTCCGTGTACAGCGGCGTCGCCGGCACTCTACTGTACCCACGCACCCAGCTACTGCTCATCACCTGCATATACAGATACAACAACATATTATATACAACGCCTCCGTGTACAGCGGCGTCGCCGGCACTCTACTGTACCCACGCACCCAGCTACTGCTCATCACCTGCATATACAGATACAACAACATATTATATACAACGCCTCCGTGTACAGCGGCGTCGCCGGCACTCTACTGTACCCACGCACCCAGCTACTGCTCATCACCTGCATATACAGATACAACAACATATTATATACAACGCCTCCGTGTACAGCGGCGTCGCCGGCACTCTACTGTACCCACGCACCCAGCTACTGCTCATCACCTGCATATACAGATACAACAACATATTATATACAACGCCTCCGTGTACAGCGGCGTCGCCGGCACTCTACTGTACCCACGCACCCAGCTACTGCTCATCACCTGCATATACAGATACAACAACATATTATATACAACGCCTCCGTGTACAGCGGCGTCGCCGGCACTCTACTGTACCCACGCACCCAGCTACTGCTCATCACCTGCATATACAGATACAACAACATATTATATACAACGCCTCCGTGTACAGCGGCGTCGCCGGCACTCTACTGTACCCACGCACCCAGCTACTGCTCATCACCTGCATATACAGATACAACAACATATTATATACAACGCCTCCGTGTACAGCGGCGTCGCCGGCACTCTACTGTACCCACGCACCCAGCTACTGCTCATCACCTGCATATACAGATACAACAACATATTATATACAACGCCTCCGTGTACAGCGGCGTCGCCGGCACTCTACTGTACCCACGCATCCAGCTACTGCTCATCACCTGCATATACAGATACAACAACATATTATATACAACGCCTCCGTGTACAGCGGCGTCGCCGGCACTCTACTGTACCCACGCACCCAGCTACTGCTCATCACCTGCATATACAGATACAACAACATATTATATACAACGCCTCCGTGTACAGCGGCGTCGCCGGCACTCTACTGTACCCACGCACCCAGCTACTGCTCATCACCTGCATATACAGATACAACAACATATTATATACAACGCCTCCGTGTACAGCGGCGTCGCCGGCACTCTACTGTACCCACGCATCCAGCTACTGCTCATCACCTGCATATACAGATACAACAACATATTATATACAACGCCTCCGTGTACAGCGGCGTCGCCGGCACTCTACTGTACCCACGCACCCAGCTACTGCTCATCACCTGCATATACAGATACAACAACATATTATATACAACGCCTCCGTGTACAGCGGCGTCGCCGGCACTCTACTGTACCCACGCACCCAGCTACTGCTCATCACCTGCATATACAGATACAACAACATATTATATACAACGCCTCCGTGTACAGCGGCGTCGCCGGCACTCTACTGTACCCACGCACCCAGCTACTGCTCATCACCTGCATATACAGATACAACAACATATTATATACAACGCCTCCGTGTACAGCGGCGTCGCCGGCACTCTACTGTACCCACGCACCCAGCTACTGCTCATCACCTGCATATACAGATACAACAACATATTATATACAACGCCTCCGTGTACAGCGGCGTCGCCGGCACTCTACTGTACCCACGCACCCAGCTACTGCTCATCACCTGCATATACAGATACAACAACATATTATATACAACGCCTCCGTGTACAGCGGCGTCGCCGGCACTCTACTGTACCCACGCACCCAGCTACTGCTCATCACCTGCATATACAGATACAACAACATATTATATACAACGCCTCCGTGTACAGCGGCGTCGCCGGCACTCTACTGTACCCACGCACCCAGCTACTGCTCATCACCTGCATATACAGATACAACAACATATTATATACAACGCCTCCGTGTACAGCGGCGTCGCCGGCACTCTACTGTACCCACGCACCCAGCTACTGCTCATCACCTGCATATACAGATACAACAACATATTATATACAACGCCTCCGTGTACAGCGGCGTCGCCGGCACTCTACTGTACCCACGCATCCAGCTACTGCTCATCACCTGCATATACAGATACAACAACATATTATATACAACGCCTCCGTGTACAGCGGCGTCGCCGGCACTCTACTGTACCCACGCACCCAGCTACTGCTCATCACCTGAATATACAGATATAAATAATATATACAACGCCATCTAGTAAAAAAATATTTAAACCCAGCTACTGCTCATCACCTGGTTATACAGATATAAATAACGGTTCATACGCCATCTAGTTAGAAACAAATTAAACTTGTAGCCCCTGAGCCCATGACCACTGCTCATCACCTGGATTTTATAGTATAAAACTCTTATGAAGCTGACTGATAATCAACGCACAGCCTAACTAAAAGGTCTAGAACGCGAGCAACGCCGCGGAAGACGGCTAGTCATAGGTACTAATATTATAAATGTGAATGTAAGTTTGTTTGTTACGCTTTCACGCGAAAACTACTTAACCGATCATCATGAAACTTTGTACACATATTCTTGGAGGTATTAGAAGTAACATAGAATACTTTTTATACCGGAAAATCAACGGGATCCAACGGGACGCGAACGAAGTCGCAGGCGGCACCTAGTAATAAATAATGCTAAAACTCAGTACCTGTTGTATGGTGAGTCTCTTAGCTGGATCTACGGACAGCATTCCTCGAATCAAATTCTTAGCATCAGACGATACATTTGACCATTCTGGCTCTGGGAAGTCGTATTGCCCTAGTCTGATGCGCTGAAAAGAAAACAAAAGATCGTATGAGTTAGTGGCCTACTCTGGTGACGGAGTTTTTAGGCCGCCTTAAGGCCTCCGCCGCTCAGATGTAATGTAATCCAAATAGTGACCGTTTATTTAGTAGATCTGCATATTTCGTTTATACATATCTTTTATTTTAGATTTTGGCCTTTTACAGTTTTACGCTCGTACGCGTGCGAAACTTTCCACAAAAATATCTGTCAAACAGTATACGATAAACCTCGTGCCAAAGGCTGCTTTTGGTTTAGAGAGTTCAAGCTGTATCTAAGAATCTACGTCTTTGATTTCAATAAAATATGAATGCTAAAATAATGCTAAAATATGAAATATATATGTTATGTTTCAATCCGGAAAAAGGGCTTCCGAATGGTATAAGTTTCATTGAAATTGGTCCAGTATTTAAGACGTGATCCGCAAACAAACAGACAAACTCGATTTTCAGAATCAGAATCGTTTATTTAGTAGATCTGTGTATTTAGTTTATATCTATATCTTTAATTATAGTTTTTGGCTTTTTTACAGTTTTATAATAGTATAGATAGAATAGAATAGATTATATATAGATACCTTTTTCATTCCCGGAGAGATAGCCAGGCCATGGTTGGAGTAGAATGGCGGGAAGCCACACAGTAGGATATACATAACCACGCCTAGAGACCAGATGTCGCAAGATTTGTCATATTTTTCTGGCCCGAGCACCTGGAATACAAAATGATGATTATTAAGACATTGTTTCTTTTAGGATTACCTTGTAGGAATACTGTTTTTAGCGAAGCCAAAGTAAGTTAGTTTTAGAATGACTTTAGAAGTCAAATCCCGTTAGTTTTAGAGTGACTTTAGAAGTCAAACCTCGTTAGTTTGACAGTGACTTTAGAAGCCAAATCCAGTTAGTTTTAAAGTGACTTAAGAAGCCAAATCTCGTTAGTTTCGGAGTGACTTTAAAAGTCAAATCCCGCTAGTTTTGACAGTGACTTGAGAAGTCAAATCCCGTTAGTTTTAAAGTGACTTTAGAAGCCAAATCCCGTTAGTTTTAGAGTGACTTTAGAAGTCAATTCCCGCCCGATAATTTTACAGTGACTTTAGAAGTCAAATCCCGTTTGTTTTAAAGTGGCTTTAGAAGTCAAATTCCGTTAGTTTTAATGTGACTTAAGAAGCCAAATCTCGTTAGTTTTGGAGTAACTTTAAAAGTCAAATCCCGTTCGTTTTGACAGTGACTTTAGAAGTCAAATCCTGTTAGTTTTAAAGTGACTTTAGAAGCCAAATCCCGTTAGTTTTAGAGTGACTTTAAAAGTCAATTCCCGCCCGATAATTTTACAGTGACTTTAGAAGTCAAATCCCGTTAGTTTTAAAGTGACTTTAGAAGCCAAATCCCGTTAGTTTTAGAGTGACTTTAGAAGTCAATTCCCGCCCGATAATTTTACAGTGACTTTAGAAGTCAAATCCCGTTAGTTTTAAAGTGGCTTTAGAAGTCAAATCCCGTTAGTTTTACAGTGACTTTAGAAGCCAATCCCGTTAGTTTTAGAGTGACTTTAGAAGTCAAATCTCCTTAGTTTTAGAATGACTTTAGAAGCCAAAGCTCGTTAGTTTCGACTTGCTTACCTCAGGCGCGACATAGTACGGCGTATAACACGGAGTTTGCAACGTATCAGCGGGTGATAATGTCTCCTTAGCGAAGCCAAAGTCAGTTAGCTTTAGAGTTGCATTTGGCGCAGCACTGGTGTAGAGAAGATTTTCCGGTTTGATGTCGCGATGGGCTATGTTCGAGTCGTGGAGATGACGGACTGCGACACAGATTGAATGCATTATCTGTAACAGAAAATGTTAATTAATAATTTATCAGTTTAAAAATTTGATAAATCGACTTCAATTTGATACAACTTCATCATCAATCAAATAATGTATGAATTTATTTTGTGTATTTCATTGTTTGCCATTCTCGCAAATTTTAATGTACTTATTTCATTGGGTTTGTTCTATTGATCATAAATACCATTGGAAGGTCACAGTAAAGCAAAATACGCAATGTCGTGTACGTGAATGACGTATTTTTTTCAGTTATTTCTATTTAATTACCAAACTACTGAACCGATTTTGATAAAAAAAAAATATAGCACCAATCTGAAAGACGCGTTCAAATAAAAAAAAGTATTTTTATAAATCGGTTCATAAATAATGACAGAGTTATGAGGTAACAAATAAATAAAAATACAAAAGAATTGAGAGCCTCCTCCTTTTTTGGAATCGGTTAAAAAATATTATGCTTGGTTCAGATTTGAGCCAAGTATAAATGCAACACATTGAGCATCATTTTTAACTGTGGCTTCACGAACCCAAGACATAAAGAACTTTGCTCGCGTGGTAGCAGCATACGCATTATTTGGAAATCTTTGATCCTTATTTTAAACCCTTTAGAGTGCGACTGCTCAAAATTCCTTTCTTAGTGCACCCCTACACTGTACAAGGATACTGCCCTCGAAATTTCATTCCTCTAGGACTTATAGTTTAGGCTGTGCGTTGATTTTCAGCCACCTTTCAAAGAGTTTTAATATTTAGAAGAGAAGATAGAAGAGAAGATATAAGGGTAGTTACCTCAGCCGCTTGCCGCTCAGTAAAAGCCCCCTCTCGATTATCCTGTATCCTCTGAAACAGTTCACCTCCATCCATGCACTCCATCACCACCAGTAGGCATCCACGACCACCGTACGTATTCTCGTAAACATCTATAATCTGTAAACAAGGTTTATGAAAGTTTACGTTGTTAGAACAAACTTATATTGAGTAGTAGCTGATACTCGCGACGTACGTGCGGGAAACTTTCCACAAAAAAATCTGTCACCAGCATACACTGAACCTCGCGCCAAAGGCTGCTTTTGGTTTAGAGAGGTCAAGCTGTATATCTAGGAATCTACGTCTTTGATTTCAATAAAATATAGCCTATGTTTCAATGCGGAAAAGGGGCTTTTATGTGATTTAAAGTGACCAGTGAGATTTTATTGACTATTATAAAACTGTAAAAAAGACAAAATCTAAAATTAAAGATATGGATAAACTAAATATGCAGATCTACTAAATAAACGATTCTGATTTCGAAAATCGAGTTTGTCTGTTTATATGTTCGCGAATCACGCCTAAACTACTGGACCCATTTCAATAAAACGTATGACCATTCAGAAGCCCTTTTTCCGGATTGAAACATAGGCTATATTTTATTAAAATTGAAGACGTGGATTTTTAGATACAGCTTGCCCTCCCTAAACCAAAAGCAGCCTTTGACACGAGGTTCATCGTATGTTAGTTGACAGATATTTTGGGGGAAAGTTTTGCACGCGTACAAAGTCGCGGGTATCAGCTAGTATTTAATAAAAGCATTTGACTTTGTCATGAGCTATTACGGTGTAACTTTGCCCAAAGAAAAATTTTGAAATCAAGGGGATTATGAGACATTGTCTCATAATCCTTATGAGACATTGTCTCATAATCTTCATAAGGGGATTATGAGACTTTTCTTATTATTTATTATGGGACAAAGTCTCATAATCCCCTTGAAGGGGACGGCTCAAAGGGTATTGTGAGACTAACTCTTCTGAATGGTATAAGTTTCATTGTAATTGGCACTTTTACTAAGCTATAGAATTTTCCCATGGGTTAAATTAATCACACGATTAAACAATAGGTCGTTAGAAGTCTGATGCAATAGGTATTCCTAATATTCTTAAGGTATGTAATCATTAAGACAGTTATAGGTACCTACAACTAATTTGTCCAATGGGAAATTGTTTTCCTTGTGAGACTAATTTAGGCATTCTTTTATAGGAATAAGAATTATTTTGACATTGATTTATATCTCGCTAAGTATTGAATTGATAATTTAGGCTCATTCCCGAAATCCCCTGACTAAATCCCCTGCGTAGGGGATTTCTGGATCTTTTGTCCGAAAATCCCCTTAGCTACCACGGCGACTGGCGGCAGGGGAAAATTGGATAAAAGTTCCAAAAATCCCCTTAGACTCTTAACTCATAGAAGCTAGGTTTTAAAATAAATAAATAATCTTGGACATTTCACACAACGTCCTCTAGTCCCAAACTAAGCAAAACTTGTACTATGGAAACTAAATTGCTGATAGTTTTTTATTGTAAATACATAGTAACACCCAGACACAGAACAAACATCTATGTTTGTCAATACACAAATGTTTGTACTCAGTGCAGATCAAACCCAGTCTTATAATTTGGAATATTTCTGTCCAAACAGTAAGGTAATCGAACTACTAGTAGGACCGGATGGAATAAACCATCCAAACGTAATCATCATCATCATCATCCTATATCAGTTCACTGCTGGACGTAGGTCTCTCCCAAGACGCGCCACTGAGCCCGGTCTTCGGCTCTTCTCATCCAGTGTTTGCCAGCTACATGTCTCAGATCCTTACCCCACCTAGCCGGAGGGCGTCCTACACTACGCTTGCCTGACGGGTATGGGTAACTTTACCAACTGCCTGAATCAAAATAAAACTCTGTACCCTAGAAAATAAGTCACAAACCTCAACGATATGAACACAGCCCCGTGCTCTCCAATGTAGTTCCACCTCTCGTCTCGCTTTGACGCTATCGTGAAGTACCTTCAGGGCTCGCTTGATGCCCGACTTCTTTTCCTTGCATTCTAGTACCTGAAACAAGGAGAAAAAAGAACTGGAACAACCGATTTCAATTTGACACGTCTTTATCATCAAATTTTGATGATGATGGCAGTTCATTGGAACTGTTCTATTGATCGTAAACACCACAAAAAAGCCACTGGGAAGCAAAATACGGAATCAATACGTGCATGACGTGTCTTTCCAGTTATTTTTATTTGACTGCCAAACTACTGAAATGTTTTGATAAAAAAATATGGAACCAATCTGGAACATTTTTAATTGACAAGATTTCTGAGGTAACAAACATAAAAAAATACATACAACCGAATTGAGAACCTCGTCTTTTTTGGAGTCGGTTAAAAAACATAAAGATGCGATTAAAAAAACTGAGAAGCGGTAGAAAACGGGACTATAGTATTATCTACTTCTATCTTAAGTTGAAAACTTACTAGAAGCAAGCCAGTGATTGGCCATTACCATTGCATTCAGAGATGTACGTTAAGAGATAATTAAATGCGTATACTTTATTGACATCTCTAGACGAGGCGTTCGTCGCGTTTGCTTTAGTCAATCTTCACCGATTATCTAAATTAAGCGACGTTCTGCGCGGTCATTGTTTAGATTGGTGACCGTTAGTGGTATTAACATGCGCTTTCGTTTCGCACGTTAAACTGTCCCGGCTCTAGCAGTCGTTAAGCCACGACAGAGGCCTTAAGGCGGCCTAAAAACGCCGTCATCAGAGTTGGCCACATTTCATATAAACGCATATATCAGTTTCTATTAGAGTAAAATCAAATACGTAGCATAACAGCGCGCTCCTTCGCTAACTATTCCACGAACTTTATTTGTAAACAAATATGGGCTCCAAGGTCGTGTAAATAAGCGTCGTTTTTCCTTGAATATCTTGAGAGCATTGTTTGATTATTCCAGTTTTCCTTGTAGTTATATTATAATTACCTTTATTTTAGCACAAAATAAGTACATCGTAATAGTAAAATATGTAATCGGTGGTGTGCGACTCATTTCGCAAAATCTTGAACTAGTTTTATTTACAATACTCTAAATAATATATTATGTGTGCTAAACGTATGATACAATAATTTTTTTTGTAACATTATGCTGTGTTAATTTGTCCATGCCGCGACTACGTACGCGTGCGAAACTTTCCACGAAAATATCTGTCAACGAGCATACGATGAACCTCGTAGCAAATGGCTGCTTTTGGTTTAGAGAGTTCTAGCTGTATCTAAGAATCCACGTCTTTGATTTCAATAAAATATAGCCTATGTTTCAATCCGAAAAAGGGCTTCTGAATGGTATAAGTTTCATTGACATTGGTTCAGTAGTTTAGGCATGATCCGCGAACAAACAAACAGGCAAACAGATAAACGGAAAAACTCGATTTTCGGAATCAGAATCGTTTATTTAGGAGATCTGCATATTTCGTTTATGGATATCTTTAATTTTAGTTTTTGTTTTTTTTACAGTTTTATAATTATTTTAATTTAAAGAACTGCTTCGACACCCAGTGATCTTAACATACCTAGTTACTATCAGTATCGTATCTCCGCCACTCGATTACATGATGTTTGTATGATGATAGTGGCCTGTTATCTACATTAGCGTAGGGGTTAGTCGATTATGAATCGAGAGACTAAAATAAATTGAGCATGAGGTGTTCTGCGGGCTTAAGCCTTGGTCTCGCGATCGTAACGCACAACGTTGCGGTGTGCAGCACAACGTTGCGGTGTGCAGCACAACGCAGAGTACCGCGTTTGCTCCTCGCCGCTGAAGCAGACTGCGACGTAACTAAAGACCATACTAGACGATTTCCATACAATTATGTGTCCGGCGCTGCATGCTGCTTACCGCTGCGTTGTGCGTTACGATCGCGAGACCAAGGTTTTAGGATGCGTACCGTGACGTGTCACGTGTGTCTCGAAAAGTTTTATACGTAGTGACGAAAATATTCCGATTTTTTTCAGTGCATTGGAGCGCTCGTGGCTTGCTTGCTTAGTCAAGCTTCACCGATTATCTAAGTTAAGCGACGTTCAGCGCGGTCGCTTTCTGGATGGGTCACAGTTAGTGGCATTTACATCTGAACGCGTGGTTAAGCCATGACGGAGGCCTTAAGGCGGCCTAAAAACTCCGTCACCAGAGTTGGCCACTAACGACCGACCGACGGAGTGCATTTCCTGACTATTGCAGTCGTCACAGCTCAGCCGGTACAAGCTCTGCCTTCCGTGCTGTGGGTCGCGGATTCGATCACCAGTGAGAACAAACATTTGTGTGTGGCAAAGATTGATGTTTGTTCTATGTCTGGGTGTGTAGTATTTTTTTTTTACAACTAATTAGACAAACATGCGTGGGGACGCCTATGGACGCCTGCAAAACCAGAGGTGCTACACGCGTGTCACTTAAGATCATTTACTAAGATACAAAAACCTGTTATTAGTTTATCAATGAAATAAATGATACTATTAATTGCTCTTCCAATGACGCCAATTAAGATCAGTTAGGTTGGGTAGTTCCGTAAATATGACGCAATTATCAGTTTAAGAATCTTTTATCATATTGAATTGATTTAATGAGGAAAACCCAGGAACGTACCTACTCATAGTCATAGTTCTTCCGCTTCATTACGTAAGTTTTCCTGTGTCAGATTTTGAGTCAGATTGAGGTCGGTAGCTACCTCTATCACGAACAAATCTGACAGTCGCCGCGCAATATAACTCGAGTACGTTATCGAGTTATATTGCGCGTCAATGCCAGCTCGACTGCCAACCGTTGTAGTGTAACCGCGCAGTGTATCTCGGATACGCTTTACGATACGTTTGAGATGATATATTTATTCGTGATCAAGGCATTGATTCTAAGTTCCTTATTTACACATGTTTTTTCAAAAAAATTATATTTATCTTTAAGTGGTAACCAACCGCTGTCTATACCAGTGTTTCTCAACCTATGGGCGCGCGGTCTCCTGGGGGTCATATTTCAACCCAAAACTCGTATCACCCACTGATTATTTGAGATTTCGACGTCATTGTGACGTCATCCATATGAGAGTAAAACATCTGCCGAAGAGCATAAGGGTGCTTTTCCAACAGAGCTAAGCCAAGTTACAATGCTAACTGCGTGTTTCGACTAAAAACATTCACAATAAAACTTTCACAACCCAATCCATACAAACGATTTGTTTTTACAATCAAGAAAATGCTTAAAACAATTCATTGCACAAGATTCAAAATGTCAAACATGCACAAGGTTTGGCGGTGGGAACGCAAAACGATATCTTCACAGAGTTGTGCATGTTTTGCAGTGGAAACGTATGGTAAGGATGTGATTGAAATCCACCAATAGGGATCGTATGTTTACGTATTAAACAATTCCTATTGATGTTAATCAAATAAACACATCCTTATCAACAAACCTTAGTTTAGCTCTGGTGGAACAACACCCTAAGGCCCCAGGTAGGTAGAATAATTTTTGCTAAAAATTCGACAGCATTGGTGACCTCAAAGCCTTTTTAATTCTATAAATAAAAGAATTACGCCTTTCGCTAACCAACAAGCTAAATTAATTGACCTTTTTATAATTAAACCTTTCTATAAAAGTTCACGGATGTATAAACCTTTTTAACCACGGACCGAAAAACGGAAAGGGTTTTATAAGATTACACAACTCCGTCAATCATTTCACTTTTCATAATACAATTGTACAAATTGTTATAATAATTTATAAGTTTAAAAAACCAGAAAAACCGACTTCAATTTGATACGCATTCATCATCAATTGTCATGAAATTCATGGGAACTGACTTCAATTTGAAACTTTGAACCTTCATCGATGATGATGATGATGGAAGTTCATTGGGCCTATTTTATTGATCGTAAGCACCACAGAAACGTCACAGGAAAGCATATATGCAGTGTCGTGTAAGTGAATGATGTGTTTTTTCGAGTTATTCTTATTTAACTGCCAAACTACTGAAATGATTATGATAAAATTTTTATGGGACCAATCTGGAAGCATACCCTTTCAGATAAAAAAAGAACTTTTCAAATCGGTTCATAAATGACGGAGTTCTGAGGTAACAAACAAAAAAAAAATACACCCGAACTGAGAACCTCCTCCTTTTTTGAGGTCGGTTAAAAATTGAAATGAAATGATTGACAGCGTTGTGTCTGTGCCCTTGTGGCACTGATAGTTTGTGAATGTTTTTGGTGGAAAAGCACAGTAATAAAAAAAAAAGTTAATTTAGTTTATAAACGGAGTTCTGAGGTATTAAGAAAAAAACAACCAAGCTGGTTAAATGTGAATTGTAAACAAACAAAGTACCGTAAAAGGATAAATGGATTCCTATTAGACCTAGGTCATTGCCTTCAAGTCATATTGATCTCATCTCAATGCCTTACTCAACTTGTGATGTGAGTCATAGTTTTTAGAAATTCGTATGATAAGGGCCCATTTATTACTGTAGTATGTATACTTAGGGCCTGTTTTACCATCTCTAATTAATGCTGTCCGTCAAATAAAAATTGGTATTTCTCTCTTTATTTCTGACTATCCGTCCCCGCTAACTAAAACGAAAAATTCTAATTTTTTTACACCTTGGCTTACATTATCGGAGTTTTAGTAAGGAACCCTAATATTTTCGAAAAGATAATCAGGGATAGTGTAGCTTCCCAAAGGTGAAAGATTTTTTTAAATTGGTCCAGTAGTTTCAGAGCCTGTTCAATACAAACAAACAAAAAAATCTTTCCTCTTTATAATATTAGTTACAAGTTATATGCCTATAACTTAGTAGGTTCTTATCATAGGTTCTTATATTAGTAGGTATCTTGAGATCCGTTTACTGATGAGATTAATTCACAAAGAATATTACAACTAATACAGTATGTACCTACCTACTCAATAATTTATTCATGTACAAATATTTCAAAAAAGTTTTGATAAGGTGACCAACCTCTTTTGATGGTACTATGTCGATGGTGATGAAGAGGGACAATGTTTCAATCGCTTTTTTAAACAGAATTTTTTGTTTTGTAGTGAAATCAAAGGGTAATGTGAGTCAGTCAGATGCTTGAGAATCATAATAAAACAGAGTGTTACGATAAAAACTAGTTTAGGGCTCGGGTTTTAGGCTAATTTTATATTTTACGTCATTTTGTAAACAACTTTTTCTTAGCAAACAAAATAATGCAGGTAACTTACTTTTCCATTTATCCCAAGGCCAAGCACCGTGTTTGAGATATCGTAGTCTTCCGTGATAGGCGTAGTTTTGATAGTATTCGCGAAATTACTCATTTTGGTGCACTTTATTCGAACTTTTTCAACAACATTCGGGTCAGTTTCAGACACTAGTCACTTCACTTGGAGTACCACGGTAACTACGTCACACTACGTATGCACGGGTACTATTAATATTTTACACCCACAGATAGGTATGCAGCAATGCTATGAATGATATAAACTTTATTTTAGATAATTTATGTTCACTGTGACATTTGCGATCAAATACGCGGTCGTTGATTCATCCATGGAAGTGGAACTTTGGATTCATCAGTTTTTTTTTGTTTTGTTTCAGTCAGTTGAGAAATCGGGATCCAATAATGTACAGCAAAATATTGCACAGCATGATAATCCGTGTCACCGTGTATTATGTTGCGCATTACATGATAATGTACGGGCCAAATTAGCTTACCCACAAAATATACTTAAAACGTAAGTTCTAATGCTTGCTTACCTACTTGAATTTGAACTTTGAGCTTCTCAGAGTCTAGAATCTGTTTCCTGTTGGTTTGTCAAAGAACGCTACCTGCGTTGCTAAGCAACGGTGCATGAGCCCAGCGAGCATAGTGAGAGTGCCGTGGCCACAGCCTTTAGTTGCCAGAACCAACATGCACATTCCTCACACACCATTTTTAAATACCATTTAACTGCATGCTATGCTTTAAGCATTAAGTCCACCCTTTGTAACAAATTTATAATTTTGTGCAATAAAGCATTAAATAAATAACAAAGCAAAGAATTTATGTACGTATGTTCATGAACTGCACCGCGCCCAGTACTCGAAAACGAGGTATCTCGTCTATATAATTGGACGATCCCACCATTGTCAACAATTATAATGTTGCGAATTATCAACTCGTAATGCTAATGATTATCCTCAACTTGATTTAGTACCACAAATAATGTTTCACACGATAATTCAAAACATGTCTTGAGGTAATTTTTGCGTATTATCTTGATGGATATTACTGTGATGCGAACTATCCTGCTGTGTAAATAAAGACATCGCGATGTGGCGCCATCTAACGCTAACACACTGAAATAAATTGAGAGATTTGATTCGCATTGTTTCATTACCTACCAACTTTTTTTGCAGATTAGATGTCAAATTTATTTGTACTACCTACATAATAATTATGTAAGAATAAAACACACTGGATTAGGTTAAAAATAGTTACAAAATAGTAACTATACAGCTAGATCTAGCTATAGAGTAGCTAAGTTGGCATCACTGCGCAGTTAGCACTGCAGTGTTACCAACTCCTATAAATCCGAGTTGGACTCATTATCAAATCTCCTTCGATAAAAAGAAAGACGATAAAAACGAATTCCTTCTACTAAAAAACTCATGAATGCGTAGATACTAAGTCCATGAGTCGCAGCACAAGACAAGTGAGGATTGGATTCATCCAATCCTTGGTCTATGATCTCTATCTAGGCTAGGGGAGTTATTGAGGTTCAGAAAGCTGATTACTATGATGATGATGAACACAAAATAGGTTCGCTCGCGCTTGTAGACATAACAGCGCGTGACTCACGAAGTGATCGGAGAAAGTGTCTGTGTGGACGTTTTACGTATACCTAAGTAGGTATAGGTAGGTAGGTACCTACTACAAAGTTCACGTAAACTATCTATATTTCTATTTTTACGGAGATTCATCAGCTAAGTAATCTTCCGTTTTGGCAGAGCTTTGATAAATATAACAAAAAAAACCGCGGCTTTTTCTGCTGGATAATGTCCCAACTACGTCGTGTATTTTTTATTAGTCATTACATAATATTTATTAACCATTAGGTACGTACCTACTTGAGTATGTTCTTATTATTATTATTAAAAAAGATTTCTCCCGTAAAAAAAATTGAAACCCCTATTTTTCATGCTGGTCATTTTAATGCTCTTAAATCAAGAAATGGCAGCCCCGCAGAGGGGTAATCAGTCGACAGTCACCACTTTACGTTTTTAAACCTAACGTACTCGTAGGTAATTAATTTCATATTGCGCGACCACTTCAACTCGACTGTCAGACGTTGTAAAGTCACCGCGCAGTGTATCTCGGATTCCCTATCATTACGATACGTTTACGATTGTCACATTTGTTCGTGATCAAGGCACAGTAGACTTATTGGTACGAAAAAGGATTCCGCCCACGATTGGATGAGATAATAGCGATTTCTCATAGGTACAAGAATGGATTTGCTTGTGAAATGTTAAAACCACTTTCTCTGTACCTAATATTTTGGCTCCAAAAAAGGTCAAATCTAAACAAAATAGAGTACCTAGGTACCCTCCTAACCTATAATTTTGGTGGGTTTTCTTACGTTTTTTCCTTCACCATCACTATGATATTCTACAAACCATAGAAAATTTGGAAAGTTACTGAAACTTACAGAATTTTACTTGTACTAAAGCTGCTCTAGGCTCTATGAGGTTCTAGCTAAAATGGCTACCTACTAAATCTGTCGACATCTTACAAAAATAGATTATTACCTTATTATTCTGTACCAAAGGCACAGAATATTCTGTGCCTTTGGTACAAAAGTACCAAAGGCACTAATATTAGTTGCCAACAGTGTTGCTAAAGATCTCGTAAAGCAACAACAAAAAAAAAACAAACGAATTGAGAACCTCCTCCTTGTTTGAAGTTGGTTACAAAGAAGCAGAAAAAGGTAAGACCAAAACCCATACGCGCAATGATATTAGGTAGGTATGTACGTAGGTGTAGGTAGGTATACCTTACGCAACGCAAGCTAGTAAGAAATATCGGGTAGGTATGTAAGTATTTCACAAATGTCGTGTGTAATGTCGATTATAATGGAAATTTCGTGTGGGTAAACTATTTAATATCGATATTTCGGTCCGCATTGCTATTTAATGCTTCCGTGTTGCAAAAATTGCAATAACTTCAAATTAGTTACTACCTACTAAATGCAATACCTAGGTATACCTACCACCATTAACACGAGCTTAACCGTGAAGGAAAACATCGTGAGGAAACTCTTGGCTTAGTCATCTCCACACGTATCTATTGACGATGTGTTTCCTGTGGATATGTCTGACTAGGCTGAGAGGAGGGAGGTATAGTATAGGTGCTGGGCAAGCTTACTCCATCTAAAACATTGTACTACACACTGTAGTGCCTGGGGCAATGTTTATATGGAGTAGGCTTGTAGCACCTATAGTCCTATACCATCCTCTCAGCCTAGTCACACATATCCACAGGAAAGACAAGGTCAATTCGTATCCTCTTTTGTGCTTCCCCATAGTCGGGTAAAAAGTTCTGATTATTATTTTATGATCTAAATCTCTCTTCACAGAAATTAATTCAGATCGTAATAAAATAACACGGATCACAAATTAACAATTGACTGAGCCAGAAATGATGTAATTCATGCATTATTCATACATTATGAATAATGGAAAGATTGAGAGACTAGATTTTGCATAACAGATTGCAGAGCTAGACTTCTGTTTATATTTACATAATCTGTGCTTTATTTTGACCAAGTTTTAGAGAAATTAGGTAGATATATCTTGGAAGAATGATTCTAGGAAATTATTAACCGACTTCAAAAAAGAGGAGGTTCTCAATGTATTGTCATTATTATGAACCAAATTAAAAAAAAAGAGTTTTTTTGTCTAAAAGGGTTTATAGCTAAGTTGCCAGAATGGTTCCATAAAATTTTTATCATAATCGATTCAGTAGTTTGGCAGTTAAATAAAAATAACTCGAAAAAACACGTAGTAGACACATTGCGTATTTTGATTTCCTGTGACATGTCGACCAATAGAATAACCCCAATGAACTGCCATCATCATCATCAGATTATGATGACCTACCACTAAACCAAGAGAGACTTTAAATAAGTAGGTACCTCTAATGTTGAAATAGAAGTACATATTTCAACATTAGTTAGGTAGGTAAGCAGGTATCTTGTTTTTTTGTGAATTTGTATGGATTATTGTTAAAAGGTCATTCCTATACAGTCAGCGATACAAATTGATACACAATTTGAATGATCAGAAACTAATTATTTGAACGAAATACTGATTTATATTATTATTATTATATTTAGCCCTTTGTGTCCCACTGCCGAGAAAAGGCCTCCCCCCATTCCTTCCACGCACTCCGATCTTAGGCTACACTTTGCCAGTCGGCCAAAAAATGGTCAAGTTCGTCTCGCCATCTCCTCCTATGTCTGCCGCATAGCCTCCTTTCTGGGTCAGGAACTCGGGATACACTCAGTAGCCTTGAGCACATCCTTGCGTCCTCACCTGGCATACTACAGACATAACCAGCCGCTTCAACATAGCTGGGCTTCCACTGTGAATAATGATTACCGAAGATTTGGTAGTGACGTTTGTGCTACACTGCGCAGTAACGCTGTGACTTCGAAATAGCCTAGACTAGACTGACCATCGCTCGAGACGACCCCGCAGTGCAACTCAAACGTCACTACCGAATCTTCGGTAATCATTATTCACAGTAGAGGCCTTGCTTTCGAAGCTACGTCTGCGGTTTCTTGACAGGCGTCATGGCTGAGTTGGTAGTAGAGTCCTTTCCATGAAATAAGTCCCGCAGACGCGGCGCTGTAGTCGACCTTAAGTATTATTTCTCGGGCAGCACTTTTAACAACTTTAGGCATTGAAAACAAGACTTTAATCACAGAAACCAAATAAAAACGCACTAGCATCCGAACACATTAACAGCACCTGACAACTAATTTAAAATTTAGTTTTAAAGTTTAGTTCCGGAAATTTCCGCGGGACTTCTTTCATGAACAGGACTCTAGCTCTACCTTCCGTGCTGTGGGTTCGATCCCCACCGAGAACAAACATTTATGTGTAGCAAACATAGATGTTTGTTCTGCGTCTGGGTGTTACTATATGAAAAAAAAATGTATATAACTAGTCTATTAGCAATTAGTAATGTAGTTCTCATAGTACAAGCTGTGCTTAGTTTGGGACTGGAGAGCGAAGTGTGATTTGTCCGAAAATTTTAGTTTGTGAGCGCAGTAGATCTTTGCTTGAGTGTACAGTCTGAGCTCTTTAAATATCAGAGGACCTAGTACGAGTTTTCAGTGTATAGTGTGAGTGTGAAACGTCTAACGCCCAGCACACCAGTGGGCGCTGATTTGTATGGAGACACTGAGCGGATTCTTTGAGAAGCTCGACATGCGAGTACGGGCTTGGTGTAGACCAAGCTTCACAAAAAATCCGCTCAGTGTCTCCATACAAATCAGCGCCCACTGGTGTGCTGGGCGTCAGACGTTTTACATTACACACCAAAACTCGTACTTAGGCCCTCAGAATACAAGCCTGTTTACGATTTTATTTAATCTGTGGTAATAAAAAAACAATAATTCAACAAGTTATTGATTTAGTGCGCTGACTGTACTACACAATGGGGTTCCACGATGGTTTGAATAACAAAAGGTTGGACAACATTTTTACAATGGTTCAATGTTTTATGGTATCCAACTTATCAACTAGCTGATCCGCCCGGATTAGCTCTACCAAGTATTTGATTTAGCTACTCGTTAGATAGAGATTATTATTTTCAAATTTATAAACAAAAATTGCATAGTTTTCAAATTAAAAAAAAAAATGGTTTGTTTATCTTTATTAGCTAAAGATATTTTTTATCTGCCTCAATGAAGTATACATATAGGCAGGTAGAGATGCAATTTAGTCAATCTTGATTCTAAATGACTAAAACGCTTACACAGCTGGTTAAAGTAGAATTTAAAATGAGTTTTGTTTATTAATTTTATGGTGAACTGCTCGAGGGCAGTTGAGTTGAATGTTCATGTTTAAAAAACACTACATAATGAAGGGGTTAATGGCTCAGTCGGTAGTAGCTCTGCCTTCCGTGCTGTGGGTCGTGGGTTCGATCCCCACCAAGAACAAACATTTGTGTGTTGTAAACACAGATGTTTGTTCTGTGTCTGGGTGTTTCTATGTATTATAAGTATGTATTTACAAAAAAAAATGTACCTATAGATGTATTCTATCAGCCATCTAGTTTCCATAGTACAAGCTTTGCTTAGTTTGGGACTAGAAGGCGTTGTGTTAAGTGTCCGTGAATATTTATTTATTTATTTATTTAAGGGGTTCTCAGTAAAATCCAGCAGTTGTTGAAGCAAATATTTTAATATATCGGGGTTGGGACGGAGCACACAGGTATCGGCGGCAGCCATGCAGATTTCTATCTGCATGGCTGAAAAGAACAAAGACATTTTTTTTTCTCTACGTCAGATGTCAGTTTGACATTGACAGCTAAGAACTAGCAGGGTTTACATTACTAAAGCTTAGACCGCACTAGGGCGGAACTGCACTGCAGCGGAGCGTCGCGTCAGTTAGCTTCTATATTCTTTTACCTTGGAAAAAATATAGAAGCTAACTGCCGCGACGCTCCGCTGAAGTGCAGTTCCGCCCTAGTGCGGTCTAACCTTAAAGATTCTACACATAACATAATATATTGACTGTGTACTACATTCCATTTAGGGTACTACATTCCTTTAGCTACATAATATATAGAACTAAGTATATGTATCTATTATCTACCTACTACTTTAGCTAAGATATATTTTAAAGAAATTACCTAATGGTACCTAATACGGCCTCATATTAAATTAGTCCAGCTTATACAATTTAAAATTAAATTCAATGTTCTCACTGTTTAAATAACTGTACTATACAGACAATGAAATCCAGATTAGATTTAGTTACAAAAAACTGATCTTTGTTCCTAAACAATGCAGTGACCTTACTGAGTAGGGTCATATACTGTGGGTAGGCGTGCGTGAAACACAAAAATAACTACGATCAAATATTATGAAGGAACTAGCTAATACCCGCGACTTCGTTCACTTGCGAAACTTTCCACCAAAATATCTGTCAACCAGCATAGTATGACCCTCGTAGCAAATGGCTGCTTTTGGTTTAGAGAGTTCAAGCTGTATTTAAGAATCCACGTCTTTCATTTCAATAAAATATAGCCTATGTTTCAATCCGGAAAAAGAGCTTCCGAATGGTATCTATAAGTTTCATTGAAATTGGTCCAGTAGCTACTAGTAGCTAGCCCCGAACTGAGATCTTGTGATGGTCGGAGGTTAATAAAACCCAAACAATTTTTATTGTCCAATGGTTGTAATAAACTTTGCAATCGCCGTCTAGCTAAGTACCAGTCTTACTTGAACTACAAAATCATTGAAACTCCAAAAAATGGTAGGTCACGTTATACTGGGTTTGCCAATTTTATTAATTTTTACAACAACTCAAAAACTATTAGACCTAGAATCAAAATAAAAACCTTATCATATGACATCTCACTTGATATTTTGGTACGACTTTATTTTTTTATTTCTCCCTTTAGAACCTCATAACTTTTCAACCCCTTGACCGATTCACTGTAATTCAAACCAGTAAAATTTAAGAGTAATATCCGTATACCAACCAAATTCTGTGAAGATCGGATAAGCGGTTCAAAAGATCTCGACGAACAAACATACAAACATACAAAGCATTTTGGTCCAAGTTGTCACTAAGATCTCGTTCGCTTCGCTCACTTGATCAAATAGATCTGCATATTTCGTTTATATCTTTAATTTAAGTTTTTGGCTTTCTTAGTTTTATAATAGTGAAGGAATATTATTAGAAATCATTAGGTAGGTATACGTAATGATTTCTGATAAAAGTCCATGGCGTGAAAACTACCTACGCGTCAACATTACCTAACACGACGATGGTAAACGGCCTGACAGTATGACCCGTTTTTTTGCGAGTTGGGAATGCCTTTGGGACGCTACTTGCATCAATCTCTTGCTTCATCACATCTGCCTAGGACATCCGTTAGGTTATCCGTGCGGCGTCAGATTCGGCCGAAGAGGCGGAAGTATGCGAGTTTTGACAGAACTTACACATTTGTTCCTCTCGGAGTCGAGACCTGGGCCTCTACTGCGAATATTGATTTCCGAAGATTCGGTAGTGTTTGTTTTACACTGCGCGGTCGCCTTGAGCGATGGTCTAGGGTTTTTCACAGCGTCACTACCGAATCTTCGGTAATCATTATTCACAGTAGAGGCCCTGGGTCGAGTAGATACGGGTTTTCAAAATTCTTTTACGGCGTCGTCTAGTTGAAGATATTATTACGAATTTCTGAGATAACAAACATTAAAAATACCGAATTGAGAACCTTTTCTTCTTTTGAAGTTGGTTAAAAACAATTGCTTACTAACTTCTTACCTGAGATCGTCTGCACCGATCTTTATCTTGAATCTATGTAACAAGACCTTCATTGTTAATTAAAAACAAGATAATCAACGAAGTAATTAACAAGTTACTCTGAATAATCATTAATTATGTTAGAAAACTAGTGGTATAGTGCCCACCTGATTCAAATTAAAGTGGGTTCGAGTCATGCCTCTTAGCTTAGTTGATTTTACAATCGCCATACTTATTACTTAGTTATGTACCTAACAGTTAATTCTACAAAAAAATTTATATCTCTGACAATCAAAATCTCTTATAGATAGGTGATTCTAGGTATCAGTTCCTTGCAACCAGGGTCTCTACTCCGAATATTCGGTAGTGACGTTTGTGTTAGTAAACTGCGCGGTCGCCTCGAGCGATGGTCTAGGCTCTTTCAAAGTCACAGCGTTACTGCGCAGTGTAGCGCAAACGTCACTACCGAATCTACGGTAATCATTATTCGGAGTAGAGGCCCAGGGGCCAGGGGCCTAATTGTCACTTCCACAGAGATTTTACGATAGCAGCGATGACGCCGAAAAATGAGTTTTCGGCCGAGATATGAACGTCATCCCAATTAGACTAGAATACCTGCAGAATGCAATGAATTTGTATGAACACCGCGGAGAAGCGCCTATACCTAGCGGAAGGGTTGCAAACGATTTTTCTTCATACAAAAACTGCGAGTTTTTCAATTCTTGATGTTCGGATATAAACAAAATAAGTATAACTCAGACTACGTGCTCAGAAAGTTCTTTTGTGTAACGTGCCAGATGTGAAGTGAGCTGGTCGGCCTACTTCTGATGATCACTGACTAAGTGGCCATGACGACCATGACGGCCATTGGTAGACCAAAAAATTCCATAGCCCTATGCAACGTGAGTTCTATTCTAACCACTAAATCTACACTATTATAAAACAGTAAAAAAAACAAAAACTAAAATTAATGATATGGATAAACTAAATATGCAGATCTACTAAATAAATGATTCTGATTCTGAAAATCGAGTTTGTCTGTTTGTTTGTTCGCGGATCACGCCTTACTACTGGACCGATTTCAACGAAACTTATACCATTCGGAAGCCCTTTTTCCGGATTGAAACATAGGCTATATTTTATTGACGTGGATTCTTAGATACAGCTTGAACTCTTTAAACCAAAAGCAGCCATTTGCTACGAGGTTCATCGTAAGCTGGTTGACAAATATTTTGGTGGAAAGTTTCGCACGCGTACGAAGTCGCGGGTATCAGCTGGTAAATAATATTCACGGACATTTTACACAACGCTTTTTAGTCAAAAACTAAGCTTGTACCTTGGTACTATGGGAACTATGGATTGCGGATAGAATACTTAGGTATATTATAGGTAGGTACCTACTTTTTGTTGTAATTATTTTTTAATCTAAAAGAGGTGTAGACATTTAAATGATGTCACACAAAACATAATTTATTATTACTGTCTGCCGAATATATTACTTTGTTTTTTTTTTTATATGGTCTATAAAATGTGCTACAGTTTATGACTGATTTATTTCCAGAGAAATGTCAACTGTTGTTGATTAAATGTCAATGTCATTAATAATGTAAGTTATAATTTTGGAACATTCAAAAGTCTCGTTTTTTAGTCATAAATTATGTATCTACTTAGATTTTGAATTGATATTTATCATCTCTTTTCTTATATCATTTTATTTAACAAAAACCAGACTTATAATTATTGGGAGCTTTGTATTGTAGTTAAGTAGGTACCTACGTAGGTATAGGTAGGTACTTACTTGCCTATTATACAAGGTGTAACATAATTACCCTATAAGCCCGAAAGGGGCGTAATTAGACCGACCACTTGAGTGCTTGGACATGTGGTGCAAAGGGTCAATAAATCTTAATTGAAATTTTCATACAAAAGTACAACTTTTTTTAATTTAGAAATTTGCGGCAACCCTAAGTGTCTGTACACTATTTGCGTAAACCCATACACACGCATGCATACATAGGTACCATCCTACCGCGTCGCACGCACACGCTAGCTGTGTGTAGGTACATTTTAAGTAAAAGTTACGAGCTCATTTCATGAATGAAAAACTTCGAAATCTCAAAAATCGTAGAACAAACACTATTCACCACGACCTGTAGAATACCCCCCTTTCGGACTTATAGGGTAATTATGTTACTCCGTGTATATTTTTTTACTTTTTATTTGCGTTTACAGTGGTCCGACTTTAAAATATTCATTACATTTTACCTATGTAAGTTGTTAATTTTAATTTTTAAACTGGCTTCTATTTAAGTCGTATGATAATAGAAACGGTGAACGTAGTTTTCCTCTTATTTAGGTAATATTCTCTACTAGGTGCCGCCCGCAACTTCGTTCGCGTCCCGTTGGATCCCGTTAATTTTTCGAGATAAAAAGTAGCCTATGTGCTAATTCAGGTCACGGACCATAAATATTCCAAGTTTCATCCAAATCGGATCAGTAGTTTTTACGTGAAGGAGTAATAAACATCCATCCATCCATACTTACAAACTTTCGCGTTTATAATATTAGAAGGAAGTTACACAGGTAGTTACACAGCCATCAATAATTTCTTAGATTTCACACCATGCGTGCAAAACTGATTCCCAGAATACTTAGCTCGCTAACCTTGAGGTCTAGATTTTGTAATCGTACAATAGGTGCTTATTTTGAGCCTCAGAAAGCTTTTAGTCTGATGTCACACTGATAATAATCGCAACGATACAAAAATAAAGCATTTTGCAACAAAAGATCAACCCTGAATGAGACAAAACGTACTAAAAGAGGTCCCGCCATAAGCGGCCATCTTGCCACTCACTCCCCGCCTGTCAAGCGCGATATAACCGCGCGAAAATCGAATTTGGAACTCAGTCGTGTCGCGCAAACAGACGCCTCGAAAGATCGCGCGTAGTTTTTGTTTTTTTCTTTTTATTTTTAATTCACATAGTCAAAACAAAAATCAAAATGAAATATCTGGTTGTATTAGCCGTTTTCGCTTTGGCTTTTGCCGCTGAGGAGACCAAGGAGGAGGAGAGGCCGAAGACCTTCAGGAGACTGATCCCGGCTGATGTGCTAAGAGGTCAGTGCCATGTGATTTATTAAAAAAAAAATTATTATGGAGACCGGATTGCAGTGTACACTTAGTATGCCAAAATTATGCGCAGCAAAATACAATAAGTCAATTATACATGGATAGGTAATATTTTATTAGGTAAGGGAGGTACAGTCGACGATTTAAGTTTTCTAAAAATTCCAAAGTTTAAAGTAGACATTTCAATTGGTATCTAGAGTACCTACGTGTGTTTTTTGTTTTAGTTTTTTTAGATTTCATTAGGTAACTAATTTATTTGGATAAAATTAATTACTTCTTTTTATATTTTTCTTTGTTCGGATTCTCATGTAGTACATACAACTGCCACAGGTTTGAATAAAATTAATTACTTTTTATAATTTATTTCTTTGTTCGGATTCTCATGTAGTACGACTGCCACAGATTTCAAATAAAACTATCATCATTGCCTACAAATAATACCTATTTAGATTTTTACAGGTTTTAGCAACGTTTTTGATATACGACCTCTTTGATCTTTATTATTTTTACTGAAAACTAGGTAAGTAAAGAAAAAAAAGTAATTTCACCAGAAATTAAAAAAGTTATACTTGATGAGTAATAATTACAGCCGGTCTTGTTGAATCAATAAATAAATTATGCCTAACAAGAAAATCCACACGACTACGTGTGGCATAATCGACTAAGTCAAGTTGTCCGATGATATAATCGTTCTGCTTCTTGAATACGACAGTGAAATTTTATGCAAGCGGTTGCATTTATAAATACCTACCTATTAACCTGTCAACTTCACATAGATAATAAAAAGTAATTTTATTTTATACGATTACTATTTATAATAAACTTTATTATATCACTACCAGCCTGTAGGTACATACAGAATTCCTCTAAATGTCAATAATAATTAATGAATTCATTGTTTCTTTATAAATAACTAGCAGCGCCTCGCGGTTTCACCCGCGTAATTCCCGTTCCCGTGGGAATTCCGGGATAAAATATAGCCTATGTTCATCAGGGATAATGTAGGATTCTAATGGTAAAAGAATTTTTTTAATCGGTCCAGTAGTTTCGGAGCCTATTCAATTCATACAAACAAACAAACAAACAAAAAATCAAACCTTTCCTCTTTATAATATTAGTATAAGTATAAGTATATTTGTATAGATTACTATAAAAAAGAGTATTTTATGACATTTTATAGGTAAGCGGTACATAAGTAGTTAGTAAAAGGTTAAAAATTCCTTTTTCATAATTTTATGATACCTTATATAGTTTCGAATAATGAACAAAATGTTAGGTGTTCAAAATAACAAAATAAAAAAATCTCTATAGAAAATATGAATCACGGAACAAACACCGAATCCAAAAGTGGAACTTTTAGAGCAAAATAACCTACGTGTTTATGTAAAATTATGTATCTAGAATAGGTAATCAATCGAGCTTGGTTTAACCTTGATCTTATTAAGACGGCAACAAAACGAATGACATTTCATAATCTACCTTAATCTGCCATTTAGAATCAAGTATATAATATTAATCTAGTTTAAAACCGGTTTTGATTCACTTCACAAATGGTCCAATAAGGTATGTCAGTTTTATAACATTTTGTCATAAGTTATGACAATTGTTATAAAATTGATAAACCGTTGCAAATATATAATTTATAAGATTAAAAAACTGGAAAAACCGACTTCAATTTGATACGCCTTCGTCATCAAATGATGATGATGATGGCAGATCATTGAGACTGTTCTATTGATCGTAAACTTCGCAGAAAAGTCACAAGAAAGCCAAATATGCAATGTCGTTTACGTGTATGACGTGTTTTTTCCAGTTAGTCTTATTTAACTGCTTAATTACTAAACCGATTATGGTAAAAGTTTTATAGGACCAACCTGGAAGCATACCCTTTCAGATAAAAAAAGAATTTTTCAAATCGGTTCATAAATGACGGAGTTCTGAGGTAACAAACATAAAAAAAAAATTGAGAACCTCCTCGTTTTTTGAAGTCGGTTAAAAAGTGAAACAATCTAATGATAAAAAAAAAATAACCTTATCTTTTTCATATGTAGGTATCTACATACATAACTTATACCTACCAATATTATTGTCTTATAAAATAAAAAAAGTAAGTAGGTAAGTGAAATAATTAAGTACTTTTTGGTTTTCAAAATAAAAACACGTTATTTTGATCGAAACCTTGACACAAAAGAAACTTTGAACATTAACTTTTTAGTGTTTGACCCTTTTGTGAATAAAAAGTTTAGTACTCACGCACCCACCAACAAACACCGACAATTTTATATAAAAAAATAATAATAAGGTACAAATTCCTAATTACTAATTGAATCCAAAATACACTTATTTTAGTATTTTAATGAATACGAATTTTTATGATAATTACTATTTTAATATAAATTTAATTTATTTTATTAGTGTTCTAATAAAAAATACATTTAGACGGTTAATGACTCAAAACTAGTTTATATTTCTTATGATTTCTATTAAATCTTACAACCACTTTGTGACATCAAACTGCATAAAAAAGAAAGTGCATCTTTATTCAGATCAAGAAAATAAATGTAAATATATACCTCAGGCATCACAGCTCAGTTGGTATAGCCCTGCCTTCCGTGCTGTGGGTCGTGGGTTCGATCGCTACTGAGAACAAACATTTGTTGACAAACATCAATGGTGTTTTTGAACTATTAGTACTTCATAAATATTGTTTTCTATCAGCATTTTAGCTCCCATAGCGATTTCAGAGCTAATGAATATCCTCATAACTTGGAAACGACCAATTTTCACCAAATATAGCTAAGAATCATAAATCACCTTTTTTTTTACAAAAAAAGTCGCATTCAAATCGAAGCCAATTCCAGAGCTACGAAGGCACAAACGAACAGACATACAATAAAATTGGTCCATCTTTTAACACCCCAATTTATTTCAGTTAAGTAACGCTTAACTGAAATAAATTGGGGTGTTAAAAGCTGCATTCAAATTAGAGTCCTATGAAGTAGGTAATAGAATCGCTAACAGTTCAAGATTCTTAACTGCATTAGTGAGGCTTTCTAAATAAATGTATTTGTTCACGGAATTAGAAGATTTGCTGCACTTTCTCCAATTTGTCGTTAAAGTAAGATATACATCAGAAATGATTAATCAAAGTTTACTTTCATTGAGAAATCAACGCGTTAGTTTGACCTATTAAATTAATAATTATTTAATTAATTTATATTAATAATAATTTTATAACATAACTTTCAAGGAAGGAAAGTATGAAAGTATTTATTTTTTAATTACTTCACGTTTTATAATAATAACTTTTTATAAATAAGTTATTTTAGGTACCTATTACATAAGACAATGCAATTACTTTTTAATCATTATTTTATGTAAGTATTTATAGTCGCTGCTAAAATAAAAAAAAAACATAATAAGCACTTATTTCGTAGCAATTTGCAATAAAAAGTTTATCCTACATTTTATATCAAATTCAAATTCAAATTCAAATCGTTTATTGCGCTTATGTTGTTAAAAAGATGTTGTACAAAAGATAGTATGGGTACCAAACATAAACCCTGTTAGGGCACAGCAATTTGTTCAGGTGTAGATAGGCACTAGGTGGCATATTTATGTATCTAGTTTTAAATATTTTAATAACTTTCATCTAGAAACTCGTGCAATGAATAAAAACAGTTTTTTTTTTTTTAAAAACATTTTCTTACTATTACTTAACTAGGTACCTACCAAAACACTACTTACCAATACATACCTAATGATTACTCAACTTAGTTAATGTTTTCTCCTACATAAGTGCTTATCAATGTTATGCACCTATAATTGTTCACCTAGCAATACCTACTGTAAACAGCCGAAGCAGAGATCCCTCGCGTCTACATACAAGTTTTACTTAGTTAGAGCGAGGAGTCAATGTATAGACTCCACAAAGGTTTAGCTATAAAGCAACTACTACATAACTAAACAAGTACCTACTTAATTTAAGTGCCTTCTTTTGGATTGCTTTTGTAAACCTTTTTATTGAAAATAAATATTATTATTATTATTATTTTATTAAATACTTTTTTAATATATTTTTGAATTTTATTTGTACATTCTCGTTTTTGATGTCATTTGGGATTTTATTATAGATTTTTACACACATTGCATAGGGCCCGGAATATATCATTCTAACATTTTAAAAATCGAATGATAAGTTTCAGAAAGCTCCTCTTTTCAAAGTTGAATAAACACTTATTTCGTTGCAATTTCCACTAAAAACTCTTATCTTATATTTAAATCATTTTAAAATCGAATGCGAAGTGACAGGAAGCTTCGCTTGCAACATACCGCCATGATAGCGGGACGATTGGTGCAATATGTACCTACCTACGGATGTTTCGACACTGTGTGTTCATGCATGCCATACTTTTTGCTACCCGGTGTACACAACTGTCAGATTTATTTGACAGTTAAATGCAACAGGGATTCGAGTATTGCATTTTTTTGAAACAACATGATATTATAGCACTTTTATTTTAAAACTAGCTGATACCCGCAACTTCGTACGCGTGCGTAACTTTCCACCAAAATATCTGTCAACCAGCATACGATGAACCTCGTGTCAAAGGCTGCGTTTGGTTAGTCAAGCTGTATCTAAAAGTCCACGTCTTTAATTTCAATAAAATAGCCTATGTTTCAACCGGGAAAAGAGCTTCTGAATGGTATAAGTTTCATTGAAATTGGTCCAGTAGTTTAGGCGTGATCCGTGAACAAAGAAACAGGCAAACAGACAAACTCGATTTTCGGAATCAGAATCGTTTATTTAGTAGATCTGTATATTTAATTTATCCATACCTTTAATTTTAGTTTTTGGCTTTTTTACAGTTTTATAATAGTAGGTATAGATAGATTTTGCTTGTGTTATTGTAAGTAGGTATTGTTGTTTAATTTGGGTGGTATATTAACCAATAATACTTGTAGTCGTAACATAAAGGTGTGAGCCATTGGAATAAAAGTGTTTAGGGTGATTTACTTGAAATGATAGATTTCGTTTTCCAGTTTTGAAGGGAAAATTCCAGCATTTTCCTGCCATCATTATCAAACAGTAAACTAGTCAAATTGAATTGTTTTTCTGACCTTTTTAACTTATAAATTATTGTAAGAAATATATATTAGTGCCTAATATTTCTAAAAACGCAGACAAATTTGTGGGAAAATCTGGTCACAAAAGACCGTAAATTAACTTATAAAGCCTTGGCTCACGTCGTAGCATATAATTATGTCAACCCGCGTCAAATAACGATCTTTAAACAAAAAAATAACTGGCCATTTTTCCTCAATTTCGTGATTCAAAATCTGTCCTCGTTTAAAATGGATGTACTTAAATCACCTTACTTATCTTATAATAGGTATTCAGTGTGAATTATGATAATAAACTTAAAGGTTCTGCGTTATACCAATTTTATTATAAGTATGAATTAATTATTACCCAAGTTCTGTTTTTATATAAATTGATAGGTACTCGGTGTTTTATATGATAATAATAATAGTTTTTTTATAATATATGTTTATTTTTTATTTTATATAAGTTGTAAAACTTTTAAATAAAGTTATAAAATAAATATGTGAATAAAATAAACAATAATAAAATCTGTTCGGTTATGTCTTGAGTGTCAAAGGTAACCTAGAATAGCGACAATAAGACTAAAAACTTTAAAAAAGAAATTGGTAAATATTCAATAAAAAATATTGAACAAAATATAATTAAACGAATTTACAGTAGTGTCGTTGGCATTGAACTTGCACCGTTCGCTTCTTATCCGGTCAGTCACACACTACACCTCAAGAGGTCAATTATTGTTATAATCCTCTAATTAGGCTACATAAAAGAATGATACTTAGGCAAGATAGTGAAACTAGTTTTTCCTGATTATAACTGCTGATATTAATAAAGGTTTAAAAGTATGTATAGTGGTACAAGTAGGCATAAATATCTAGGTAATTATATACAATTTTTATTGTATTTAGTTTAAACCTATGTACTTGTACTTATTTATATACATATTCTACAAAAAAAAACAAAATTATTAGTAGTGGTCACTTACCAAACAAAAAACAATTTGTTTTTTTTTCTTGTAAATATTTAATTTAAATTTTAGGTACTCTATTATTTTAATGAATTTTTTTATTGCTCGATCAAATGATCTTTTTTATACGAAACCGTGTTTGACAATTATTATTGTGGCATTTGTTTTTTTTAATTGCTTCTAAATGTAGGTAAGGGAACGTACCCATACTACGTGACCCGTTTAGGGGGGGGAGCGGAGTCTTTAAAATACTACGGTCAGTCACAGGAGCGGGGGGGGTGGCTCAGGTTTTTGTCACGTAGTCGATTTTAATGAGAGAAATCTCGTATTTTTTCGACCTATATCCCTTGATTCGCGGACCGCGACTCGCGAATAATCCGCGAATCTGTCTGTATTAATGTGATTAAACAGAAAATAATTGTTGTGTTCGTAAATTAAGTTACTGTAAGTTACATACTGTATAGCAATATGTTTTCACAAATGTTGTTCTTTTTCATAATACATAATTCACTAGTAATTTAAGTATGCATGCAGTCTTATGCAATAAAGACGAGTATGAGCCAAATTATTATTATTTTTTAAAATTTTTGCCTGTGAAATGATTAAAAATCATAATTATGAATTACTACGTGAAAACTAAAGGGGGAGGGGGGGTCTTGGCATATACTACGAGTGGTCACCGATGGGAGGGAGGGGTCGAAAAATCTTAAAAAATAGGTCACGTAGTATGGGTATGTTCCCTAACGGAGAAATAATAATAAAAAAAATTGTACGTAACATCCGTTGTTTTTTTACAACCGGCGTGTAACATAATTATAACTTTTTAAAGTTTTTCCTGTTCCTGTTACAATAAGTAATAAGGTTTTATTCATGACTCACAAGTTCCTGGTGTCCTTTCGGTAGTAAAAGTGAATCACACGAAGTGAACGGAAACCTTGGTGGAACGTTCTAGCACGTGGGCTCGAAGCCTTTCCAGTTTCAACACGTTATGTAATGGAGAATCTTGAAATTAGATATGGAACAAGAAAGTAAAAGGGAGCTTCGCGAGTTTTGTGTGTTTTTAATTATTAACCAACTTCAAAAAACGAGGCATTAGCAAAGCAAGCTCGTATGAGTGACGCAACTCTGGTGACGGAGTTTTTAGGCCGCCTTAAGGCCTCTGTCGTGGCTTAACGACTAGAGCTGTGACCGACAGTTTAACGTGCCCTCCGAAGCACAGAAGCGCTTAGATGTAAATGGCACTAGCGGTCACCCATTCAAATAGTGACCGCGCAGAACGTCGTTGAAATTAGACAATCGATAAAGATTTAATAAGCAAGCCTAGACACGAGAGTTTCGAAAAGGAGGTGTAAAATACTGTATTTTATATCCCGTTAACCTTCTCCCCGACCCCCTCGTCCCTCGCCCTTACGTACGGGTGACATTGACAGGTCGGGAGCTTGACACTGACAGTTACCTAACCACTCGTGCACGCGAGACAGGGTAGCACATCTACTGAATAGATGCAAACACTACAGGAGGCATTAACCAAGCCGGGCTTGGGTTTAGTAAAATGTTCATGAAGTGGATTCTCGCTATAAGTTAACATACTTCAAAAAAAGAGAAGTTTCTCAATTCGGTTGTATTTCTTTTCAGTAGTTTGGCAGTTAATTAAGAGTAACTGGAAAAAACACGTCATCCACGTACACGACATTGCGTATTTTGCTTTCCTGTGTTGCTTACGATCAATAAAACAGTCCCAATTAACTGCTATCATCATCATCATTTGATGACGAAGGCGTATGAAATTGAAGTCGGTTTATTCAGTTTTTTAAATTTATAAATTATATGATGACTGACGTTAAACTATTTATCAATGTCAAAAATAGTTGACAATATTTAAAATGAGTTGGGTATTATAAATAATTAATAATTATTATTTATATTATTAATAAATAATACTCAAACTACCCACATTACCAGAATAAACGCCTCTTCAAAAGCATAATTTACGATTAGACACATAAAATTTATTGACACTAATTTGTTGACATTTAATTATTGGTTTTGATTGAGTGATATTTATTTAATATAAATGTCACCAAATTAATTATGTATGCCGCAGTGAATAGGTCAAATATTGAGTTACTAGGTTGTATAAACATACAAGGACTAGTTCGAAATCCCAAAACTCGATATAGATTTTATTATATAGGTAAACTAGTTTTGAGTAACAACTCAAAATGGGTATATTCCATTCATTATGAATGGTCTTATATTATTAGTCGAACATTATTAATAAGCGTTATACAAATAATAATGTAAATTTTATATCTATGGATCGTGATGCGAAATAAATTAGGTATTCTAATGTTTTTTTTTAATATTTAAATACTTACCTATACTAATGTAAAAGTTAGGAATAAAAGGATTTTTAATTATTAATAAAAAAAATATTTAACTTATTTATCAAATTCGATAAATATTGGCGCCTTTTAGAAAAAAATTCATCTCGTTTTCATAATAAATATAAATCTTGCTTAGTAAAACTAAAACTAAATAAATTAATAAATAAAAATAATAATGTTTCTTCTTTCTTTTCTTCTTTTAGATTGTTTATGTTCCGTTACTCTAAGTTTAACAATGCTGTTATAAAGCTTTAATACAATAATTAGTTTTGTTTTAACTCTCAATTTATAATTTTATGACAACTTTACCAGAGTCAAGTGAAATATTTGAAATATTATCAGTAAAGTCATTCGTCAAGTGGGCTGTCGTTGGTTTTGAAGGGAAAATGGTGGAATTATCCCTTCAAAACTTGAAAACGAAATCTATCATTTTAAGGAAATCACTTTATACACTTTTATTCTAATGGCTCACACTTGATGCCACGACCACAAGTATTATTGGTTAAAATTCCACCAAAATTAAACAACACAAGAAAAACCATTAAAAGAATAAATACGATGTTTCCTTTACAAATGACAGAACTCGAATCCAGAATACAGATTCAACGTCGTTACGAAATAATCTGACATTTAGACCAATGTCTTTATAAAGATCTAGATCTTAGCGAGCAGGAACCACTTTCACTTTATGATTGGTGCTAGTCTATTGCCAATTTGAAATTTAAATGCTTTGTAGAATAATTATGCTAAACAAATGAGCATATTGTTTTTATTACAAAGAACTGGCCACGATATTGTTTTAAATAATCATTTTGTTTTTAATTTAGGACGTTTTAGATTGCCAGTATCACAATTTAACTTGACGTTGCAAAACTTGACGTCCATCTCTATTTGCACGCCAAAATCGGTAAGACATGTTGTGTCACCAAATTATGTACCTACAACATCCTTATTTACACATGTTTTTGCAAATAAATTATCTTTATCCTTTATCTTTATCTTAAAACTGCGAAAAATGACGATGCTATACTGGATAAATAATTCAAAATCTTACTTCCTATCCTACCTACTAATATTATAAACTGAAAGTTTGTAAGTATGGATGGATGGATGTTTCTTACTCTTTCACGTAGAAATTACTGATCCGATTTATGGATGAAACTTGGAATATAATTGTCCGTGACCTGGATTAACACATAGGCTACTTTTTATACCGAAAAGTTAACGGGATCCAACGGGACGCGAACGAAGTCACGGGCGGCACCTAGTTACTAATATACCAGCTTCAATTATTTCTTTTTGTACGGTTTGGGGTGTATACAGACATAGATTATGACGAGATAAATTGATATAATCCTTAGCTTTGGTTGGTTACAGTCAAACAGTGGAGTGTACCCTTCTACGTTTGTATGGAAAGGTGTGCGACTGACTGCGACTTGTTCAACCTTAAGGATGACACATCACGTTTAGCGAACATCTATTTCTAGATCAGGGCCACAAGGTATATAATAACAGTCAAAACCATTGTAAGTCATTGCTCAACCACTTTGCAATACCGTGGATGTCCGGGCATTATGCTTATTACGTTTATTGCTTGCTTACGACCAAGATTCTGATGAAATAATGAGCGCACTGACAAAGAAGTCTTTATTTGCGAAACCAACAAGGAGTTTTACATACTTTTTATATGAAACTGACCCTCAACTAAAGCCCTAATTATGTTTATTAAGTAAAACATTTTCTTCAATGATGAGTGGTCCAAATTCACAAGTAGAAGAGTATGGTTGATACCAGGAACTCATAATCAAACAAGAGATAAGTCCAGTAAAGAATAGATCAATAAGAACAGTTGAAGAAACTCAAACAGGTGGAAACACGTGTTGGTACCAGGCAATCATAACTGACCAATAGGAACCAACTTCACAGAAGCAGGTTGAAGAGTATGATCGATACCAGGCACTCATAATCAGGCAGGAGTATTAGGTCCATAGTAAGAAATAGATTAGTAGAATCAGTTGAAGAAGCTCAAACAGGTGGAAACACGTGTTGGTACCAGGCATCAGAACTGACCAATAAGAACCATCTTCACCGAATGCAGCAGGTTAAATAGTATCATAGATCTACCAAGCCCTCATAATCAGACAGGAGTATTAGGTCCATAGTAAGAAATAGATTAGTAGAATCAGTTGAAGAAGCTCAAACAGGTGGAAACACGTGTTGGTAACAGGCATCAGAACTGACCAATAAGAACCATCTTCACCGAATGCAGCAGGTTAAATAGTATCATAGATCTACCAAGCCCTCATAATCAGACAGGAGTTTTAGGTCCAATGAGGAATAGATCAATAAGAATAGTTGAAGAAACTCAAACAGGTGGAAACACATGTTGGTACCAGGCAATCAGAACTGACCAATAGGAACCAACTTCACCGAATGCTGCCAGGTTGTCATGAGGTTGAGGTCTCAGAAAGATCAATACTTGAAATGAAACTCAAACAGGTGGATCCTCTGTTAGGACCAGGGAATCATAACTGGCATGGGAAAATTATAAAAATTGAAAAAAAATGTGAAGCCAACAGGTTGATCAGACACGCTGGTACTAGGCTTTCATAACAGATGGAAAGTATTCCTTACAACAGGTGGAAAGATTAGCAACAGTTCCACTATACCAGAGTTTTTTGAACTAGCTTCCGCCCGTGACTTAATTCGCATGCCTTTGGATCCCGTTGATTTTCCGGAATAAAAAGAAGCCTATAATATTATTAATACAGGTTACGGACAATATATATTCTAAGTTTCATCCAAACCGGATCGGTACAAACATCCATAAATGATACATCTTCCTTGTTCTCAGTGGCGGATTAGCCACGTAGCAGGTATAGCAAATGCTACGGGCCCCACGCATTTGGGTGCCCCGCGCACCATCGCTTACTACTGACCGTAAAACGTAAAATCTATCAACTTTTACAAATCATATTGCTCAAAAACACCAAAAAATTTCGCGGCTCGCTTCGCTCGCCGATGAGTACTTATATCCTTATTTACTTGAAGACAATAATGTACTGTAAAATCTTAATTTTCGGTAAAGCTCAAGCTACTCAAGGGCCCCTTGATAGAAGTTGCTACGGGCCCCGCGCTGACTTAATCCGGCACTGCTTCTTCTATTCTTCTAAATATATAAACCACTTTTGAAGCTGACTGACAATCAACGCAAAGCCTAAACTATAAGTCCTAGAGGTATGAAATTTGGAGGATAGTATAGTGTATATATATATATAGTGTAGGGGTGCACTAAGAATGAAATTTTGAAAAGTCGCACCCTAAAGGGTCTAAAATAAGGATCAAAGATTTTAACCAAATAATGCGTATGCTGCTACCACTCGAGCAAAACCACGGGCGACAGCTAGTTAGTAGGATAAAAGGTAAAGAAATCAATATGATAAATCCCGCCCTCAGACCCTAACAAGTGGTTGTAACAGGTTGTTGGGATTCCCAGTACCAGGGTGTCATATCTTTGAAGGTGGAGAATGTATAATCGATGACCAGCCATGCTTCCAGCTTCCAACAAGTGGTAGCCACCTGTTTTTACCACCTACTTCTAAACTTATTTATTTTTCCTACTTTTATGGTATCCTGGTACCGAGAGCTCTGAACAACTTGTTGGTTCAAACACTTAAGAAAAATAATATTACATCACTAGCTGTTGTCCGCGGCTATGCTCGCGTAGTAGCAGCATTATAACAGATTTGATTTTTTTTAATAATTCTGAATGTCGAGTCAGTTTATTTGGGGAATATAATGTTTCAAGAATCTTCTATGTACGGTATATAAAAGAAACGCATTTTTTGGTTAAAATCTTTAATCCTAATTTTAGATTCTCTAAGGTGCGATTTTTCTAAATTCCCTTCTTAGTGCACCCCTACACTATGTAAGGATACTACCGTCCAAATTTCATACCTCTTTATAGTTTAGGCTGTGCGTTGATTGTCACTCAGCTTCAAAAGAGTTTTTTATATTTAGATCATTTTAACTAAGTGACCTATCTAGTTCTTGACTAAGTGGGATGTGCGTAGGTGTCTAGATTTTAGACATCTAGAATGTCTAATTTTAGTAGGAATTCCTGGACGGTCTGCTTGTAATGGTTTGATGCCCTGGAAAACTCCTCATCATGGAATCTGTAGATTGTGTAGCCGATGCAAAAATTTTTTCGTTCTGAAATAGGATCGGATACAGTTTAAAAAATATACGTAAAAACTTCTTTCAACTATTCCCAGCTTAATAAAAATTGTATTCATTTAATAAAAGAACCTGTGCGTGCAGTCCCTACGCGCGGAAGAAGTTATACTTCGAGTGCCACGCATTCACTCTCGCTCTGTGTTTAATATGAAATTAATTTAGTATTTATTTTTAATGTGCTTAACAAATATGCAGTACTTATTTAGTTAGAAAAGTTCTAGTCTAGTCGTCATCTAGTTCTGATTTCAGAACTAGATGGCGCTGCTAAGTTTGTCCGGATCCTAGAACGCGCTATCGAAGCGTTTTGACTTTTTTGGTGGAGCAAAATGTAAGTGTAATAGTAACTAGTAGCTCATCTGTAATAGCGTTAAGCGGTTGCACAATATTGTTGGAAGTCGCATTAGAAGTATAACTTCAAAATATGTATTTATGAATCTTTGTTCCTTTTTCACGCAAAAACTACTGATCCGATTTGGATGAAACTTCTGATCCGACCTGAATTAACACATAGGCTACTTTTTATCCCGGATCCGACGGGTCGCGAACGAATTCGTGGGCGGAAATCAGTATGTAATGTAAAAATTATTTCGATAGGTAGGTAAACGTAAGTGTAACTGCATAATGATAAATGACACATAGCGAACGATTAGTAACTAGCTTCCTATTTTCACTTTCGGTGGCGTTCGACCGTGAAGTACCTAACTGATGTTTACAATCACTACAAGTAGGTATAATAGAAATTGTAGCCAACATGAACAGAATAACAATTTGAGTTTTTAAAATTACAAAAAATTTTAAGGGTCATTATTTATATCTTATTAAATGTAATAGTTATTTTGTTATTTATTAGCCTGTTTCATCCCACTGTGCAGGGCAAAGGCCACCCTATCCCCTTTCCATTTCTCACGATCTAGTGCAGCTGTGAGCCAATCCTTATTAATTATTAGGTCGATCATTTAATTTTTTAAAAATATGATAAAAAATCACTAGCTAAAGTTACATAAGACAATCCGAAATTGTTAACTTTCTTGAGAAAATATAAAAAATATAGGTAATACATATAAATATACGCTGGAGCAAAAATTCCGAGTTCATAATAACGTCAATATCTTGGAAACTAATAGCGACTGAACTGCGCGTAGAAAATTGTAGAAATCTTTGTACAAACAAATAAAAATACTGACAACTCATTCGGAAAGCTTCTTGAAGCCAATGTTTAACTTGATGACTACAAATGAGTGTTACAAGAAAGTGAATGTTAAACTGTTTATCCAACTGAGTTGAGCAAGGTACATGAGCGATGCATTATTAGGGTAAAGTTGCATGTAACCTCCTTCTTCGGGCGACTGACGGATGTGGCAGTTTGTAAAAAAGTATTCTTTTTTATTTAGCCCGTATCTATTACCCACTTCTAAGGCCTTCCCTTTAGTATGTCAGTTTTTCGGGTCCTGCGCGTATCTTCTCCACTGTTTCCCTGCTATGGCCACAATCATCATCATAGTTAAATCTTTTTTTCTGTATAAGCTGTCTTACATATTAGTTTGTAGGCTGCACCTACGTACAATAAAGTATTTTTTTTTCATTCATTCATTCATTCATTCACTCATTCACGATCCGACCATCAGGCGGATGGTTAGCCTCGTTGTCTTTGAGCGTCTCTTGTCCACCATTAATCCTCAGAAGACGTGCTCAATGAGGCAATCCATTGTTATAGGCTGTGGCTACCACGCAACATATAGTAGGTACATAAGTTTTATATCAGCAATTTAGTTCCCATAGTAGGTACAAGCTCTGTTTAATTTGGGACTAGAGGGCGTTGCATGAAATGTTCAAGGATATTAATGTTAATCTTAGTGACAACTTGGACAAAAATACTTTGTATGTTTGTATGTTTGTTTTTCGAGATCTTTTGAACCGCTTATCCGATCTTCACAGAATTTGGTAGGTATACGGATAGTACTCTGGTTTGTTAAATGAAGTAAATCGGTCAAGGTGTCGTGAAGTTATGAGGCCAAAGAGAGTAAAAAAAAAAGTCACACAAAAATATCAAGTGGGGTGTCATATGATAGGGCTTTGCGTAGACATTCCAAAACCGTTTTTATTTTGATTCTAGGTCTAATAGTTTTTGAGTTGTTGTAAAAAATATAAAATCTGCAAACCCCGTCTAACGTGAGCTACCATTTCTTGAAGTTTCAATGATTTTGTAGTTCAAGTAAGACTGGTACCTAGCTAGACGGCGATTTCGAAGCGATTTGCTAATTTTATTACAACCATTGGTCAATAAAAAATATTTGGGTTTTATTAACCTCCGACCATCACGAGATCTTAGTTCGGGGTGAACTCCTAGTTATGTTTATTTAACATCAGGCTAGTTCCATAGTTTAGTTGTATAAAAAAAACACCTATCATTAGTGTTAAAATATAGTTTCCTTTTCCAGATTTCCCTGGCATGTGCTTCGCGTCCACCCGTTGCGCGACCGTCGAGCCCAGCAACACCTGGGACCTGGCTCCGTTCTGCGGTCGCTCCACCTGCGTCGTCAGCGAGGACCAACCCCCACGCCTGCTTGAGCTGGTCGAGGACTGCGGACCATTGCCGCTGGCTAACCCCAAATGCAAGCTTGACACTGGTAAGATTTTTCGACTGTCTGTAATTTTTCCTTTCCTACCTAGCAACTCACCTTCCTACCTACCAACCATTTACGTACCTACCTATTTTACATTATAACACTCCTACCAAATCGGACGATGATCTACCTAACCTACCTACTCAGATTTGTTTTACTTTTATTATACTTATTACCTACTTATTTTAACTATGAATATTTACGCTAAATAACTATTCGCATGTAAGTGACTATTGTCTCTTTGTGAATAAATTTCTTTAAACCTAAGACCAAATAAAAAAAATATGCTCATCAGATTAACACTCAGATGTTTTTTTGATGTTTGTTTTATGTACGTGTCGTACGCGACTTCGTACGCGTGCGAAACTTTCCACCAAAATATCTGTCAACCAGCATACGATGAACCTCGTGCCAAAGGCAGCTTTTGGTTTAGAGAGGTCAATTTGTATCTAAGAATCCACGTCTTTCATTTCAATAAAATATAGCCTATGTTTCAATCCGGAAAAAGGGCTTCCGAATGGTATAAGTTTCATTGAAATTGGTCCAGTAGTTTAGTCGTGATCCGCAAACAAACAAACAAACAGACAAACTCGATTTTCGGAATCAGAATCGTTTATTTAGTAGATCTGCATATTTAGTTTATCCATATCTTTAATTTTAGTTTTTGGCTTTTTTACAGTTTTATAATCTGGGTGTTACTATGTAGGTATTATAAGAAAGTATGTACTTACAAAAAAAAAAAACAGCAATCTAGTTCCCACTTCCCATATTAGCTTAGCTTGGTTTGGGACGCTGTGTTGCACAGAGGGCGTTGTTTGAATTTTTTTTTAATTAAAATTTCTCTCATAAAATGATCTTTTCATTTATCTTATTATAGGTGCCAAATTACTATTGTACAAAAATACAGACAAATCGACCACCTCCATTTTTCGAATAACGGTCGGATAGAACAACCTTACCCTACCCTTACTTATTTAACCTTATTTTTCACAGACGCTACCAACAAGACCGCTCCCTTCCCCGGCTGCTGCCCGATCTTCAAATGCGAAGATGGCGTGAAGCTGGAGTACCCTGAACTCCCCACTCCCGAAGAGGAGAAAAAAGAAGAAGAGAAGCCCAAGGCATAAATAAAACAATAAAAAATTGCATTGGTATAGCAGCGCGCCAAATGTAAATAAAAAAAAAGTAACACCGTTCTGAGAGATATAAAAAAATTTTTTTTTAACATGATTGTGACATTGACAGCGCTGGAAATTCGTTCTAAAAATCCAAATTGTATTTTAACTTTCTTTTAGTATGACTCAGTTGTCACAATGACTGAGTTTTAAAAGTATTCCAAACTTCCGGTCAATTCAGTAACTAACAGTAACGCTATCTAAAATCGGGTTCTGATTCTGAACAAAGGGACAAAAATGATTGTTTAGTTATTTTTTTAGAAGTTTATCGGCTTTTTTACTTGAATACCTGTCTAATTATAATGTTTGTGATAAAATAATTTAGAAAAGTTAATCAATAAAAAATACAAAATTTCTAAAGAGAATTGTTTTTATTTTTACCTTCTCCGCTTATAAGGCTTTATAGTTTCTTATAAATTTTAAGAAATTAACAATGATATAAACAAAATACAAATAGGTAGGTAGGTACCTAACGTATTTATATATTATTTTAGAACATGTAATAGTTTTGGGTATTAAAAATAGGCCTTTACATCTATTGAAGATGATTTATACAACGTCAGGAGGCAACCTATGCCTACACTGTAGTGCCTGGGACAATGTTTAGATGGAGTAAGCTTGTAGTACTATACCATCCTCTCAGCCTAGTCAGACATATCCGCAGGAAAGACAAGGTCAATACGTGCGGAGCTGACTAGGCCGCGGGTTTCCTCACGATGTTTTCCTTCACCGTTAAAGCTCGTGTTAATGCGCATATACATTTTCCGAACGAAAAATCCATTGATGCACGGCCGGGATTCGAACCCACGACCTTCAGATCGAAAGTCGAGGTGCAATCCCACTCGGCCAAACCCGGTGGGTATAGGTCAGCATTAAAGGTCACACTTATTCAGAAATTTAAATTTACTTTATTCATATTTATTTTATCTTTTAAACTACTTTTATCATAGAGTTTGACAGGCGTCACAGCTCAGTTGGTAGGTAATGAAATGAAATGAAATTGAAATGAAATGAAATTTATTGAAATAACCACAGACATTAATATTAAATTTTCAATATTGTAAATCGGTTAACAGCGTTGTGTTTCCTGGTTGGACAACATTGATACCCAAACTAGGATTAACCTGTGTTATGGCGTATCAATGGTAATACCTCTGCCTTTTTTGTTCTGGGTCGTGGGTTCGATCCCCAAGGTCCAAGAACATAAATTTGTGTGTGGCAAACAAAGAAGTCTTAGAAAAAATAATTAACTATTCTATCAGCCATCTAGTTTCCATAGTACAAGCGCTGCTTAGTTTGGGACTAGAAGGCGTTGTGTAATGTAAACGAATTTTTTTTTAGGTTTTACTGAAACGTGCCTGATATACCTAAGTATAATAAAAAAGTCAAATATTTAACTGAATATTTATTCTGGAATAATTAACTGTTATAATAATACACAAAGTGGTTACTATCAACACTTTCTATTAATTATTTAATAAACATACATCTAGATCACTCTTAAAATAAAATTATTAACGTAAATATTAATATTAAGAATATAATTCTTACACAAATCAACGAACTATAAATTATAAATATATTCTATTATAAAAAATTATTAATCATTGAAGCGGTTTTATGCATACTGGTTTAAAACATAACACTCTATAAATACATTTTAAACTTCTAATCTAACACTGATCTTAACTTTATATGATATTACATAATGTTTAAACATTAATTATTACACTATACGATAAAATATAACCGACTATAATGTTAAAATCACATTTCGCCTAAGTTTTAACATTTAATATTGCAGAAAATAGACACCGACCGCGCTTACATTTATTTTGAGCTTTTCGAAACTTCCAAAAGCTTTAGTTACATATAATTACATTTACACGATTAACTAATGCACAAAAAGTATACAGTCACGACGAGACAAAACTAGAGCATTACGTAAGGCATGATTTTATGTGTCAATTTAAATAAATAAATAATATATTTTGGAAGAACCCACGTCGTAATAAAAGATATAAAATATACATAAATAAGATGGATAAAGTTATTCAATTATATAACACACGTGTTATTTTTTTTAAACAGTTGAAAATAAGTGTAGTTTAGCTGCAAAAATATTTAAATATTTTATGACTATTTTTAGAATATAATTCCATGAAAATATATATTTCTTTTACACATTATTTTGAAAATAAAATAGTTTATTGATATGTTAGAATGTTGTACATCACAATCAGAGAAGCTTAAATATTACTGAATAGAAAAAAAATATAATGGTCGTTTATATTTTAAAAATATATTTTTTTGCAGCTTGGAGATACAATTTCAAAAAATATTGGAAATATTTCAAATAAAAATGATAGAATGCTTGGAAATATAATATTCAAGCTTTTAATATTTAAAACTATAAAAAATGGATATAGATTCGCTACATAATGCGATTATTTATTATGTTATATACAATTTAATATAATTCCTCTCATTTTGACCTTTCATTTTTACTTACTTACATTTTTTATTAACACTTCTAATAACACCTGGATATGCCTTCTTTTATCAAAAACATGGCGAGAAACTAACCTTGAACATCACATTCTAACCAACATTCTCACAAGATAGCTTGAAAAAATATAAATGCATAGCAAAAATTAAGCTATTCAATATTTCTCCAATCCCATAGAGAAACTACACTATAACACGAGGGAAAAAAATATAGATTTTACTTTAAAGTTTCTGAGTCAAGCTATGATTCAAAAACACGCATTGAGAAAAAAAAAAACAGGAATTTGTGACTCAAGTGGACCTAACTATCTATAGATAGGATTTCAAAAGAATTGGTCGTTAGTATCATCCGTGACGTAACATCTAATAATTGAAAAGATTTATCTGGCAAGACAAAAAAATAGACACTAGTCAGACAACTCGGTTACTAGTGAGATGCGGAATCACTCGAAAAACTGACCGATGTACTACTTATTTCAAATCCTTTCTCCAATCAGCAAGGCTACTTTATAGTGTCATGATTCAAATTCACTAGATAAACATTTTTAGAGCGATATCAAAAACTTTCAAAGGAGGTTTCAAACAGCGAATTCATAACCTCCTTCGAATGTTTCCGATATCGATCAGAAAAAGAATGTCGATGCAATCAAAATGACGTGTTAGATACTTATTAACAGCAGACTTTCTCTTCTCAAAAGAGATTTTAAAAAGGAAACTCAGAATCTCCTTTGAATTTCTGATACCTATCGATCCGAAAAATGGAATAAATTAGAATAATCGGTCAAATTTTGAATTGACAGAAAACTTTCCTTTGTTTTTTTATTGTTGGCGTCGCACTGTTTGTGCATTTGCCGTAGAAGACTTTCTATGCTCAAAAGAGATTTAAAAAGCAAATTCAGAACCTCCTTCGAATTTTTCTGTTGATAAAAAAGCATTCAAATGAATCCAAATAGCTTGTCAATTGACCAAAGAGGTGAAGACTCTCTCGGTTCTTATTCAAAACCTCTTTTAAACGCATAAAGTCAACACAACAGTTACCTTTTAAAAGATGAAAACAATGACAGGTCACCTACAGCCGTGCCAAATAAGTAAAGCGATTACGTAACGCTTTGCGAAAGTGTAAGTACCAGTTTGTTGCATTACTGTCCGTACACGAACACAGTTTATACTGCAAGGAAGGTTCACCTCAGTGCAAGAGTGTTAAGATCCAAATTGCTTTGATGAAGAAACTCGACCATTCAATTTATGACCAGATTGTAAAAACCTGTAAGGTGTATTTATGCCAAACGCGAAACTAATTTGTAAATTGTTACACCAGAATTACATATTACATACCAAAATGCAGAAAAAGCTTTTTTTTCCCACATTAAAATTTTTTTTCGTTCATGAATATAGGTAGGTAAAAAAAAAACGAATTTTTTTTTGTTCGGACTTATTTCCACGGGAAAAAATATTCATGTGAACAATGTATTTTTTGCAAAACATTTGTTTTTTATTTTTAATCGATTGAAAAGGACTCAGAATTTTATTTAAATACATAGATACCAGCTAAATGTTGCCATTATTTCTCTAAAATCGTTTCTGAAGCTCAGAGGATTATAGAAAATTAGATCCAATTCTTAATTCACTAATAACTTTTTTTTAAATAAGTGATATTGTGTAAAATAAAGTTTTGTAAGCAAAATAAAATGGTTTTCATACAAATTTGGTAGTAAATTTACCCCGTATCTTAGAAAAAGTTACAATTAACATTATGTCCTGATTACGTATGTTAAACCAGACATAATGTCTACTCTAACTTTTTATATGATAGACCATAAATCTGTAAACAGTACCTATTTCACCAATTCATGCTTATGATAACCATAAAATATTCCTGTCTACTTTTAGACCTGTCAAAAACATAGACAGATATATTTTTAAAAGGTCCTAAGTTAAAAAAAAAAAAAAAAACTGTAAGTATTGTCAAATTTCAGCTACATATCTCAATTCTAAAAGTAATAAAATTTTTAACTATTAAAGTGGAAAGATTCAAAACTAATTGGAATAAAATTCACAAAGTCTGTGAAATTTGATAGTTATTTTGCACAATAACACATGAACATCGCAAACAATGTTTAAAAACACCAAACTGCAGTAACATCTATAATAACAAACTACAGTAACGTACATCTATAAAATATACCTACGTACCTATAAAACCTTTTTTTATAAATGTATACAATACTTTTACTCTGGTGACATTAACACTGCCTTGACACTACAGTTGGTAAGCATCATTAACATTGTAACAATAAGCTTTTACACTATTCGCAATTACTTTATATATGTTAAAAGTAATGTTAAATTTAATAAGGCTATTATCTATTGATTTAACAAAACATGTTAATTATTTTTGTAATTTTAACATGAATGTTCAAATTTAATATAAATGGTTAGATACAAAAATTTAGTTTTAAAATGATATGGTCAAATGAAAAATTGCTCTGTTTAAAATTTCAATATTTTGGAATATGTATTTCATAAAAATTCTCACCTAAAATTGACCAACCGCAATTACCACACCTCATTGTTAACATTTTAATAATAATTTAGAATGTTACAATCCTTTCCATTTTGATAAAAGCAAAATACAATTTTGACACATTCGATTTGCCTAGATGACTTTATTTTGGCAGTTATTGTAACGTTTTCATTTAAATGACAGTTTTACGCTTGAATACTGAAACGCTACTTGGGAATTAATACTTAAATTACCATCTCTTACTAATGAGTAATCAGAGGCAGGGCCGTTTTAAGTGGTGTTTAAAGAGTGGCACTGCAGTATTTAGGCGGTAGACACTCAAAAGTTTTTTGAGCAAGTCGAAAAACTTTGTAAAATGCGTTGGTAACATTTATTCAAATAAATATAATATAATAGTTTCATTTGAAACTTTAAAATTATTATTCTACTCATCTTTGTGCGAACATGAACTCGACTTTTTCAATATCTACTACATTTTAACAATTACTTTACATCTCTAACAATTGTTATAACCCTTATCAATAAAAACGTCAATTTAGTCAAGAAATTAGAAGTGAATAGATACACGAAATCGAATAAAATTGACAAAATTTAACAATTTTAGTTTGACAAGTTTAAAAAAAATCACATCAAACAAACCTTGAGAAATAGGTTTCTTTTTTTTAGATTTTGAAGTTTACAGAATACAGCGTTGTGCTTTTATTTTTAAATTAAAAAAAAAAATACGTTGACTACTTTCGATGTCTAGATGAAAAAAAAACTAATAAAAAAAGTTTCTTAAAAAAATCTAAAACTGCACATCGCTGTAGTTAAAGACAGATCCAGCGAGTTAATTCATCAGCTTACTTGCCGGGTACTTCGCAAATATACATTAATAGCTTCCGCCGTTCGCGTCCCGTTGGATCCCGTTGATTTTCCGGGATAAAAAGTATCCTATGTTAATTTTAATACCTCCAAGAATACGTGTACAAAGTTTCATGATAATCGGTTTAGTAGTTTTCGCGTGAAAGCGTAACAAAAAAAAATCATTCACATTTATAATATTAGTACGATATAGTGTGAACCAATCATCGACGTTGTTAGCAACCAGTCAGTGATATCAATTCGCTTATTGCATTTTTCTACACTAACCTAATTGGAACTAATGGAACTAATGGAACTGTTTGAGCTAGTTCACCCTTCCCCGTTCCATCACCAGACCACTAGGCGTACGGAGACGAGACACCCGTTCATGGTTGATATGCCACCAATTGGAAACTAAACGCTTTGCGTCTACATTTATTATGCGGACAGCCAAAGAGTGGAACTCCTTGCCGGCGTCTGTGTTCGCGAATGAATATAATTTGGAAGTTTTCAAGAGTAGAGTGAATAGGTATCTTCTAGGTCACCATGCTACATCGCCGACCACATCATTGCTTAACATCAGGTGAGATTGTGGTCAAAGGGTTGCCTATATAGTATAAAAAAAAATGACAGCATTAATCATATCCGTCCTTATTATTTCAGTTTATGAGAAAGGGACGGCAACATTTTTAGTGCTGTCAAATTAGGTTAGTTTTGAAAAATGAAACAATCGAATCGATACCATTAACAATGCAAATATTAGCGTGTATTTCAATTTTTTAAATATACAGTCACTAACACAAGTTAATAAAAAAATTAAGACTGTTTTGGGATCTTTGTGACTATTACTTTAGTAAGTTTTGAGAGCGTTAAAGTAGATCTTACCCTGAAACTTATTTAGCTTATTCCAAAAATCTCATACTAGTTCTGGAAGTCTCACTCAGGGGATGTTAAGGGGATTTTTGGACAAAAAGTTGAGAAATCCCCTTCGCAGGAGGAACTCACAGGGGATTTATGGAAAAAAACTATTTCACAAAAGAGCAAAACGTTGTAAAATTTTGTACTTAGACTTTAAATCTCATTTTTTATTGACCATTGTTTTTGACTGTTCTCTTTGACGGCTTCTAATACACAACGGCTTAGCCATAATATTTCAACAGTGTATTACTGACTGATGTTACTAACAAGATTCGTAATGCCGGCCACATACGTAGCGGTATAACTGAACGGTATACCGGAACTGAAGGCTTGTGCAAGTATACCTAACGTCCATAGTGACCACACACGATTCAAGTATGTCTGTGCAGTCTCAGTTCTGCGCCTGTGACAAACCGAAGAAGTCGTGTTGTGCAATAAGTATTTTGTGAAATATGGTATTCGTTACTTTTTATTTGCCATAGACATGGTAACTTCCTGTATAAATCTATAAGCTCTTCTCAATACTCAATACTCAATATATTTATTGCTTTCACATGGTTTAGGTAAATTTTACATTGGTGGTGGATGTAAATAGATATTTGTCTCATGCTTAGGGTATAGCAATATGAAGGCAGGCCGAGATTTATAGATAGCAAGTAGATCGCTAATTAGTTCTAATTTCTCTCTATTGAAAATAAACACACAAACCGACCGAAGCACTGGCGCGCGTGCGACTGAAAGCGTTCCGACACACACGCTCATGCATACTTGCACAAACTAGTTTTCGCAGGTATACAGATCGTAGTTTTGATCTGCTTATCAGACTTGTGCAAGTCAGGAAACTTGTGGAAGTTTTGTCACACACACGCTCCGGTATACTTGCACAAAGTCAAAATCAAAGTCAAAGTACATTTATTTGCAGAATTACATGTGTGTGTAGAGATGTTATAAAGTAGCATTGTATCAATGTAAATCTACCCTACAGGGTGTGCAAAACACAAAAATAATTAATACAAAAATGAAAATTAATTAGAATTATAGAATGAGCATTAATAGGTACGATAGGAATTATAGAATAGAAATTACGAGTAGTAGATATACAGTATTGAAATAAATTATAGGATAGCACAAGCCTTCAGTTTCGGTATACCGTTCAGGTATACCGCTACGTATGTCAAAGTCAAAGTCAAAGTCAAAAATCTTTTATTCAATAAAATCTCACTGATCACTTTGAATCGTCATTACGTTTTGTATGATTAGGTATGATTACATATTTTTTTTATTGGATGAGTTGGAGCTAGTTCGTCCCAAGCTTGTTTGTCTTCTAAATAATCAGATATTTTATAGTATGCTTTTAAAAGAAGTCTCTGTTTTATTACGTTTTTGAACTTGCCAATCGACAACTGAGACACATCACTTGGGATTTTGTTAAGGCCGGCATAATACGGCTAAAATTCACTACGTTTGTCACTATGAAATCAACAAAATAAAAAAAAAAACCGTTTTGTTTCTAACATTCAGTGTGAGTTTTTGTAAAGAAAAAAGTTTTTGTCATAATATTTTTGTACATAAATTATCTTAAAGTATTAAAAGCAATATTACTTCAGTATGGCGAGCTCGTGGCATAGCTTGCTTAGCCAATCTTAACCGATTATCTAAGTTAAGCAACGTTCTGTGCGGTCACTATTTGGATGGGTGACCGTTAGTGGCATTTACATCTGAGCGCTTCCGTGCTTCGGAGGGCACGTTAAACTGTCGGTCCTGGCTCTAGCAGTCGTTAAGCCACGACGGAGGCCTTAAGGCAGCCTAAAAACTCCGTCACCAGAGTTGGCTACTCATACGAGCTTGCTTGCTTTTTTTGCGAAGTATCCGTCAAGCGAGCGAAAAGAAGGAGATTCACATTTTTTTCGTGGAATTTTACTTTTTTTTCAACCGCTCAGTCTTATGACGTTTTAACTTCTTTGTAACAAATATAACACTGCCAAATAACTTTGCGCTTGTGAACGTTACACCAACTTTTTTGAGTAAGTGTACCTTGCTTACCATATTTTTTTTTTCGGTAAATACTTTCCAAAGTAGGTGCCAAATAACACCGCAATACAGGTCATTCACCCACCTTCACCTCTATGTCACAAAATTCAATTTATGTATGGTAAACAAACAGTAGTACAAGATTCGAGCGATTACCGTCTTAGCGACAGGTTTGTATGGAAAGCGACAGAATTAGCCATTCATGAATTGAATTTTGCGACATCGAGGTGAAGGTGAGTGAATGACCTGTATTGCGGTGTTATTTGGCACCTACTATAGTATATTTAATTCTCTTTGTGGATCGAGTGAGCGAAGCGATCGAAGATCTTAGTGACAAGTTGGGTAAAAATGCTTTGTATGTTTGTAGGTTTGTATGTTTGTTCGTATGACACCCCACTTGATATTTTGGTACAACTTTTTTTTTTACTCCCTTTGGAACCTCATAACTTTCCAACCTCTTGACCAACCACGAGATCTCAGTTCGGGGCAGTACTAGTATTAAGAATCATACAAAAAGCGCTAGAATCCAGACCAGGTTGTTTTTCTAGGCTCTAGTTGCAAAGAACAGGTACCTAGAGTTACCTAGTTTCTAACACGATTCTAAATACTCCTTGTGATTTTAGTGAGTTAAAGATAGACCCGTTCAGCTCCTGCAGTCCCGTTTTGGATCTGGCTTCGGTTGTGGCAGAGGCACCATCATGTCATAGAAAGCTACGTTCAACTGATGGGTGACTTCTAGCAGAGCACCGGTGATCTAGTGATAGCAACCCCGCCTTCGATCCTTAGACCGTAGGTTCAAACTTCAAACCTGATTTTTCTATTTAGAAAAATATGCGCAATGCCAGTGCTCTCAAATCAGGGAAACATTGTGAGGAAACCCTTTGCTTATTCAGCTCGTTCCGTATTGACGTTGTGTTTGTGTATGTGTACTAGACTGAGAGGATAGTATAGTACTACAAGCCTACTGCATCTAAACATGTGCCAGCCATTGCAGCGTACAGTTCTACTGCATCTAAACATATACCAGCTACTGCAAAGGTCGGTTTAGTGTAAGTATTCACAGCCGTAAAGTTATTTGGCGTTTATGTGTGGTGTTTATTCTGGCTTAAGGCGATGCCACTGCACGATGGTCTGTCGAGGTTTTGTAATCATGTCCTGCCAGTGTTTTGTTTCGGTCGCGCCTGAGCCGTTTTTACCTGAAAAATAACAAACAAGTCTTAGTACAAATATGTAGAAAAAACATGCTTCTACTAACGGCCTCTGTATTGCTGGAGTAATTAATTGCTGTTTTGGACTACAGTTATTTAGTCCCTTTGGGACAAAACACTACCTTTAAATTTATTGACACAAAGAGCATACATATATTATTTCATTGAATGTTAGGTACATATATTGGCTGCAAGCAGTGGATTTCTAGGTATATATCCCCAATTACGATGAAGTTTATGGCTAACATAATAAATACCAATGAACCACTTCCCACATGCTTACTTTAGAATCGGTTACATACGATTTCGTAGATTCAGCTCTCATCTACTGCACAATTAGTGCACAACTCTGTGCGGTGTCTATTGCACGTTTTGTTCGACAAAGCAACTTACCAGCAAGTAGTATCCGGCCAATCAACTCGTTCCTTCCGATATTGTCGAAGTCCATGACCTGCACGTCCAGGGAACACTCTCGTATCTTCTCCCAGGGTACGTTGAATGAGAAGGAGTCGTTGAAGACAGGGTTCAAGGTGCATTTAAAGATGGCTGTCTTGCGTTTCTCGATGCGTTTGTCCCCGAATTGCAGCCACACTTTCACGTACGGATCTGGAATTTGGATAGGAAAGAAATGAAAATTCTAACTGAGCTGTGTCGCCTGGAGTTATGTCGATATGTTTACTTGCCTTTCTACCTGTATTTATTGAATAGCAAACCACTCCAAATTTTGCTTAAAATATTGGTAGGGCTCTTGGAAGTAAACAAGTAACCACTCGAACTACTGCCATAAAAAGTAGTATGTACGTACGTTCGTATGAGTTAGTGGCCAACTCTGGTGACGGAGTTTTTAGGCCGCCTTAAGGCCTCTGTCGTGGCTTAACGACTGCTAGAGCCGGGACAGTTTAACGTGCCCTCTGAAGCACGGAAGCGCTCAGATGTAATTGCCACTAACGGTCACCCATCCAAATACTGATCGCACAAAAATAGCTTAACTTAGATAATCGGTGAATATTGATTAAGCAAGGAAGCCTCGAGCAGTTCGTAGTAGATAAAACGAAAAAACAATGGCAAAAAAAAATATTCCCGAAAATAAACTCAACTAATTAAAAATAATCACCAAAAGATCGAGTAGCATTGTAAATTCTACCGACCATTATTCAAAGTAACTGAAAGAAGAGTTCCAACCCTTAATGTAAGTGGAGAACTGCCCTTAATTGGTCCTTCAAGATTTATCACAATCTAAGGGTTCTTAAGATGTTTTATTGAAGCGCTCGTGGCTTGCTCGCTTAGTCAATCTTCACGGATTATCTATGTTAAACTGTGCGGTCACTATTTGGATGGGTGACCGTTACATCTGAGCGCTTCCGTGCTTCGGAGGGCACGTTAAACTGTCCCGGCTCTAGCAGTCGTTAAGCCACGACGGAGGCCTTAAGGCAGCCTTAAGACTCCGTCATCAGAGTTGGACTCAACAAACTTAATTACACGCACATAATATAATATGACATCCTTTCTTTGAAGAGCCTCTAGGGACCTTTTCCCAGCAGTGGAACAGTATGGGTTAACAAAAATAATATAATATAATAATATGACTAGACTATGTTTTTGAGATACACATCCACTGAGGACGTGTCGTGTGATGCATTGCACTACTCCCAGCACTCACAGACATAAATGTGTGTTGCCTCACTAAGCACATCTACTGAGGAAGTGCCCTGTGATGCATTGCACTACTGTTAAGTCTCATGTAATGTAATTGCACCAATCTATATTTAAATTAACTATACCTGATTTTCCATTAATATCTTTCGCCTTCAGATTCCTCGCCTTCAGCAGTGTCAAGGTCAACACACTGTTGCTTGGATGGTAGCATAAGGAGGTCAGCAGCTCACCACACTTGTCCTTTGCTGGTGGCTTGAGAGCCTTCCAGAATGACGGCTTCTCGCTAAAATCAACCTGGAAACATGAAAATTAGAATTACTTAGTGTAAATAAAATTATACTGAAAATAGATCGAAAAACCTATGATTTATACAGCGTCAGAGGCCACTGTACCTACATGTCCTTTAGTACTGTACGCTGCAGTAGCTGGCACATTTTTAGATGCATTAGTACTGTACGCTGCAGTAGCTGGCACATTATTAGATGCATTAGTACTGTACGCTGCAGTGGCTGGCACATGTTTAGATGCAGTAGTAATATACTCTGGAGTGGCTGGCACATGTTTAGATGCATTAGGCTTGTAGTATTATACCATCCTCTCAGTCTAGTACACATACGCAAACACAACGTCAATACGGAACGAGCTGCCTAAGCCAAGGGTTTCCTCACGATGTTTTCCTTTATCGTAATGAAATTTATAGGTATTTATTCATGTTTATTTTGAACGTACCTAAATTCTAACAAACGGTCGAGATTTGCTAAACTTATTTACGTTTCAAAGTTACCTTTTCGAACGTATTTACTTTACAATTCAGACCTTCCTATTTACGTCGTCAGTAGGCTCATAATTTATTCAACAAACTTTTTGCATTCACCAAAGAGGTTACTACACTAACCAATAAATGAAGTTTTAGTGTTTTTTTTCTACTTTTTGTTTAGAAGACTTGTTTGGATCAAAATGATATTTATGCTGAACCTTACTGTGAGCCTTGGTCTTGCGCTACCGCTGCGTTGTGCATTACGATCGCGATACCAAGGACAAAAAATAAAGCTTGTTCTTAGAAAATACAAATTTTATTTTGACGCTCATAAGTTTCATGAATTATCCAAGTTTTATAGGCAATAAAGACACCGTTTAGCTAAAATTACAATATTATTATAATTTAATGCCATTTACAATAACTTTTACATCCTCTTAAGTAAGAGACATGAATAATAATGTCAGTAAAATGCCTTAATAAACCTAAATAATAGTTTTTTTTTGTTTCTAAACTTTTGGCTAGTCAGCTCGTTACTGTTTGTGTATGTGTACTAGACTCAGAGAATGATATAGTACTACAAGCCTACTGCATCGAAACATGTGCCAGCCACTGCAGCGTACAGTTCTACTGCATCGAAACATGTGCCAGCCACTGCAGCGTACAGTACTACTACATCTACACATGAGCCAGCCACTGCAGCGTACAGTACTACTGCATCTAAACATGTGTCAGCCACTGCAGCGTACAGTACTACTGCATCGAAACATGTGCCAGCCAATGCAGCGTACAGTACTACTGCATAGAAACATGTGCCAGGCACTGCAGCGTACAGTACTACTGCATCGAAACATGTGCCAGTTACTGCAGCGTACAGTACTACTGCATCGAAACATGTGCCAGCCACTGCAGCGTACAGTGACAATAACAAGTGGCCTCTGATGCTGTATAAATAGTCTAGATTAGGTGCAAAGGCTTGATTGTAAAAATACAGCTATGTTTTTGACACTAAAGAATTCATAAGCGATCTAGAGCCTTATCTAGAGGGCTCTTCTAGAGGCGGATTTAGGCACTGTCCCATTAATGCAAGTTAAAACCCTGTGGTGGATGAATTCGGGGCTACACTTACCACCAGGTGTGCTGGCAGCCAAATGCTTAGCTATTGCTCATAAAAAAAAAAAAAAAAAAATTAACTGGATGATGATGTGACTCACCTGACATAAAGGCAGGAACACTTCTCCAATCGAGTCGTCTCTTGAAAACCGGTCGTAGTCAAACACATGGAGGTGAAGGACCTGTAACATGAAGATGAACCTGTAATCATGATGATGATGATGTTTTCTTGGCTGGTTGTGATGTTGGTGCATTTTTCCAAACTAAACTAATTTGAAAGTACTATAATGCGCTGGTGGCTTGCTTAGTCAATCTTTAATGATTATCTATTTTAAGCGACGTTCTGCGAGGACAGTATTTGGATGGGTGACCGTTAAATTTACATCTGAACGCTTCCGTGCTTCGAGCACGTTAAACTGTCCTGGCTCTAGCAGTCGTTAAGCCACACAGGAGGCTTTAAGGCGACCTAACAATTCCGTCACCACAGTTGGCCACTAACTCATACGAAATTACTTTTTAGCACTAAAATGATAGCTGTCTTTTACTGCTCACTGCTCAGCACTGTGGGCGTATCGTTGTCTCAAAAAACCTGCCCGGTTTAAGCCTGGCAAGTTTTCTGAACGGTTTTCATACTAAATCATTGGTATTCTGTGACTAAATAGTGACATTAGCGCGTTTCAGCGCGTTTTTGGCCGTCAAAAGCTTCTTGTTTTCGTATATCTGTAGCCACGTCAATTATGCTGGGCAGCGAAAGTAGTTCAGAGCTTGCGATACGGGGGCTGATAGGCAAGCAACTTTACGGCGGTGTTCGAGGGATCTTAGTCGCCATGTGTTGCTCTCCTGTTAGCCTAAAAGCTCCTCACTCAATCGAGTCTAAGGTGCTGTACCAGACAGAAGAGACGTAAGACGAGGACGCGTCGCGGACAGGCGGTTGCGTTGCGCGTTGCGCCCGCACCCCGTCTCTTCTATATGTTTTGCGTCGCGACGCTTCTATACATTTAGTATGAAAGGGACGAGGAAGAAAAAAAATGTACGCGCCCCGTCAGCGTCTTACGTCTTTTCTGTGTCCAGCGCCCAAGGCAGCAAGTTCTAGCTGGACTTCAAACATACCCGACTCTGCAGCTTCTGTATTGGGAACCCTTCAAAGTAGAAGGTTTCGTTCCACCTGGGGTTCAAAGTGCGTCTCTTGATCTTCGTCTCCAGGCGATGCTTCTTGTCTGGTAGTAGAGTCACGCGGACGTAAGGGTCTGAGGTACCACTTAGGTCCTTAGCTGGCAGCTCCTTACCCTGGAACGAATGAATGAATGAATTAATTAATGAACGAAAGAATGAATGAATGAATAAATTAATGTATATTGAGTGAATGTAGAGCTCTTTATTGTAATTAGCTGTACACCTTACAAACTTTTAAAAAAATGAAACAAACTCAATAGAAATAAATATTTATAAAAATAGGTCTTATCGCTAAAACAATGATTTCTTCCAGACCACCTCCAAACCGGAACACAGCAATGTGAGCATCACAGTGCATAGAAATAGGTACTAGTACCGAACCCGAACAAACTCCACAAGGAACACGTAACACAACATGTATATACACATAGCTATTACTTCATAACTTTGTATATGGACGCTGCAACTGAATATCCGGTAGGAAAAAATCAATAGGTAAGTAACTTTGTTCTTGCCGATGAGAAAAGTTGGAGTATCTGATTGAAACTTTCAAGTACTTTAGTTACTTACGTAACGATAAGATGTTGAAGAAGCTACGCTTAAGTTGTATTACCCGTACTCTTAAACTGAAGAAAATCTGTAAACTGAGTCTAATGCCTCGTATCGTAAGCTTCAACTTCAACTTCTTGGTTTGTGGCTTTTGTGGCTAGTCGTCACAATTCTGCCAGTTTGAACTGCTTTCGCTGCCCAGCTTAATGTCAAGTGACGTGCCTACAGATATACGAAAACAAGAAGCTTTTGACGGCAAAAAAACGAGCTGAAACGCGCTAATGTCACTATTTAGTCACAATACATATTCTGTGACTAAATAGTGACATTTTGTATGTATTTAGTATGAAAACGGTTCAGAAAACCGACTTGCTAACGTTTCGGAAAAAAGATTTGGGAGAAATTCTCCCAATTGTCACTTTTGATTTTAATATGTTTGTTACTGACGTTTCGGACAAAATCAAATGGAAGCTGTTGAGTACAGTCAGGTAAACAATTTTTAAGCAAAATATGATATAGCTATTTAAATTTGCTCCCCTGGCACGTTTTTGTGAGATAGCGATTGCCGATTCAGTCCACCTTCTTGCTTATGTAGAGGGGTGTTCTTTTTGGTTGGAAATAAGCCGACCAAAAAAAACCTCTAATCTTTGTCTTTTTGCTTAAAACTTGTATGGATTATTATTGATTTCTAAGGCCTAGCTAGATATAATATTATAATATAGCTAGATCCTTGTGTTTGAATCTGGTAAACAAAAGATATAGTCTAAAGTTAGCTCAGCAACTTATCACACTGAAATCGTGATGGTGTATTTTACATGTCATTATTATCATGGAAAAGTAAACAGGACGTGAAAAGAATTTGAATAAACAATAACATTGTTAGCTATGACCATTGGAAGTCCTTTGCCCAGCAGTGGGACGAGTTCAGTTAACAAAAAAAATATATATATTATATATTTTACTGTGTAACCTAATAAACGCCCAAAATTTGCAAAAGACAATGTCTACAAATGTATGGGGATTAGACCAAATTGTTTTAAAGAATAAATTTAAGAAGTTCTTAATTTGACTGTATTTTTGTCACAAGATGCGATGCCTCATCTTTAGACTTAGTAGGCTTGTAGCACCTATACGATCCTCTTAGCCTAGTCGGCCTTAACTTCTGCAACTGTTAGCAGTGCAACGTAGAACCAACCTCTTTGAGCTATAATGAGTATTGGTTTGCTCTGACCAGAGTGTTTGAAAATGGAAGACCGCCGATGACACGACGAGCGAAGGCAGCGAGACGTGTCAGTCGAAAACAATGGCAAAATAAGTGTGGATGTGAAATACGAATTATCATGGAAAAACTATGAATAATACACAAAAGCTCCGTTGATTACTGTTTGAGCTTATACAACGTTTCTCTAAATGTTTTTCTTCACAGTTTAAGATGACTGGCTCGTATTTTATCAACGGAAAAAATCGAATCCTTTTCATCTGTGATCGACGCAGTTTAATTTTACACAATGCACGTCGATGGACATGCTCTGTGAGAAAATATAATTATCATAGACAGATTTGCCCATTTAACCTTTGCCGTGCCATCTGCTTATTCTGTTCCAAAACTGGATACTAAGGCTGTGACCACAGTAGGCAAACTGTTAGCGGCCGACTGAGCATAAAAGCAGCAAAACTAAAAACTAAAGTGAGCATAAAACTAGCAAACTGTGGACACTGAATTTCAAATTATATGGAAGGGCGTACTAAACCGATACGCCGCAAACTAAATCGGCCGCTAACAGTTTGCCTACTGTGGACACAGCCTTAAAATCCTGAAAAATCAAAATACCTGAATGATCCTCAATATCAGAGTGGTGTTCTGGAAGTCGTACTCCAACGAGAAGTGGATCTGCCCCACGTTCTCTGACGGCTCCGAGTTGTCAATGTACATATCCACCAGAGAGATCGACCGGTTCTGAAGGAACGCCATCTGTTAGCGCAAAGTGAAACCACTTTAAACTAGCGCTAACCGAGGAGCTCTGAAGTAGGTGATGCGAAGTGAACTTGAAGTCAATGGGAATGAAGTGAAGTCATTGGGAATGAAGTGTAGTCGACTGGAATATTGATGTAGTCATTGGTAATAAATAAATAAAAAATTAACAGCGTGAAATATGTGTGTATAGTAGATGTTAAACGAGCTTCCGAGTAGCCGATATGAGGTGATGTGTAGTCAGAATAAAGTAGCCAGTTGGGAATGAAGTGTAGTCAACTGGAATATTGATGTAGTCAATGGTAATATATTGTCAGCGTAAAATATGTTCGTATAATAGAAATATTAACGATCTTCCGAGTAGCCGATACGAGATGATATTGTGTAGTCGGAATAAAGTAGTCAATGGGAATGAAGTGAAGTCAGTGGGAATGCAGTGTAGTCAACTGTAATATTGATGTAGTCAATGGTAATATATTCAGCATCGAATATGTTCGTATAATAGATATTAAACAATCTTCCGATTAGCCAATACCTACGAAGTGATGTGTAGTCGGAATAAAGTAGTCAATAGGAATAAAGTGTCAATAAAAATATACGTGTAGTCAATGGGGTCAAAGGTGTAGTCGATGACAGGCAATGAAAAAGACAGTGCAGGAACAGTGAATGCATAACGCATTGACTTATAGTCAGTGGGAATGAAAAGTCAATAGGACTATTAAGTCATTGGATATGAAGCATGTCGTGGATGATGAATGAGCTTGCATGTGGCCTAGAAAGGTGATAGTGAAATTACAGTAAATTGGCATAGCTTGTAGTCAAGCATATTCATGTGATCGATGTAATAAGTTTGAGTAGTCATTTAAACAAGTGATCGTAGTAGCCAATGACGGCGAATGCTTATTGAGAATGAAATTGTAGTCAGTGGGAATATTATTGTAGTCGGTGGGAATATTGATGTAGTTAATTGGAATTAACGCATAGTCGATTATTATTTAAGTCAAGAGTCATATGAGCGCATTGTCAATGCTAAATGCTGTTTCTTATAATTTAATCATATCTAATTTTTTAAGTAAAATTAAAACATAATAATTAGGTATATACGATAGTATAGTTTACTCAATTGTATTATAAGTCCTATATTATTTATTATTAAAAAAATTATCAAAGATATTTCAGACAACGCTTTATATTTTAGTCCAAAAATTACCATAGTTTAGATCTTCAAAGTTTGAATAATAAGTCAAATAAAAATGATTATTAATAATTATCATTATTATTAAACAGAGGCACAGTATGTCATGCAAAAGGTTAAAAAAGTCAAGCCCACAGCAATCTTATTACGTAAAGGTTAAGTTACTAATTAAATCTAGGTTAAACTAACTGTTATTTGTTATCATGAATATATTTTAATCGTAATTAGCTGTCAAAACTGTTAAAAACTGTATAAAAAAATATTTTAAATAACATCAAAATAATGTTAAATTTTAACATAATTACGTTAGTTTAACATAGATAACAAAGTACTTTATTAACCTGAAACAGTAATAAGAAGGTAGGTATTTCATGCAAGTGGACTAAAAATGTCAGGTAGGGGTTGCGCTATTTTTAAAACTATCAACTCTAAAAGTATTATCAAAAATGGTGTAGGCACTCGCACTCGTGATGTGTGCTGTCTATTTTGACTATTTTTGTACGTAAGATAGTGTTTTTTGGTGCTAGCTAACTTCGAAACTACTTTTTTGGGGTCTAAAGCGAATCTAGTTTTTACTAAGTAAATTTTTTATAAGTACATAAATTTCAAATTAATGGTATTTTAAATTATTTATCTGATTTTTAATAAGTTTAAATTAATAAAATAATTAAATATTTTACTTGTTTTTTTTAGGTAACAAAAAAAACTTTATTTTATTGAGTATGTTTACTAAAACTATTTTTTTTTCTAATTTACTAAATAATAATCAAAGAGCGCGGCAAAATATTTTATTTTAAAGCTTCTAATACATTTGTTTATGTTTAATTTCATTAAAAAAAATATGAAATGAATTAGGACTATCAAAATTAGTCTAATCTAAAAACTCTTTATAAACAAAATTACATAATTTTGTTTTAAAAAAATTCAAGATTTAAAAAATCTAAATACTTTTAAAAGCTGAAAAAGTGACACTCTCAGTGCTAATACTAAGTCGTATTATTTAAGAGGCCCTGAATTTCCCCTTCCTTTTATACAAAAGTTCAATGATAAAAACCAAGCATTTATAACTCAAATAAATTAAAAAATAACGTGGTTTTACCAACGAAATTTTGGTAAAAAGTGCTAGAAAAACTCGAGACTGTTCATTGTAGCATTTGATAGGCCAGGTTGTTGTATTTTTGTATAATAATGAGAATTAAATAATACCTAATAATTATTACAAATAATGCAATTAGTTTTAGATAAATAAATTAATTTTACTAAAACTGTTATATTTATAAACAAAGAATAGTGTCAAATTTTGTAAAAAATTGTAAATAACATTTTAATTTTATAAAACTACTGATTTGGACCAGTTGAGCTATTTATATACCGTTAGAAATGGTTTGTAGATAGCTCAACTGTTTTATGTGTATTTTGTAAATACTGTCAATATTGTGAATACTGTATTAGTCGTTGTAAATTCATATTTAAATTCTATCACTGAACTTTTTGTATAAAACAGATCGAACTAAAACCCTTACACCTTCCCGCGAAGCGTACAAGCATCTTCTGAAAAGCAAAATCTAATTATTATTTCACTCTATTTTTTTATATACAACCTCTTCTACCTACCATTTTTGAAGGAGCAAGCATGGAAAAGAATCAACCGGTTAGAAACACGAACACCTTAAACTAGTATACAGTAGGAGACTATGCTACACTAATAATAACACAGATAATATATCTACAACATCAAGTACAATACTCATTGGATCGTGTCGGTTTGTAATGTAAAGTGTTTAAAAAAACGGTGACAGTTTCAAAAATTGTAAATTGTAAAGTTTCAGTTCCAATTCTTGTAAATAAGTTGAGCTATCTATAAATCGTTTGCAATGGTTTGTAGATAGCTCAACTGTTTCATGTGTATTTTGTACCTAAATATTATTGTACTGATACTGATTTGGACCAGTTGAGCTATCTATAAATCGTTTGCAACGGTTTGTGGATGGCTCAACTGTTTCATGTGTATTTTGTGAATATTGTAAATACTAGATATATTAGTATTAGTTTAGTTTTCTATTTCGTACTTATTTACTATATCAGTTTTGTACTTGGCCTACCATTATGTGTTTTATTGATTCCTAAAATAATAATAATTAAAGTCGTAATTTTTTTTGGGAAAATTATAAACACATTTCACACAGCGCCCTCTAGTCCCAAACCAAGCGAAGTTTGTACTATAGGAACTAGATTGCTGGTAGAATACGTTTGTAGTAGGTAAATTCATACTAAGACATGTCAATGCTTAACACTTAATAAAAAAAAACATGTGTGTAATTCACACGTGGTAGAAGTGAAACCTTCAAAAAGACTTTCAAATCACAACGATGATAAAGAAGTTTTCAGTTAAAAAAAGTTGCAAAAAGTGAACGAGTTTGCTCGAGACTTGAACCCACGCACTACGAGCTAGTCTTGATTCGATCCAATCAGTTAGACCGCTTGGCCAGCAGTCTCCTTAGAATGTGTACGAAAATTAGGGATCTCTCTTCTCGTTTCCTCGCTTTTTCGTTTCATCGACTTTTCGTTGCATTGAATTTCAAATCACAACGGCACTAAAGAAGTTTTCACTTCAAAAATAGTTACGTGAATGTTGATTTATTTATTTACACGCATTTTGGGATGTACTTTAGGACCCACTCATTGAAAAATAATTAGTCTTCTTCTTCCTGCCCTTATCCCACTAGGTGGGGTCGGCACAACATGTTCTTTTCTTCCATTCTCCTCTATCGTTCGTCATCTCAATTCGTTATTGAAAAATAATTAGTAAAATATAAAAAAACACAAATTAATATTATAAAAAAAAAAATCTTGAGTTTTGATTTATATGCTGCTTAGGTCAAGTTTCTCCTGATACAAACTGCAAAGTAATTTGTGTGAATACCGTCAGTGTGTCACTTGAGTAGAACAACAACCAAGATTGTTTTTTTTTTCAGGATTTACGGATGTTTCATCTATACGGCTGTTATAAGACAGTCACCGTCTTTTGGAAACCAAGGTTGAAATAACGTCATTATTTGTGTTTCGTGATGATACAATAAAATTAAGTAAATCCGTCCAGTTTGGACACAATACCTACCTACTTTGTTTATATGTATAAAAAAAATATGACCTACTAGCTGATACCCGCGACTTCGTACGCGTGCGAAACTTTCCACCAAAATATTTGTCAACCAGCATACGATGAACCTCGCAGCAAATGGCTGCTTTTGGTTTAGAGAGTTCAATCTGTATCTAAGAACTCACGTCTTTGATTTCAATAAAATATAACCTACTAGTTGGTGCCCGCGACTTCGTCCGCGTGGAATAGTGTCTTTGAGTAGCATACCTTTTAAAAACCTTGATTTTATATCGAATCAACAGCTTAAAAATAAGTATCAAGCTTCTAGCTCTAAAAATGACGATACTTACATACAACTTTCTAACCCCCCTTTAAACCTTTTCCAACCCTTTTTTCGCATTAAAAAGTAGCCTATGTCCTTTCTCAGGCTCTAGACTATCTGTGTAAAAAAATTCATTCAAATCGGTTCAGTAGTTTTGGCGTGAAAGCGAGACAGACAGACAGAGTTACTTTCGCATTTATAATATTAGTAGGGATAAAGATGTTTTTTTTTTTTTTTTTTATGCCATAGCTGTCAGACGAGCAGGCGGGCCACCTGATGGAAAGTGGTCACCGCCGCCCATGGACACCTGCAACACCTGCATATGTTTAGTAAGGTTTGATAATGATGAACTGTTTTTTTCTTCGATGCATTGTCTCACTGAGCACATCCACTGGGGACGTGCCCCGTGATACATTGCACTGCGTCCACCACTCTGGGACATGTCGGTGTTAAGTATCATGTGTGTGTAATCGGCCATACCCTTCAAACCGGAACACAGAAAGGCGAGCATCGCCGTTTCAAAACATGTTTGTTCAAAACTCAACAGGTAGTTGATCGAGTAAGCGAAGCGAACGAGATCTAAGTGACAACTTGGACAAAAATGCTTTGTATGTTTGTATGTTTGTTCGTCGAGATCTTTTGAACCGCTTATCCGATCTTCACAGAATTTGGTAGGTATACGGATAGTACTCTTAAGTTTTACTGGTTTTAAAAATGAAGTAAATCGGTCAAGGGGTTGGAAAGATAAGAGGTTCCAAAGAAAGTAAGAAAAAAAAGTCGCACCAAAATATCAAGTGGGGTGTCATATGATAGGGGTTTGTTTAGACATTCCAAAACCGTTTTTATTTTTATTCTAGGTCTAATAGTTTTTGAGTTGTTGTAAAAATTATAAAATTGGAAAACCCAGTATAACGTGAGCTACCATTTCTTGGAGTTTCAATGATTTTGTAGTTCAAGTAAGACTGGTACTTAGTTAGACGGCGATTTCGAAGCGATTTGCAAAGTTCATTGCAACCATTGGTCAATAAAAATTGTTTGGGCTTTATTAACCTCCGACCATCACGAGATCTCAGTTCGGGGCGAACTACTAGTATAATTACTTACTTATTTGCTAAATAAGTAAATAGGACGCTTAAGACTCGAAAGTTCAAATCCGACTGCTTTCCAGAAAGTTCTTTGTTCAACAATTAAGAAGTTGAATAGAAATTCTTGGAGACCTTTGTACGGGTTGAATTAAATAATTGAAATAACTGCCCTTCGCCTTCGCAGAGAAGTCCAACTATTCTCTTCAAAGTAGTCTCGAATTCACACGCGGTAGAAGTGACACCTTCGAAAAAACTTCAAATCACAACGATGCTAAAGAAGTTTTCACTTCAAAAAAGTTGCAAAGAGTGACCGAGTTTGCTCGAGATTTGAACCCACGCACTACGAGCTAGTCTCGATTCGATCCAATCCGTTAGACCGCTCGGCCAGCAGTCTCCTTAGAATGCGTACGAAAATTAGGGATCTCTCTTCTCGTTTCCTCGCTTTTTCGTTTCATCGACTTTTCGTTTGACTTTCAAATCACAACGGTGATAAAGAAGATTTCACTTAAAAAAAACAGTGCGTGGAGTTCCGGAACTGTTACCTATACTTCGAAGAAGTTATACTTCGAGTGCCACGCATTCACTCTCGCTCTGTGTTTAATGTGAAATTAATTTAGTATTTATTTTTATGTACTTAACCAATATGCAGTACTTATTTAGTTAATTATATGAAATGAAATTAAATTCGGTTTGGTCGGATCCTAGAACGCGTTATCGAAGTGTTTTGCGTTTTGTGGGGGTCGAACTGTCGCTTTTTCGTTTCATCGACTTTCAAATCACAAGAAGTTTTCACTTAAAAAAATCTATTCTGTCTCGTGTGAATCCGCGTTCAAACATACCAAAGGTTAAGATTGTTTAGATTAAGTATAACTTAACGTTATCTTAGCCTTTCTTAATCCAACCCGAAGTATTTTTTTCTATATTGATTTATAGATTGGATCTATATACCAGATTTACCTATCCACTTGCCTATCCACGGTTTAGTGAACTTCGTCCTTTAAGGGTGTTACTACACCAATCGATCGACTGCATCGATCGGTGGTAGAATCAATTAGTCGACGTCGATCGGTAGTTTCTACCAGACCAATCGATCGACGGTATCGATCGATGGTAGAATATATTAGTCGACGTTGATCGAGCTGCTGCAGCACGAGCCACATTGTACTGGCAAACAACAACCCGTGAATACATTTCGAAAGAAATAGATGGGATACAGCCCCCGGCTGTATCCCATCTATTGTCGACTATTGTCGACCGATGCCATCGACCGGCCATAGATCTGAGGAGAACATGGTAGGATGTGTGTCCTCCTACGAAAAGGGAAGATCTTCCATGCCGAGCGACCTTGGCTCGGGGTCCGAGGACCAATGGATGGTATTCGGTAGTATTACTTATGTTCAAACTCCGTGATAACTTCGTTTGCGCGATGTAGGATATTTCTCATGTTAGTTTTTATGTAGCGAGATAGATGGCGCTACAGATCGATTGGTTAGTCGAACGGTATCCGTCGAGCGATTAAAGCTACCACACGAATCGATTGACGTCGATCGATGCCGCCGATCGACGATCGATCGATTGGTGTGGTAACACCCTAAGATACCTACAGAAATCCACAGTAAGCACTCCCAATCTATTTAACCTTTCAACGATGTGGGGTCCGTCTGAATTATTTATAGAATCCGTGCTGTGAATTTTGAAATCAATCGCAGTGGTGACAACATCATACAATTGCTTTTATTTTTATTAACGACTGCCTTTCTAGCCAATTATTTTAATAACCGACTTTAAAAAAAGGAGGAGGTTCTCAATTCGGTTGTATATTTTTCAGTAGTTTGTCAGTTAAATAAGTGTAACTGGAATAACGGCATCCACGTACACGACATTGCGTATTTTGCTTTTCTGTTGTGTTTACGATCAATAGAACAGTCCCAATGAACTGCTATCATTATCATCATTTGATGATGAACGCGTATCTAATTGAAGTCGTTTTTTCCACTTTTTAGTCGCTATAGGGAATAGAAAATGTCAATTTATGGGATGGTCACATGACTTGTTGTGCCGATCCCACCTAGTGGGATAAATGTGGTATGAGACGGTTCACTTTTCGTTCATTTTGGTCTTTCATTCGGCATCTTTCACTCGAAATGATTCGTCTGAACTCCAAATGAAACAAGAGTGCCGAATGAATTCATTAATGAACCGATCCAACAACGTTGGATATTTTCATTCGCATCTTTCACTCCTACTCCGAATGAATGAAAAATGAACAATCTGAACACAGAGTGAATGTCCACTCGCATTCTACCACTTTGTTTCGAGCTCGGTAGCAGACGCACGTCCCGTTATGTCACGGAAAATTGGCAGCAAAATGAAAGATGAACGTTCTTTTCTTTGTCATTCGCAGTAAGCCATGTGAACATGGAATGAAAGAAAAATGAAGCATTTATTCGTGTGAATGTTCACTCGAGTGAACCGCCTGATATCACCTTAATTGCAGGAAAAAGAAGGTTTCAAAGTTTTAAAACAGTGCGGTATTTTCATCTAATATTTGAAAAAAATATTCTTGAGCATTGCACACTTTTCCATCTAGTTCTGAAATAAACAAAGCTACTATGAGAACCAAATAGGTAACTTCATTTTCTACCATATTTATTTTCTACCTATTTGTTCTGTGTTTGTGTAATATACCGTCGTATATTACACAAACACAGAACAAACATCCAACGCTTATAATAAAGTTCTTCAAATATTTGTTCTGTGTAGGTATCGATCCCAGAACCTACCTTATATTTTGTACTAGTTGTCACTCGCGGCTTTGCGTAATAGCAGCATACGCATTATTTGATTAAGATATTTGATCCTTGTAGTCAGATAGATCGAACCACGTGGCCAGAAGCCTAATTTTAGACCCTTTAGGGTGCGACTTTTCAAAATTCCTTTCTTAGTGCACCCCTACACTATATAAGGATACTACCCTCCAAATGTCATACCTCTAGGACTTATAGTTTAGGCTGTGCGTTGATTGTTAGACAGCTTCAAATGAGTTTTATATTATGTACTACCGCGCAGAAGGCAAATACCAACTGAGGTGTGAGGCTGGTTTTAAAAACAATATTTTAACTAGGTGCTTCGTAAGAGCTGGCTATAAAAACTGCTAGAGTTTTGCTATGATAATTTTGCAGGCGCTACTTAGCTCAGTTTGGCGCTAGTTAATTTTTATTAGTCCTTACCAAAGCTATTATTAAAGTTATACTTCTAATGCGACTTCCAACAACGTTGCGTTACGGGATGACATAGTCTCTGTCCTTTTCTTATCTCCCCGAATAGAAAGAGACAGAGGCTAATACGCTACAAATGCTACAATCAAATATAGATGGCAGTGTTCAGCAATTCAGCATTTGACCGCCCGTGTTTTTGAAGATAAACGAGTTCCAACTGACAGCGGGGGGAATAGAAAGAGCCTAATACGCTACAGTCAAAATATAATAGATGGCAGTGTTCATGCAACTTTTTACTTTTTATTTTGAAGTGATAGTCTAGTACTACATATTGGTTAAGTACATAAAACTAAATAAATACTAAATTAATTTCACATTAAACACAGAGCGAGAGTGAATGCGTGGCACTCGAAGTATAACTTCTCCCGCGCGTAGGGACTGCACGCACAGGTTTTTTTACTAACTTCCGCGCGCAACTTTGTCCGCGTCCCGTTCAAGCCTGTTAATTTTTCGGGATAAGCAGCTTCAAAAGAGTTTTATATATTTAGGAGATTTTGACGGTATAATATTTTTCTAAGTAGGTACCGTCATAAACATGTCGTTGTTGTGATAAAGACTAAGGGTACAATTTGTATGTTGTTAGGGTAGCACCAAATCAAAACTTTTCTCATTACGAAAGTATATAAACACGTACGGTTAAGTACATAAACGTACAAAAAAGACAATTACGTGGTTACATAATGTTGTGTGACCGGCGTCATGGCTCAGTCGGTAGTAGCTCTGCCTTCCGTGCTGTGGGTCGTGGGTTCGATCCCCACTGAGAACAAACATTTGTGTGTGGAAAACACAGATGTTTGTTCTATGTCTGGGTGTTACTATCTATACTATAAAAAACTGTAAAAAAGCCAAAAACTAAAATTAGAGATATGGATAAACTAAATATGCAGATCTACTAAATAAACGATTCTGATTCAACGATAAAGTTGAGTTTACCTGTTTATAAGTTTGTCTGTTTGTTTGTTCGCGGATCAAGTCTTAACTACTGGTCAATTTCAACGAAACTGATACCATTCGGAAGCCCTATTTCCGGATTGAAGCATAGGCTATATTTGATTTAAATCAAAGACGTGGATTCTTAGATACAGCTTGAACTCTCTAAACCAAAAGCAGCCATTTGACACGAGGTTCATCGTATGCTGGTTGATAGATATTTTTTATCAGCTAGTATTATTATAATAACGAAAAACGTACCCAGTCGCCTCAGGCATGAAATAGAATATAAGTCATATTTTCAGCACGTTTACGTTCTGATGAAAATCACAATTTTAATTTAAAATCAACAAGAACCGGTAATATTTCAAAATATCGTAAGAAATAAAAAGAAATTGCCTCACTTTAATCCATTATAATTGGATTTCACGCAAAATGACGTAAAGGATAATGAAAAAATCGCAATATGCTGAAAATCACAAAAAGAAATCGTCATAAGATAATTTAATATGATTATTGTTTAAAAAAAAAATTATGTATGTATTCTATTAGCCATCTAGTTTCCATCGTACAAGCTTTGCTTAGTTTGGGACTAGAAGGCGTTGTGTTAAGTTAAAACAATCATCAAAATCTCAATCAATCAGATATACCGTTGAGTAAAATTTTTAACGCAAACATATTAATAAACGTCTATACGTTTATCAATATGTTTGCGTTAAAAATTAGGTAGGTAGGTCAGATGGAAAAAAAATCCCATCGAACCCACTCATTTGCATAGTGGTCTCGTTGGGATTTTTTTTCCCATCGGCCAGCCGATGGGCTCGATGGGAATAACCCATTTTATTGCAATGGAATGTCTAAAACATTTTTTTATAAAGTAAAATTTAAATACATATTTGTAACTAAAAAAAAATAAGCCCAGGCTTTATACATTGTCGGACCCTTTGGCTAAAAATCACTAATGAATTAAAATTTGGAAGTGCTACGAACTGCTACGGTGCTACGGCAAGCACTACGCTGCTACGCCGTAGCATACATTTCCTACTTTAAGATGCAACTGTCTCTGTCACACGCATTGCTGATATATCCCTTGCTCGCTCTAGTTTCACTTTACTAATGTAAAGGTAACTGCGATCTATATTGCTAGGGTTGGTCTACACTTACAGCATTATTCAGTTCATGATTATTTATTTTTGAATAAAAAAAATTCATTTATCTTCTAAAAATATATAAAACTCTTTTGAAGCTGTTTAACAATCAACGCACAGCCTAAACTATAAGTCCTAGAGGTATGACATATAGAGGGTAGTATCCTTATATAGTGTAGGGGTGCACTAAGAAAGGAATTTTGAAAAGTCACACTCTAAAGGGTCTAGAACGCAATAAACGCCGCGGGCGACGGCTAGTTTATGAATAAAAATTCTTGCGTGCCAAAGAACCTGCACTGGCGTTAGCAAGGCTGATATGTATTCATGGACATTTCACATAACGCCCTCTAGTCCCAAACGAAGCAAAGCTTGTACTATAGGAACTAGATTGTTTGATAAAAGACTAATCCCACCAAAAACATTCTGTAAAAAACTAGCCAAGTCTCGATGGAGCTGCTTGTTTATCTCTAAAAAATAATGAAATCTAGACAAAGTCGTGCCAAGTCTAAGGTTCCTTACTGCGATTTCTTCATTATTATAGTTAATGTTGTGTAATTGGACGCTAGTGTCTCATTTTAGACAGATTGGTGCAATGGTGTCATGGAGCACCTGGTTTTGTACCCTTGTGTACCCTTCAACGGCCAAGTCACACAACATTAACTATAATAAAAAAGAAATCAAGAATGTTTTTGGTGGGATTTCACTTCTTTTTGTAGAAGCGTGGGCATACAGCTGAGACAAGCTGAGGGTTCTTCATCAGATACTTCAGACCTTCGGATTTTTGACATCAAATGAAGAGGCAAACAAAATTGAATATTTTTTGTAAAGGTGGTATCTTTAATAGTTTGGTTGGGGCTCTTGTGTTTTCAAATAAAGGTCACCAGGTACTCCAGCAGGCCTAAGATGCGCACCGCGAGATATTTGTCATGTCGTTCTGTCAAAATGTAAGCATTTTGTACCAGTTTTGGATCTATTGCATTAAAACCATCTGTGGTACCTAATGGTGTCGACAAAACGCGCCATAATGTACACTTTTGACACTTGTTAGTCGTCGTACCTCTCTGAGGACGAGATAATAGTCATGCAGAAATGTCAAAAGTTGAAAATTCAAAGGCGCGGTTTCTCGACAACATTACCACAGATAATGCAATAGTTACTAAACTGGTACAAAATGCTTACATTTTGACAGAACGACATGACAAATATCTCGCGGTGCGCATCGTAGGCCCGCAGATCTTCGATTATCCTAGTTTTTATAGTTTTCCCTTTATGTAGCCATTAAACCCTAACTCTGTGCTAAATTTCAGCTCTCTGAGTTTATAGGAAGTACTAGTTCTATTCTGATGATTATGAGTGAGTGAGTGACATAAATGCGAAACTTTGCTATCGCTTAACTTCGGAACTAAATGACCTACAGACTTAAATTTTTTTTATTTTAAGTATCGGCGTTATAGCTTACTGGATGACGAAAATTTCTGCGTTCTGGTCTTATCCAGAGGTTCTCAAATAGGGGCTTGAAAATGCGGCGAAACGGTTCCAGTAAAGGATGGTACGGCAGTGTTTGCTTCGCGCTCGACTTGGCGGGGGCACTGCTGTGCCACCCGATTTTTTTTTTGTAAATACAATTCACATTGTGTAGTACACAATTCTCTGGACAAGACTCGCAAGGGACCGAGAAGAATGGCGTTATAAAGAGGAGGCCTATACTCAGCAGTGCGTGCAAACGAGCTGAAATTATGATGATGATGATGACACATAATACTTATAATACATAACACCCAGACATAGAACAAACGTATTTATGTTTGACACACACAACCGTTAGTTTCTTGATCGAACCCACGACCCACAGCACGGAAGGCAGAGCTATTACCAAATGAACTATGACGCCTATTTTTTTTTTTTTTAAAGTAGCACAGACATCTGTGTATTATCAAAATTACAAAAAAAAAACTTATGGCTCAAAATAAGATGGCAAAATGAACCCTAACACTTATCCCCGCAGCAGATACCAGTGAAGTAACTATTAAATAAATAAGTTAAAAACCCACCGAATTAAGAAACTCAATACTCAATATATTTATTGCTTTCACATGGTTTAGGTAAATTTTACATTGGTGGTGGATGTAAATAGATGTGTCTCATGGACCCTGCTTAGGGTATAGCAATATGAAGGCAGGCCGAGGTTTATAGATAGCTAGTAGATCGCTAATTAGTATTACATAGTAGGTAGTCATTTTATTTAGGATATTTTATATAATGTTCGGGTCGGTTAATAGAAAATATTTTAAGGTTTGTTGTTCAAGTGTTCATGTAAGCGTGCGAATAGTGTTTAGTGTCAAGTTTTGTCTTTGTTGTAATTTATTTCTTATATTTAGTAATTAGTTTAGAGTTCGTAGATTTAGTAGGCAGGTGTATTTAGGTTTGTATGTGAGAGAGAATGTCAAGTTTTGGTTTTATCCAATAATAATAATATGTCCTAATATACCTATTCTAAGTAGTCCTTTGTGTCATAGTAGGTTTTGTCAATTAGATATGATTTTAATGTCTTAGCGAATAGGAAGTCTTTCTGTATGTTTTTTATATCTATTGGGAGTTTGTTGTATATTTTGATTGACATTATGTGTGGGCCGTTGCTCTGCATGTTTAGTTGCGATCGTGGTTTTATAATTTTGTTTCTTCCTGGCCTTAATGGCCTTAACTAACTCTCGTATCTAAAGAGTGCGATAAAGTGTAGTTGATCAGTAAATTGTCTATTTCACGCGGCGGTACCTTCGTGCTGAGAATCTGTTATAACAAGACTGCTAGCTCATTCCTAACCTATCAGCGAATGAATAGACCGTTTATTACGAGTGTCTGTTAGTAACGTTAGAAATAGAGAGGATCTTGGCTCATTCAATTCGAGACTAGTAGTACCCACTTGTTACGTTAAGGTTATAGGCTTTTACATCTATATTGAAGACTTGCTGATACCCGCAACTTCGTACGCAACTTTTCACCAAAAAATATCTGTCAACCAGCATACGATGAACCTCGTGTCAAAGGCTGCTTTTGGTTTAGAGAGGTCAAGCTGTGTCTAAGAATCCACGTATTTAATTTCAATAAAATATAGCTTATGTTTCAATTCGGAAAAAGGGCTTCTGAATGGTATAAGTTTCGTTGAAATTGGTTCAGTAGTTTAGGCGTGATGAGCGAACAAACAAACAAACAGACAAACTCGATTTTCGTAATCAGAATCGTTTAATTAGTATATCTGTATATTTAGTTTATCCATATCTCTAATTTTAGTTTATGGCTTTTTTACAGTTTTATAATAGTTGATCGATTGAGCGAAGCGAACGAGATCTTAGTGACAACTTGGGCAAAAATGCTTTGTATGTTTGTATGTTTGTTCGTCGAGATCTTTTGAACCGCTTATCCGATCTTCACAGAATTTGGTAGGTATACGGATAGTACTCTGGTTTGTTAAATGAAGTAAATCGGTCAAGGTGTCGTGAAGTTATGAGGGACCAAAGAGAGTAAAAAAAAGTCGCACAAAAATATCAAGTGGGGTGTCATATGATAGGGCTTTGCGTAGACATTCCAAAACCGTTTTTATTTTGATTGTAGGTCTAATAGTTTTTGAGTTGTTGTAAAAAATATAAAATCTGCAAACCCCGTATAACGTGAGCTACCATTTCTTGGAGTTTCAATGATTTTGGCGTTCAAGTAAGACTGGTACAAGCTAGACGGCGATTTCGAAGCGATTTACTAATTTTATAACAACCATTGGTCAATAAAAATTGTTTGGGTTTTATTAACCTCCGACCATCAAGAGATCTTAGTTCGGGGCAAACTTCTAGTTATGTTTATTTAACATCAGGCTAGTTCCATAGCTTACGAGACAAATATTGTTAAGACAAGAATGTAATTACATTGCACAAGGTTCAGTATAAGTTTCCAACCAAAAAATGTTTTTTATGTGTTTTGAGATTAAAGGTGAAGAAAAACCTCGTGAGGAAACCCTTCGCTTAGTCAGCTCCTCAAGTATTAACGATGTCTTTCCTGTGGATATGGCTGACTAGGCTGAGAGGAAGGTATAGGTGCTGGGCACGCCCTACTCCATCTAAACATTGTCCCAGGTATTCGGGTGTGTCGTTATGTGCAGGCATAGGTTGCCTCCTGACGCTCTATAAATCATCTTCAATAGATGTAAAGGCCTATTATTACTAGTAGTTCGCCCCGAACTGAGATCTCGTGATGGTCGGAGGTTAATAAAACCCAAACAATTTTTATTGATCAATGGTTGTAATAAACTTTGCAAATCGCTTTGAAATCGCCGTCCAGCAAAGTACCAGTCTTACTTGAACTATAAAATCATTGAAACTCCAAGAAATGGTAGCTCACGTTATACTGGGTTTGCTAATTTTATAATTTTTACAACAACTCAAAAACTATTAAACCTAGAATAAAAATAAAAACGGTTTTGGAATGTCTACGCAAAGCCCTATCATATGACACCCCACTTGATATTATTATACGACTTTTTTTTACTCCCTTTGGACCCTCATAACTTCACGACCCCTTGACCGATTTACTTCATTTAACAAACCAGTAAAACTTAAGCGTACTATCATTATACCTAACAAATTATGTGAAGATCGGATAAGCGGTTCAAAAGATCTCGAAGATCAGAACCAATGGGAGCGCAGATCAGACTGCAAACATACAAAAATAATGCTTCCTGCAACGGACGCGCACATCACAACGACACTACTAAAGCTAAGACGCGAAGACTTGAGGATGATGGTGGGTATAATCACTGGCCACTGTTATCTGAACTACCATCTCCTCAAGATCGGAGCGACAGACAGCGACCTCTGTCGTGGCTGTCTTCAGGAAAAAGAAACAGTAGAGCATGTCTTGCTACATTGCTCTGCCACAGCCGAAGCCAGATCCAAAACGCGACTGCAGGAGCTGATCGGGTCTCACTCCTCGGCATCCACAACACCATCGGGGATGCCGGAACATTGCTGTCATCAACCCAAAGTCCTTCTCCGTTACTTCAAGGAGTTGGGCTGGTTGGGGTGAGGTCAGCAGGGGGACAATGCACAATACACCCCAACGCGGGACGTCAGTGCAGATCTTATTCCCCCACGACGAATTAGAATTAGAATTAGATCTCGAAGAACAAATATACAAACATACAAAGCATTTTTGTCCAAGTTGTCACTAAGATCTCGTTTGCTTCGCAGACTCGATCAATTATGTGTTTAGAACTTATTTTCAACTTTTCGTTTAGAAATCGCCACTATATATGAGTGCGTAAATTAGCTTTTAGTTGATTCTAAACTAACTATTCCTTTGCTAACAAAATACCTATTGCTAGTTTCGTTTTCCCAAACTTGGCACGGAACCCAAGAAATACGAGCCTATAATTCCTGTTAAGGCGAGTATACAAGTTTAATTAGATCTTATAAAGTTCGTCCCTACTTAAGGCGCTTCACACGTTTCCCTGTAATTATTACAATGAATAAAGTAGAAACTCTGTGAGGTATAAAAGTGAGACCAACTATACCTACCTACTTCTACATTTAAACTCAATTATCTGCTATTTTTACCCGACTACACAGAGAAACGGGAGGTTTATGAGTTTAAGGCCCGTATCCCCATTTACTGCTCAAGTATATATTTCGATTATAGAGTAGTTATTTCAAACTTGGCTTAACTCTACCTCAGATCATATAATACAAACATGTATAATACATAATTTTTTTGGACTCAAGTCAAGCATCGTTACGGAGTCTAAGTTCGACTGAAATCAATGCTCGATTTAGCCGTCACCGACTAAGGGCCGTAAGATCAATAGTGGTTTCAACCACGAAATAGAGTTTAACCTCCAGTCTCCGATTATTTCGTAGGATCAATGGTAGTTAATCGGCCATCGGTAGCTTAAGGGCCGGTTTCACCATGCTCTGTTAGTTAAACTAGTATTATATAATCTGTGGTAAAACTAACAGCATATTAATTAACAGATTGTTAAATCTAATCGCTGATCTGACGGCCACTATATAAACCAGCTAAACAAAAATACATCTGCTTGCGTTTTATTTAAGCGTTGAACGTCGTTTTCATTTAGTCGCTTGACATTTTGACGCCCGATTACGTAACACTCTGTTATAGTAGGTGCCAAATAACACCGCAATACAGGTCATTCACCCACCTTCACTACGATGTCGCAAAATTCAATTTATGTATGGTAAACAAACAGTACTACGAGATTCGAGCGATACCGTCTTAGCGACAGGTTTGTATGGAAAGCGACAGAATTAGCCATTCATAAATTGAATTTTGCGACATCGTGGTGAAGGTGGGTGAATGACCTGTACTGCGGTGTTATTTGGCACCTACTATAGCAAGACTTTGGTAAAACTGGGCCTAAATTGACAGAGATGACAGTAGATTAATCCATCGATCAAATGTTTTTTTTTTTATGAGCAATAGCTAAGCATTTGGCTGCCAGCACACCTGGATGGTAAGTGTAGCTGCAGCCTAAGGTGGAGCACGCTTAGCTATAATCCACCTATTCACTCTTTTCTTGAAAATTCCTAGGTTATATCTTTCAGGAAATACTGATGATGGCAGAGAGTTCCACTCCTTGGCAGTTCGCATTATGAAGGCGCTTTGTGCGAAGATATGGAATATCTACCATGTAGGGATGGCATTTATCAGTGCGCCTAGTAGTTTGGAGGTGAAAGGGCGATGGAGGAATCAGGTCATGCAGTTCCTGTGCACACTCTCCGAAGTGAATTCGGTAGAACACCGATAGGCATGCGACTCGCCGGCGATGCTCGAGGCTGTAGAACTTGGAGTCAAATAGTTTCTCGTCACCAACGAGTCTCTTGGCACGCCGCTCAATAGAATCCAAGGCTTCCAGCTGATACTTGGCAGAACCATCCCACAGGTGGCAACGGTACTCCATGCATGATCGGACTTGAGCTTGATATAAATTCAGAAGCTGTTCCGCAGTGAAGTACCGTCTGACCTTAGTAAGGATCCCAAGTTTTTTAGCAGCTACTTTAGCCTTGGATTCTTTATATGAGCCGAAGTTCAGATTGGATGTTAGCTCCACATCCAAGAGCTCGAGATGGTCTGATATAGGCACTGATACTTCTCGGAAAGAAGGATTACGCAGAAATGTAATCGTAGTTTACGAAACCCATAGTTTAAACTGCTTTTGATCTTACGGCCCTTACCCGTCATAGCTTAGTCGATGATAGTTCTGTCTTCCGTGCTGTGGGTCGTGGGTTCTATCCCCACAAAGAAAAAAAATTGTGCGTGACTTACAAAGATTGTTTGTTCGTGGGTCGTGACATCTATCCCAACACAGAACGAACATTGTGTGTGACTTACATAGCTTATATTTCTTCTATGTCTGGTTGTTACTATGTGTTTACAAAAAGAATGTATAAGGGTCGATTCACACATATCAGGGAAGTCACAGTTCCGGCAAAGTTCCAGCACAGCTTTCATACATTGAGAGCACTGTGTCGTCACTTCACTCGTGGTCAGTGACGACACAGTGCTCTTAATGTATGAAAAAGCTGTCCCGGAACTGTGACTTCACTGATATATTGTGTGAATCGACCCTTAAAGTATTCAATCAGCAATCTAGTTCCCATAGTACAAGCTTCGCTTTAGTTTGGGACTAGAGGGCGTTGTGTGATATGTCCAAGAATATTTATTTAATTTATTTAAATGACTTTTAGTTTTACTGATACTTCCAAAAGTTGCATCATTTGTTAAACCTAAATGAATTCCTATGCGTGCAGTCAACCCTTAAGGATAACCACAGATAACCGTCTAATAAAAGTTTGTAATACTCTTACGGACCCCACTAACACGAGGACGCCATGCATGAACTAATAGACAACTTGGTTGTTGAAGACAGAGCTCTGACACTGTGAGAATGTTGCGAAAAATTCACAGAATGTCTGCAATACTTGTTAAAATGAAAAGGTATCAATTATTTGATACAAGTCAATAAAAAAAACAACAAATTAAAATTATTTTGAAGGGAAAACTTCTTTAGCACCGTTGTGATTTGAAAGTCAATGAAACGAAAAGTCGATGAAACGAAAAAGCGAGGAAACGAGAAGAGAGATCCCTAATTTTCGTACGCATTCTGAGGAGACTGCTGGCCAAGCGGTCTAACTAAGGGATTGGATCAAATCGAGACTAGCTCGTAGTGCGTGGTTTCAATTCTCGACCAAACTCGTTCACTTTTTGCAACTTTTTTAAAGTGAAAACTTCTTTAACATCGTGATTTGAAAGTCTTTTTGAAGGTTTCACTTCTACCACGTGTGAACTACACACATGTTTTTTTTGTTTTTTGTTCTTTTTTCATTCGGCATTCGACTATTATTGTCGATAGCGTGCATTGGAAATGCTATTCTTCGTCTCTTTTACGTTTTCATCTCTTTCTTGCCAGACGTTTTGATCTGTAGTTTTTCTTTATAATTTTTTTTTATAGTCTACAGTACAGCTCTGACAACAGCATGCAGTTGTTACACACCTATAAGTAATCACCGGGTTATAGCTGATTCGTACATTCCATTGATATGCCAGTGGGGCGAAACCCAGTGAGACGAACGGGAATTAACGTGTAATTTGAGGTGAAAAATAGTACACAGTGCTTCATACTACACCTACGAGGAAAATAAAAACTAAAACTGAATCCTCAAACAACACACAAATTGAAAATGGCGCCAATGGCATCTGCAATTTTCACATGTTCTTTTTTCAAATAGTTTATCCTGCCGCCGCAGGGTCGCTGTGCCAGCCCGACACCATCCAACACACAGCTAGTGGCCAGTGTCATTTTGCGAACTTGGAGATAAAAACTCACTGTAAAAATTTTTTGGCTTTTGATATTTAGGTTACCGGCGCATAGTCTTACCCAAAATTAAAAAAGAAAAACCACGTAAGAAATGGATTTTCATACACTTTTCTCTCCCGCTCAGATGCGTTTTCTCCCCGCATATTTGTTCGATATGCAATGACGTACTTTCTACCGTAAATTTGATAAAGTATTAAGGTACTTTCCAAGCAGGTGTAGTATAAACACTCTTTTATTCTTATTCAACTGTCATTTTAGCGCGGCTTTAAAGAATGCTTTATCATTGTCACTTGCATGACAAAGAAAAGAGATGAAAACAGATTTAGCAATCATTTTAGTTAACTCAGCTTTAGAACACTAATATGAAAACCCCTCTCACTTTAGGACGTTTTACTCCACTGTTGGTGTGACAAATCAGCCAATAGTCAAAGCTTAGACGTCAGAACTCTTTGTATAACAAACGAAGATTCCTCAGACCGTGTAAGGGTTATTAAATATAATGTAGGTGAGGCATTTTGTAGAAACTCCCGAAATTTCAGGTAATGCGATTACAATTTTATCCTCTCAGAGGGAGCTATAAAACCCGCAGACACGGCTGAAAGGTAAGTACCTAATACTTGGGTGTATACTATCTAAAACCATTCCCTGGGAAATTTTTACCCATACTAAAGTCCCAGAGAACTTGAGTAATTTTTTTGATATATTCCAGATATCCCCACTAAGAAATTTCTACCAGTAGGGTTTCTTCATAACTTCATTTTATTTTTAACTGTCTAACATAAATTAATCTAAATTAAAAAAAAAAATATAAACTGCGTCTAAAATGGACGGATTATTTTACTAATAACTAGCCGTCTCCCGCGGCGTTGCTCGCGTTAGGGTGTGACTTTTCAAAGTTCCATTTTCCCGCTTTTCTGTTGAAATTTTTCCTGAATTTTCTTTGCTATAACCTCACGGAGCCCGAGACCTTTCCAACGAATGCAAAACCGTGGAAATCGGTTCGTGCGTTCAGCGGGCCTAAGATGCGCACCGCGAGATATTTGTCATGTCGTTCTGTCAAAATGTACCAGTTTCTGAACTATTGCATTATCTGTGGTAATGTTGTCGAGAAACCGCGCCTTTGAATTTTCAACTTTTGACATTTCTGCGTGACTATTATCTCGTCCTCAGAGAGGTACGGCGACTAAGAAGTGTCAAAAGTGTACATTATGGCGCGTTTTGTCGACATCATTAGGTACCACAGATAATGCAATAGTTCCTAAACTGGTACAAAATGCTTACATTTTGACAGAACGACATGACACATATCTCACGGTGCGCATCTTAGGCCCGCTGGAGTTATAGCGTCAGGAAGGAAAACCCGACTTATTTTTATATAGTAGATAATAATACAATGGTTAAATTATCATAATGTAGGTATTTGGTGTATTTGTGTAAAACTGTGTTATTTTAATATGACTATGTCTAATCAACATATTACTGAGTTTTGTTCCAACCGTCTGAGTAAATACATACTGTCAACATTTTGGAAACATATTTATAACCGCTTAACAGTTAATCCAGTTATACATGTAAAAATTAAACTTTGCTATTTATAGATAGTACTCAGACCGCGTGCTATACATTTCGCTCCCAGAATAAAGAAACAAAAACCAACAGTGCAAGTACCGTTCTTATCGATCGCTTAGTTGTCGATCGCTAAAGTCGATAAACGTATCGAATCGTATCGTTCCATGCGAGTACGGACCTCTTGTCGAGAAGAGAACCGTACTCCCAAAAATAAGGTCAGAGTTTATCGGAATAATTCGTTCACTGCTGCCATGATTTACTAGTTTACTGTCAATATCACTGTTAATCACTTTCGTTTGTCAGAATCAAAACAGAAAACATACACCATTGCCAATTCATTAAAATTCTACGAATTTGTCTATCGATCGTCTAAGTTCGTAACGTCGGAATTAACGTCATTTTTATCGAATTTTGACGATTCTAAATGTCAAATTATGCGATCGACAAGAACGGTACTTACACTGCAGGTCGGTGTAATTTATTTTGTTGTCTACTGCAAACATTTTCCACTAAAACGCTTGATAACTAACATGGATTTGTCAAGCGATTATACATAAGTCTGGCACGTTCAACATTAAAACATACAAAACAATTGAATAGTTCACCAAGTAAAAAAAACTAACGTTTCGTTCCCGTTTGTCCCACCGGGTTTCATCCCACTGTTGGGACGAACGGGTTAGCCAAAAAATGTCACATTACTTATGTTACCAAAGATGGTGTAGTTTTTTTAGTTTCTTCACAATCCTATCAAAAAGAAGGCTTTGAAAACATTAGTAAGTAAATACATACTTGACGAACTATACATTTGTAATTTAAGCCTCGTTTTCACTAGGGGACATTTGTTCTGCGACTCTGTCGCTCTACACGAAATTCACGTGTTCCGCGCGATGTCGCCCGACGTCGCGTCGCCCGAACTACGTGATGTCGGGCGACTTGTTCCCGCGACATGTCCTAGTGGCTTACGAGGCTTTAAACAAACAATTTTATATCCTTTAATCAATGACAGCCATTCACACAACATCAATCTACGTACGAATAATTTGACAGTTTTTTGACAGCTGGTAATTTAAATATCAATAATGACATGCCTTTAATTTATTTGCCCCTCTAGCCAATTTGATACTCTACAATTTCTAGAGAATATAAAACATAATAGCAACGGTTTGTAGATAGCTCAACTGTTTCATGTGTATTTTGTAAATATTGTGAATATTTTAGATACTGTATTAGTTGTAAAAAATAATTAAAATATTATAAGTAATTGATATTTTTAAGCAATAAGTCACGCGATATTTCTGTAAATTTTCACGTTTACCTTCTCTAGCGATTACAGAATGTATATTTGGCTAGAGGGTAGATCAAAGAGAAAATAAAGACGCCATCTTTGTTTAGCTTTTTGATGGTGGCGCCCTCTCAAACAAACACGGCGGCACTAGACTGGTATAATAACAGCTGTCAAACTGTCATCTTCAACCGCATTTCAACAATGCCTATTGTGTTAGATATCAGACGCTTCTGCTACCAGGATAATGATAAACGAAGACTCGGTAGAAACAAAGTTACGTTTGTGTTCCACTGCGCGGTGAGGCTGTGGATTTCGCAAGAGCCCGCGTTATCGCACAAGGCGGACACGCAGTGTAACACAAACGTCTCTAACGAATTATTTAGAGTAGACACCCAGAACCCGCAGTTATTTAGATGATTTGCGATAAGTTACTAAGTTTTTGTATGGAGAAAAATATTTTTCGATGATTTTTTCCATACAAAAATGCGAGTCACTTACCACGGGCTCAGTTAAGAAATAAAAGTGATCAGTGTCATATTCTCGCAAAAACTCTGACTTAGCGTAGTTGAAGCATAGATTTGAGTTGAAATTTTCTTAAAAAATCTGTCAAATTAACGCTTGTGATTCAGCCTTCAGAATTTTGACAGTATAAAAGCATACGTCTGATACCTAAAACGAAAATTTCTAACAATTTTTTCAACAACAATGAAACCTGAATTTCTGTAAAAGTTTACTGTTAATTTTTAATGTTGGTTCGTAGTTCTACACCAAACTTTTCACTACTCCTATTTACTTACACGTAATCACCACGTTCCCTTGACAAACTTTATAACTTGACAACATAATTACATTAATGACATTAATTTACGGAAAAAACTAAAGAGAGTTGTCAAAACTGTCAGCATAATGACAGACTTCATTTAGATGTCAGCGTTGACTTTGTATAAAAAGCTGACAACTCAGAATTTGTAATGAATGCTTTGAAAAATAATTGACAGCTGACTTGAAGAATTACTCGACTTGACTAAATACTATTTAAAAAAAAAAACTCCTGGCACTGGCAAACGGTCCATCAAAAAGATGGGCAGAGGACATAAATTAAAAAAAAAAACTGCATTGATTTCTCAATAACTGAGTAACTAATATAACCGCAAACAACCCCGTATTTTTTTAACCCCAATAAAATTCTATCCTCAAAAAGAAAATCCCCAACCATTTTATTTAAATCACCAAACGATTCTGTATCTATAAGAAGTAACAAGATCTAAATTTCGGAGGGTTAAGATACCTAGGTATCAATATAACAACTTTTTCTATGGAACCAAGTGTGAGCGTGATAAGAAAACCAGCTGTTTCATTACATTTTGGTCTAGTAGTTGTTAAAATTGTCAATTGGTATGATAGTTGATTTTATTTTTACGCTCACACTAATGACTCCATAGAAAAAGCTGTTCAAATCGATAGGTACTTTGACCCCTCGATAGTTTTACTATGGTGTTATTACACTAGTATATTCTCCAACCCTTGTTTCATCTACCTGGTTGTCTAAAGGCCTTCTTTTATTGTGGCAGTTAAAGTCAGTAGCGATCAATAGTTTTAATAAAACTTACGGAAGGATGCGGCGGGTCCTGGCCCTTGACATTCTGCAGCTGCTTGTTGTGTGCTGTGGGGGTCCGTTCACCAGCTGTTCCACCTGCACTTCCAGCGCCACCAGCACCCCCTGCACTTCCCCCTGCAGGGGACTTTGCTCCTGGGGAGCTGGTTGAGGTTGTCCTGGAGAGATACCAACTGTGACTACGCTTGATATGAAGATAATGAGCTTTCGGATGACTAAAGCAAACTCGTATTAGTTAGCGGCCAGCTGGTGATGAAGGTTTTAGGCCGCCTTAAGGCCTCCGTCGTGGCTTAACAACTGCTAGAGCTGGAACAGTTTAACGTGCCCTCCGAAGCACCGAAGCACTCAGATGTAAATGTAACAGCCACCCATACAAATAGTGACCGCGCAGAACGTCGCTTAACTTAGATAATCAGTGAAGATTGACTAAGCAAGCAAACCACGAGCGCTTCTTATGACTTGGGATGACTTATGTATATCCAATGAGTCCACTAACTAAGCCACTAGTGTTGGGAAAAGGAATTTGTTTAGAATATTCAGTTTTTGATTACCGAAAATGATTTATACAGTGCATGCTAACGTGAAACGGGGCACAGGCTGTAGTGAAAATAAACTGAAAGAAATATTGTTACTCACTCAAGCTGTGCTCTACAGTTGACATCGTAGGTGAAGACAGGACATGGAACAAAGAAAATCATTTGTTACGACACAGTAAGAACAATATTCGGACTTGTTATGACACAGATTATATTTGGACAAGTCTAAAAACAAGACCAAAACACGATGGTAAAATAATTTATAATAACTATTGAAATTAGTTTAAATGAAACTTCGAAAGCCCTTTTTCCGGATTAAAACATAGGCTATATTTTATTGAAATCAGAGACGTGGATTCTTAGATACAGTTTGAACTCTCTAAACCAAAAGCTGCCATATGCTACGAGGTTCATCGTATGCTGGTTGACAGATATTTTGGTGGAAAGTTTCGCACGTGTACAAAGTCGCGGGTATCAGCTAGTTAGAAAAAAAACCTGTGCGTGCAGTCCCTACACGCGGAAGAAGTCGAGTGCCACGCATTCACTCTCGCTCTGTGTTTAATGTGAAATTAATTTAGTATTTATTTTCATGTACTTAACCAATATGCAGTACTAAATTTTCACTTCAAAATAAAAAGTAAAAAGTTGCATGAACACTGCCATCTATTATATTTTGATTGTAGCGTATTAGTCTCTTTCTATTCTCCCCGCTGTCAGTTGGAAGTAATCTTCAAAAACACGGGCGGTCAAATGCTGAATTGCTGAACACTGCCATCTATATTTGATTGTAGCATTTGTGGCGTATTAGCTTCTGTCTCTTTCTATTCGGGGGGAATAGTAAGAGACAGAGACTATGTCCTCCCGTACCGCAACGTTGTTGGAAGTCGCATTAGAAGTATAACTTCAATAAAAATGTTACAACTTTAACCCACTTACGCCACAGAATATAAACAAATATACAGAAAACCGACTCTGTGAGAAAGTTCAATACAGTTGCTACCGTTCAGAGTTCAGACGCAAAAAAGTACAATTTAAGTCACACAGTACTTATGCTAAAATACACATATAAGGTTATATAACAAAAAGAAAACAACGCTAAAACAAACATGGGCATGTTTGTAAAATATCTTCCAAAATTCACGATAAATGATGGATATTATCCAGGAAAACATTGATGGATACGTATAATATGCAGCAGCTTGTATCATAAGCGGTCATAAATTTTCATATTATTATCTAAAATACGGCATGACATGAACATCCCTATTTTGCAGAAGAAAAATGAGACAATGATATCGATTCTCTCGTTGCAGTTTTCTAAAGTAACCTAATTTGACATCTCTAAAATTATAGCCGTCTTTCTCGTTTCAGTTTATAAGAAAGAGACGGCAATATTTTTAGTGCTGCCAAATTAGGTTAGGTTAGAAAAATTCAACAAGCGAATCGATACCACTGTGTGATAAAATAAAGTTTTTAAGTTACCCATTTCAACAGCCATTTGTTACCCATTTCTGAAGATATAAAATCACTGAAGTTATTTATGAAAAATCGCAAACAACAATGTTGTGTGCAATAACACAAGGTTCAGCGTATATATCATTTTAATCAAGGGGCCTTATTCACTATGACCAATACAAGCGCGTTACGCAGCACGACAAGACAGCGGCGTGAAATCGCCCTATGCCTATGCCGTATTTCCTATGCCATAAATGTCATTCTTAAAGGCTGAATTACACGATACCATTTTCTTGTACGTACCACTGCAATAATTGAATGCAATAGTTGAAGCGCAAGAATTGACGTTCAAGAATTGTAAGCAACTGTTTACACGCGGATATATTAAACAAAGTTGAATACAATTATTGACCACCACCAAGGAAAGTTTTGAAGCAAAACTTGTATACCAGATCAAAAATGTTACGAGTTGTTTAGACCATGCAATTAATTTATTGTATTCAACTATTGCACTGGCACGTGCAAGAAAATGGTATCGTGTAATTCAGCCTTTACGGTGACGTCATACGGTTACGGCAAGGAATCTCCTAAGTCATACAGAATAATGCCCCAGATGTTTTTCTCAAAACAAAAGTGCGCGTCAGATCAGATAGCGTCGCCGTAGAGCGAAAAGTGATAAAGTCGCTTTTTGGCCTTTTGAGATAATGAGCTTTAAAGATTTACAAAAGAAAAAACTTCAATCATAACTTCTTTTTGGCATAAGATATTTCATAATTGACCGAGCGAGCGAAGCGAGCGAAGCGGCTCAGTTTCCACATTGGCCAAAAATGCGTTTGTCCGGATGTCTGTCTGTCTGTCTGTCTGTCTGTTCTCCTCTACAGGTCGCATTTTTCAACCGATCTGGACGAAACTTGGTACACAGGTTATATGACTTACTAGAATTTTTTTGTCGTCGGGGATTTTTGCTTGGAAGGGTACTTCCCCAAAAAAAAGGGCAAAAAAGGGGCTATTTGATATACTGGATATCTCCACCAAATGAGATCCGATTTCGATTATTCTTTTTTTATTTGAAAGGTAGTAACTATAAATTGGTCTCATAAAAGTTTGGCGAAGATCTGATAAGGATCTTCAGCATGATGAACAGGTTAGCTCATCAAACAATCGATGGTTTTCAATCAAATTTGAGAGAAACACAAAGGACCTCATTCTACACAAGATGATGCAAAAAAATCAAAAAGATCAAAAAAATCACAAAACGGAAAATGCACTTGCACATTACATTCCTCAAAAATTTACAAAATTAAATAGAAAAAACATCACATCACACACACACACACACACACAAGATTTTGCATTATAGTTAGTTTTCAATACGTGACAGGCTGCAAGCGTTTCGTCGCTGTTAGAATACTAACTGATAATTATCTTCATGATGTTTTCCTTCACTGAATGAGAGCATCAGCATAATAATAAGCCTCAAATTAGAAATTAATAAAAGTGCACTTAAAGACTTTCAGAAAACACCTTACACGACATTGATGATGTTGATTGATGATGTTGAATATTGGAATATTTAGTATGCTCGCGAGGTCTACAGCTCCCAGAGCCACTAGTTTAAGGTCTCAACTCTTAGGAAATGTATGAAAGGTTATGCTAAAATTACAAAAATAAATTAAATGTTCATTCAAATTCAAATTCAAATTCAAATTCAAATTATTTATTTCTCTCATAAGCTATTAGTACAAAAAATAATAAATCTAGGTCCCTTCTCTCGGAAGATTGTTTCAAAGATGTGGATGAAAAACTAATTTAGTTATTTTTCCCTTCAAAATAGTTTACCACATTTTTAGTTATTGATTTGTAAAACGGAGTTTGTGATTTTTCGCTCAGTGTTTCCATAGTGAAAACTATTTCAAAGTCGATCGAGTAGTCACTAAATGAACTTAGTTATTTTTCGCTTGCACGTATTTGTGACAAACTATTAATTATTTAAAAGGGAAAGAGTAATTAAGCCGATTTAGGTAATAGATTTGCAAATACTTAAGTTTGGGAAAAATATTTAACTAAATTTAGTTAATTTTCAACTTGCTATTATGGATCTAAATATCAAATTAATGATTTCTTGCACTTTGTAAAATCAAAACTATGATATCTAGAGCCATGATAATAAGACTGAAATTTGCAGAAAAAAATTGATATCTTGATGGCATTTTTAACTCAATTTGGCTATTTTGCGACTTAGTGAGTTTTCACTCTACGGCGACGATAGATAGTTTACATCGCTAATTTTAAGTACGTATGTAAATGACGTCTTTGAGTGTGGAGTGAGTCTCTATTTCTATCTAAAAGCTACCCGTAAGTATACCTAATAAACGGATTGTCCCACAACTATCCTTTTATACGTAAAAATAGTAACAACACATTTTGCCCGTACAAAATGGACCGGACACATTTGTACGGACTCGGATACAAAATGTACCGTTATTTAACGTTATTTTATTACATCCCGGACGGTCATATTTCGTAATAAGCTTAGGTGGAGTCTGACCACGCTCAGTCTATCTATACTATTTTAAAACTGTGAAAAAAAACAAAAACAAAATTTAAGATATGAACAAACCAAATATGCAGATCTACTAAATAAACGATTCTGATTCCGAAAATCGAGTTTGTCTGTTTGTTTGTTCACGGATCACGCCTAAACTACACCCAATTTCAATGAAACTTATACCATTCAGAAGCCCTTTTTCCGGATTAAAATATAGGCTATATTTCATTGAAATCAAAGAGGTGGATTCTTAGATACAGCTTCAACTCTCTAAACTAAAAGCAGCCATTTGCTACGAGGTTCATCGTAAGCTGGTTAATAGATATTTTGCCGGAAAGATTCGCACGGAAAGAGTCGCGGGTATCAGGTAGTTTCTTAGAAAGTTACGAGTCTTCTTTCTTGTAGGACCATTTCCCCTGATTCGAAAGTAACATAGAAAAGTTCGTGCATAAATTTCGACGCGTCCACCCACAGCTTAGCTGAAACTTAGTAGGCGCAAAACAAACGATAAAACTTACAAAGAAAATCTATTTCACGGTCTGATTCAGACTCCTTAGATAAACGAGATTTTATAGATTTTACGAACAAATGTGACAGTCATTTTGTTACGTAAAAGGTACGTTTACGCTTATTCAACATTCTGTCGAAGCAACGGATTGTCGAAGCAACAGCTTTCAACCGTGTTGAACGGTCAACGTTGATCAACATCTGTTGCTGCAACGGGTTCGACAGTTTCATTTTACATACGTTCAACAGTTGCCTTCTACAGTCATGTCATAAGTTTTCGTCAAATCGGCTGTCGTTTGTTTTGAAGAGAAAATGGTGGATTTTCCCTTCAAAACCTGAATCGAATTTTCACATTCAGAAAAACCACTTTGCACACATTTACACTTTATGTTATGACCTAAGTATTATTGGTAAAAAATTAGCTTCATACTCCATCAGGTAGGTAGGTAAACGTATACGTACGCTATGCAATGCAGTAAGTACCTAGGTAGGTAATTCTACTTAGGTAGTCAATTGTGACTATACTTGAATCTGTGCCGGGAAGCTTGTACTAACTTTTAGTTAATCTGTACGCTGTTGAAGTTTATATTGTTGAACGAACCCATGAGCTGTGGGTTCACAAGCAACACCTTTCAACACGTCGTATTTTGTGGAACGGTCAACGTTGTGTTGAAAGACTCATTCAACAACGTGCAACACGTGTTGCCTGTTGCCTGTTGTCGTTGCCTGATGTTGAATAGACGCATTACCTTAAGCCTTTTCTACACGTCAACAGACGCGTCCGCGGAATCTGGCAGATGCGTCCGCTGATAAATTACCACGAGCTGTCCACACGTGTGTAGGTCGATCAGTCTATGTTCTATGTTCGCGCCGAAACCCTTTGATGCGTGCCAAAAAACCGACAACAAATGGATTCGAGGCGGACGCATCTGGTGACGTTAAATACCGATTCCGGGACTCGGTAGTCTAGGGGCACACTTAACGGAAATTCCGGATGATCCGTCGCGGAAATTCCGCGGGTGTCAATCCGGTACCATACTTCCGCGACCGATCTTCCGCGTAGTGTGGCCGCTATTTGTTATTTATATGCAATAACATGTATTGCGTTCCGCGACGGAATTTCCGCGACGGATCATCCGTCGTCCGCGACGGAATTTCCGTCAAATGTGCCTGAGCCCTAGGTGTCAAAATGTCTATACGGACCGGGTGTCTATGTGACAAAAAGTATGAACGTCAAAAAGTGCAAAGGTCAAAATGTACATATCAACATGGTCACAATGTTTTAGTGACAAATGGCACACATCTCAAAATGCAAGTATATCAAACCACAGACGCCCAAAGCACCACCTCTACACGTCGGCGGACGCATCCGCAGATGACGTTTTCCGATGCATCTGTTGACTTGTAGAGGAGGCTTAACGTATTCGAGTCATATTGCGCGTCAACGCCAGCACGACTGCTGAATGTTGTAGCGTCACCGCGCAGGGTATCTAGAATACGGTACTGTTACGTCACATTTATTCGTGCGGAGAATCCTGAGGGCCTAGTACGAGTTTTGGTGTGTAAATCTGGTGTGAAACGTCTGACGCCCAGCACACCAGTGGGCGCTGATTTGTATGGAGATACTGAGCGGATTCTTTGAGAAGCTTGGTCTACACCAAGCTTTTACTCGCATGTCGAGCTTCTCAAAGAATGAAGGCCCTCAGATGGCTTAAAGACTATAAAGAATACTAAGCAATCACTCAAAAAACTCATAAAAATTGCCCAGAGAGTACGAGTTTTTTTGGTCTGTAAAACTGGTGTGAAACGTCTGACGACACAATCTTTGAGAAGCTTGGTCTACACCAAGCCCGTACTCGCATGTCGAGCTTCTCAAAGAATCCGCTCAGTGTCTCCATACAAATCAGCGCACACTGGTGTGCTGGGCGTCAGACGTTTCACACCCACACTATACACTAAAAACTAGTATTAGGCCCTCAGTAGCCATCGGAAGCGTGCCCAAGACACTGGCTGCAATAATTAATTGTCTTACTTTTATGACGAGCAAAGTCCAAACAAGTTATGTAATACAAACTCTTTATTTTGTAGTGCTAATGAGACAAACAATGTAAATAACCTATTTGTAATTTCCAACAAGACAACACAATCAAGTGGTATAATTTATGAAGGAACTCCACTGTTTATACACTGCCGTTATTCTAAGGCCGTAAAGCTACGTGTACACTGTCGCGACAGATATAAATATAACAGGTGTAAAACTAAGCTAATCAACACTGGCATAGCGCTGCTTAAGCCTTGGTCTCGCGATCGTAACGCACAACGCAGAGTACCGCGTTTGCTCCTCGCCGCTGACGCAGACTGCGACGCAACAAAATACCATACTAAACGTTTTCCATACAATTATGTGTCCGGCGCTGCATGCTGCATACCGTAGTGTTGTGCGTTACGATCGCGAGACCGGCTGACAGCAATAAGCTGAGTCGGAACCGATTTGGCTGCATACAGCGCGGAACGAGACTAGCTATAGTAGGTGCCAAATAACACTGCAATACAGGTCATTCACCCACCTTTACCACGATGTCGCAAAATTCAATTTATGTATGGCTAATTCTCTCGCTTTCCATACAAACCTGTCGCTAAGACGGTATCGCTCGAATCTCGTTAGTACTGTTTGTTTACCATACATAAATTCAATTTTGTGACATCGTGTCGAAGGTGAGTGAATGACCTTTATTGCTGTGTTATTTGGCACCTACTATAGTACCCACTTGTTACGTTAGGTTACCTATAGCTGTTACTTAGATATTAGGTACTATTTGTTTGTTTCTTGTAGGTATCTTTATGTTAGCTATGTCCGTTCTGTATATTCTGTGTGTATGTCGAATTTAAACTATCTATCTATCTACATTGGCAAATCCCCTGCCGCCAGTCGCCGTGGTAGGTAAGGGGATTTTCGGACAAAAGTTCCAGAAATCCCCTACGCAGGGGATTTAGTCAGGGGATTTCCGGAATGAGCCGCAAATTCGTGGCAGCACACAGCCGCAAGAAAAGCAAGATGAAAAAAAATACGGTTTTATGACCCTTAAAACTAACGTGGTTTATATACTAATGGAGAAAGTATAAACCATATGAAACAATGAGAGAGTTTTACCTACATAGGTACCTAAGTTACGCTAAGTAAACTAATATTCGTTATACACAATGGCACCTTCATAATAAAATGAAAAGATTCTTCATACAATCGACTATCAATGCAAATAACTCAATGAAGCAAGCGTTCAAATAAGTAATTCTTATAGCGCGATCACACTATGCCCATGCCGCTGCCGGCATGAATGCCGCGATTAATTCCGGAATGATTGCCACAGCAACATCGCCTTTATTCTCACTAAGGAGCTAGGGCATGAACTTGGGCAGGGAGACGGGACAGCGGCATGTTCGTGTTCACACCACTTCCCTGCCCAAGTCCCTGCCCACTTCGGCATAGTGTGATCGCGCTATTAAGTTACTTAGTAGCAACAGTGTAAACGTAGCTTTACCTGGCATTAATTAGTCATTTCAAGTTTGTGAACTACCCTTATTAGTCAACTTCAGTTCAGATTGCAAATGTTGAACAACGGATAAACTTACTATAAACCCGTTTTATATAAAACTAGCTTCCGCCCGCGACTTCGTTCGCGTCCCGTTGATTTTCCGGGATAAAAAGTAGCCTATATGTTAATCCAGGTCACGGACAATATATATTTTAAGTTTCATCCAAATCGGATCAGTAGTTTTTGCTTGAAAGAGTAACAAACATACTCACAAACTTTCGCGTTTATAATAATAGTTCGCGTCCCGTTGGATCCCGTTGATTTTCCGGGATAAAAAGTAGCCTATATGTTAATCCAGGTCACGGACAATATATATTCCAAGTTTCATCCAAATCGAATCAGTAGTTTTTACGTTTAAGAGTAACAAACAACCATCCATCCATCGTTACAAACTTTCGAGTTTATAATATTAGTAGGATGCACAAAGGTATCTTCAATCATTTCATTGCCTCAAGTCAAAAAAGCAAAGAAGACCTAAGTCGAGCCCTTTTGTTTCATTGCACCATTGAAATCTACGTGTTCTGTTAATATACAAGGTGTAACATAATTACCCTATAAGCCCGAAGGGGGCGTATCCAGACAGACCACCTGAGTGCTTGGACGTGTGCAAAGGGTCAATAAATCGTATTTGAAATTTTCACACAAGAGTACAACTTTTATTATTTTAGAAATTTGCGACAACCCTAAGTGTCTGTTTACTATTTGCGTAAACCCATACACACGCATGCACACGTTGGTACCATCCTACCGCGTCGCACGCACACGCTAGCTGTGTGTAGGTACATTGTAAAAGTTACGAGCTCATTTCATGAATGAAAAACTTCGAAATCTCAAAAGTCGTAGAACAAACACTGTTCGCCATGACCTGTAGAATACCCCCCTTTCGGACTTATAGGGTATTTATGTTACACCGTGTATACATAACATTTTATAAGTGTAAAAAGTGGAAAACCCGATTTCAATTTGATACGCCTTCACTATCAAATGTTGATGATAATGATGATGCAATTCATTGGGGTTGTTCTATGATCGTCAACACCACAGAAAAGTCGCAGGAAAGCAACAAACGGAATATCGTGTACGCGAATAACGTTTTTTTCTAGCTATTCTTATTTCATTGCCAAATTACTAAACCAATTTTAATAAAATTTATATGACCTCTGAAGTATGATCCATAAAACAAAAAAAAAAACATCAAAATCGATTCGTAATTGGCCGATAATTCGCGTAACATATACTGAATAAGAAAATATGTATACAGTCGAATTGAGAAATTGATCCTTAAAAGTCGCTTCAAAATCTCTTTGAACAAAACGAATGCATAAGAAGGGTAGATTAAAAATATCTCAGAGTTTAAAAATAGCACAAAGTAGGCAAAGTAAAGAGGAAACCACAAAGAACAGCGCGGTTGAAAGCATCCTACAGCGTTCCCGCTAGACAGGTCCACAATAAGCCATTGTCTGAGGATACCGCAGTGTATACTGCTCATCGATACCAAAATAGACCATTCTTATAGAAATACTAGCTTCTGCCCGCGACTTTGTCCCCGTCGAGTACCCTGTGATGTGATAAATGTAATCAAAACCAAATACAAGTTATATACCTATTGAGATGTAGCTGTTACCCGCGATTACGTACGCGTGTAGGTACCGATTTTTGTTTATTTTTGCGGAATAAAAATGAGCCTTCAATACAAATTAGTGAAATGCAATGCAATGCAGCCAGTGTCTTGGGCACGCTTCCGATTGGTACTGATTTGGACCAGAGGCCCTAGTACGAGTTTTGGTGTGTAAATCTGGTGTGAAACGTCTGACGCCCAGCACACTAGTGGGCGCTGATTTGTATGGAGACACTGAGCGGATTCTTTGAGAAGCTTGGTCTACACCAAGCCCGTACTCGCATTTCGAGCTTCTCAAAGAATCCGCTCAGTGTCTCCATACAAATCAGCGCCCACTGGTGTGCTGGGCGTCAGACGTTTCACCCTCACACTATACACTGAAAACTCGTACTAGGCCCTCAGTTGAGCTATCTATAAATCGTTTGCAACGGTTTGTAGGTAGCTCAACTGGGCTCATTCCAATTTTCCCCTGACTAAGTCCCCTGTGAATACTGTATTAGTTGTAATTTTCTTTGTGAATAAATATTTATTTTTAAATAGTGAAAACACCATTAGGTAGGTAGCTAAAAGCCAAATAAATCTCAAGTTATGAAAAAATATTTTTCATTTTCCAAGTGACCCAAAAAACTCGCAAAACATTATTGATGTCAAAAGTTTGAGAATAAATTAGAAGTTTTACGAATTTTTTGTTACGTATGTCAACGCTGCCAATAAATAGGGCAGAAGTTATTCATGGCAGAGTAACTTCTTAGTAGCTAGCTTACAGACATTTGAAACATGAACTACAGCGGGCCTAAGATGCACACCGCGAGATATTTATCATGTCGTTCCGTCAAAATGTAAGCATTTTGTACCAGCTTAGGAACTATTGCATTATCTGTGGTACCTAAAGGTTTCGACAAAACGCGCCAGAACTTTGTACACTTTTGACACTTCTTTGTCGTCGTACCTCTCTGAGGACGAGATAATAGTCACGCAGAAACGTCAAAAGTTGAAAATTCAAAGGCGCGGTTTCTCGACAACATTACCACAGATAATGCAATAGTTCCTAAACTGGTACAAAATGCTTACATTTTGACGGAACGACATGACAAATATCTCGCGGTGCGCATCTTATGCCCGCAGGTGTTACTTAAAGCGAAATAAAAATACGCTGTTTCATAATATAAATACCTGCTTTTGTCAAAAATGTAGGAAGCAACCTACATAATATACGAAGGATCATTGGAAACAGCTGATATTTTTTGCGCTGCCACTGACAGGTTTTTTTTTTTTAAGTTATACTTCTAATGCGACTTCCAACAAGGTTGCGTTATTCGAGAGGACATAGTCTCTGTCTCTTTTCTATTCGAGGTATAGAAAGAGACGGAGACTAATACGCTACAATCAAATATAGATGGCATTGTTCAGCAATTCAGCATTTGACCGCCCGTGTTTTTGAAGATAAACGACTTCCAACTGACAGCGGGGGGAATAGAAAGAGACTAATACGCTACAATCAAAATATAATAGATGGCAGTGTTCATGCAACTTTTTACTTTTTATTTTGAAGCTAAAATTTAGTACTGTATATTGGTTAAGTACATAAAAATAAACACTAAATTAATTTCACATTAAACACAGAGCGAGAGTGAATGCGTGGCACTCGAAGTATAACTTCTCCCGCGCGTAGGGACTGCACGCACTGGTTTTTTTTTCAATTTTTTGATCACAATTTTACCTGATGTTAAGTGACATTTACCCACTTCCTCATCTGAAGCCTACATGTCATTAGAGACATTTTTACAATTACTTATATCGCTGCGGATATTAGTGCACGATGAAATTCTCAAAATTATGATGCGATGACGATAATACTTTCACCCCCCAAAGTTTTTGAAAGTGGTCTTATTAGGTGCACCCGGTCACAGATGATAATACCTGACAGGCGTCATGGCTCAGCCGGTAGTAGCTCTGCCTTCCGTGCTGTGGGTCGTGGGTTCGATCCCCACCGAGAACAAACATTTGTGTTATAAACATAGATGTTTGTTCTGTGTCTGGGTGTTTCTATGTATTATAAGTATGTATTTACAAAAAAAAATGTATGTATGTATTCTATCAGCCATCTAGTTCCCATCGTACAAGCTTTGCTTAGTTTGGGACTAGAAGGCGTTGTGTTAAGTGTCCGTGAATATTTATTATTTATTTATTTATTTATTTATTTATTTATTAATACTATGCTAGACCCAGTATAGGATATTTTTTTATATATTCCAGAAATCCCCACTAAGAAATTCTTACCAGTGGGGATTTCAGTTATTGGTATCGATTCGCTTGTTGCATTTTTCTAAACTAACCTAATTTGACAGCTCTAAAAATGTTGCCGTCCCTTTCTCATAAACTGAAACGATAAGGACGGCTATAATTTTAGAGCTGTCAAATTAGGTTAGTTTAGAAAAAGGCAACAACCGAATCGATACCATTATTAAGATAAAAGACAGTTACAAACGTTTCAAACCTCAATCAATTCACACGAAAATAAATCTTCCCTTTCATGAAACGCTGTGTGATGGAATTAGCGTAAATTACGTTAAAATAGAGTTTCTACGTCCGGATAAAAATGGCCGGTTAAAAAAGTCCGGACAAAAAAACTCTGCCGCCGCGGCCGCTAGTGCGTTATTGCTCTTAGAATCTGGCCCAAATCGGGGGACTCGGCCAAATGTCTAAGGTGTGTGATATTGTGACACATTTAGACAATCAGGGGTAAGATGTATGTATGTAAACTAATCAATGCTTACCCATAATTAAGTACATTGCGATCAAAAAATTTTCCAATCAAAATGCGTTTATTACAGTGGTTCGTTTTAAAAACCGAACTAAATACGAAGTTCGGCATAAGAATTGAATTCTTACCTACAAGAAATGAGTGCAGAGCAATAAAGTCATATCCATCTGACATTTTAGCGCGGCTTTCAAAAATGCTCTGTCATTGTCACTTGCGCATGACTATTCTTCAGGGATTCTAGAGTGACAACAAGACTCGGGCCGGATAAACTACGACTTTTTATCCGACTTTTGAAAACGTGACAACTCTCTCACCGTAAATTTCGCCACGCAAGCTTTGCCTGAATCTTATTACATAATAAAGAAAACTGAATCATTTGTATAGAATTGCCTTTTGAAATGAAAAGGTCCGTAATAGAGGAAGTTCATGAAATTTTATTTTATTAGCTTTTTAGGACTTCTGTGGGTCTTGGGTCACAGTGTCAAATTAATCAAAATATGAACTGTGTCTTCTTCTTTCATTTATGGCCTCTGTCCGATGTCCATTTAAATTGAGGGATCCTATACTCAGATCAAGATCGAAATTAGGCAGGAAAATGTTAAAAATTTCATAGAATTTATAGCACTAATCAAAAATTTGTAAAACCTAAGATCGCATTCATGAAACGAACCATGAGGCTAGAGTCCATAGTTTCTAAAAACTTAGAATGCGATTTTCCTGAAAAGTTAGATTGAGGTATCCTGTTTTTGGCTATAACACCCGTATCCTTAGGTTTTGCAAATTTCTGATTAGTGCTGTTAATTCTAACAAATTTTTACGTTACGACGTTACCTCGAATGCCGAACGTTGTAGCGTCACAGCGCAGTGTATCTCGAATACAGCTGCTGAATGCCTAGTACGAGTTTCCAGTGTATAGTGTGGGTGTGAAACGTCTGACGGCCAGCACACCAGTGGGCGCTGATTTGTATGGAGACACTGAGCGGATTCTTTGAGAAGCTCGACATGCGAGTACGGGCTTGGTGTAGACCAAGCTTCTCAAAGAATCCGCTCAGTGTCTCCATACAAATCAGCGCCCACTGGTGAGCTGGGCGTCAGACGTTTCACACCAGATTTACACACCAAACCTCGTACTAGGGCCTCTGTTTATAAGTCAGGAACTAAAAGTACGTCTTTGTACTTGGCAGCTGCGAAGTATGAGTAGATGTATAGCTAGCTTACGCGCCCCGGTTCTCTTTGTACGCCAGTCAGTGTACTTCCCTTTTGTAACATCTCTATTGTCTGTTCAATGTTCTGAGGCAGAATGTGCTATTACTGTGCTATAGTAGGTGCCAAATAACACCGCAATACAGGTCATTCACCCACCTTCACCACGATGTCGCAAAATTCAATTTATGTATGGCTAATTCTGTCGCTTTCCATACAAACCTGTCGCTAAGACGGTATCGCTCGAATCTCGTTAGTACTGTTTGTTTACCATACATAAATTGGATTTTGAGACATCGTGGTGAAGGTGGGTTAGTGACCTGTATTGCAGTCTTATTTGGCACCTACTATAGTGAGTACCTATGTAGGTAGGTATTTTATTTTTATTGAAGTGAAACTTCTAATGCGACTTCCAACAGGGTTGCGTTAAACGTTTAACGCTCCTGGGGAGGGAATAGAAAGAGGCAGAGCGAGAGTGAATGCGTGGCACGCACTCCACGCAGTTGTGGAACGAAGTTCCTTATCGCGCGTTGCGAAAGGGGGCTAGACGGAAAAAATTAAGACCAAAAGTTGTAACGACACTTTTTTCAAACTTTGACAACGTCATTTGAATAAATTGGTGCAGGAAGGAAACAAATGAATGTAGGTATTGTTGGAAGTTTTTGTTTTAATTTAGGTGCTTCTGTGTACTTACTGTAAGAAAACAACACCTCAAGGAACTTCGTTCCATCCGGGTGGGTATCCCTTACACCTCGCAAAAATGAAATGCTTCGCTGTTACACCCTGCATAGGTCACTTTTGCGCACCAATCGATTTAAAGCTTGGTGCGCAAAAGTGGAATAGTTTTATTTCAAACTATGCGTAGGAATAGCGTAGGTGCGGAAGTTCTTGGTGCGCATCTCTTTGGTGCGCAAAAGTGGAATAGTTTTATTTCAAACTATGCGTAGGAATAGCGTAGGTGCGGAAGTTCTTGGTGCGCATCTCTTTGGTGCGCAAAATTGGAATGCTTCGCTGTTACACCCTGCAGAAGCTAACACACCTGGATACTGCCTTAACAATGTAATCAAGTTTAAGCACGCACTCGCATTTTGAATTTTCCAAGAAAATTATGATTTATGAGTTACCTCCGTGTTTTTATGCGTACGTGATGTTATTACATTTTCTTTCTTTATTTAATGAGACGAGACCACCAGATGGTTCAACTGATATTAAGTGGTTACATCTAGCTATAAGTACATAGTAAAGTACAGCCCCGGATCTTAAATTTTTTTAGGGGGGGCAAACGCTGAAAAATGCCGCCCCCGCGAGTATTTTATACACAGCACAGGATAGGAAATATGTATAATAAAAATAAAAATCAAATATATCCCCTTGTCATAATTTTATTTAACTCGTGTGCAGTTCGATTTTCTATAGCTAAGATTGCAAGACTCGATAAACGTTCCTGGCTCATAGAAGATCGCAAATAATTTTAACACTCGCTCGGAACGACATTTATTATTTAAATAAAATGCAGGATTTTGCATACAGCCATAATAATAGCGGCGAAAGGATAAGTACTTGAATTACTATTGTATAATATAAATATTCACGTACACCTAACACAACGCCTTCTAGTCCCAAAATAAGCAAAGCTTGTACGATGGGAACTAGATGGCTGATAGAATACATCTATACATTTTTTTTTGTAAATACATACTTATAATACATAGAAACACCCAGACACAGAACAAACATCTATGTTTACAACACACAAATGTTTGTTCAATAATCAAAGTCAAGTACCTGAATGATGAGTTGTCAATTCGTCTGTAAAGTGTGGATTTTGCCGCCCCCCTGAACTTGCCGCCGGGGGCATGGGCCCCGGCTTGCCCCCCCTAGATCCGGGGCTGGTAAAGTAACCACCAGACATAGATAAAACATTGTGTACACTACGGCCGGCGGATCTAGACCGGTCTGAAGTTGCGCTTTCGGAAATTGTGCGCAGGTACAGGCGAGACAAACCACCTATTCGACCCTAAAAGTGACTACTGCGCAGCGTTCCGAACGAACTTAACGCCGGTCTAGATCCGCCGGCCGTACTGTACAATGTTTGTTCTTAGTGGGTGTATGTATCTATTCTTCTTCTTCTATACCTATATGGCCTCTGTCCGCGTCATTTCGACAGACAATTTGGCCAGTGTCAACTGAGATATTCGACATATTATCAGTCAAGTCATTCGTCAAGTCGGCTGTCGTTTGTTTTGAAGGGAAAATGGTGGAATTTTCTCTTCAAAACTTGAAAACGAATTTTCACATTCAGTGAAACCACTTTACACACATTTATTGAAGTGAAACTTCTAATGCGACTTCCAACAAGGTTGCGTTAAACGTTTAACGCTCCTAGGAAGTGGGAATAGAAAGAGACAGAGCGAGAGTGAATGCGTGGCACTCGAAGTTTCACTTCTTCCGCGCGTAGAGACTCCACGCACTATTTTTTCCAATGGCTGACACCTAATGTTACGACCTAAGTACGACCTAAGGACAGAGGCCATATAGAAAAGAAGAAGAAGAGGGGGTCAAGGAGAAAGCCGACGGACACGGTCAGGAACAGAAGGACGGTTGAAAACCAGCTCGGTGAGCTATATAGGGATATAAAATACAGTATTTTACAGTGGGGATCGAACCCACGGCCCACAGCACGCCAGGAAGAGCTTTTACCGACTGAAATAATCACGGCTGATTTTCCACTCAAATACGTTATTTTTACTCGCTTTTAAAAGGCTTTTAGAATATTCTTTGTTATGTTCCTATTTTAAAGATCAAAGTGTATTCTCTTGTAAAGGTAAAAGCACTTTCAATCGGTTAAAAGTCTGGAAAAATTCAAACGCTTTTAGCCTAAGTATGTTAATTTTGAATCGTTAAAAACATAACCAGAGATTATTTTATGAGAATAGGTACTAGCTGATACCCGCGACTTCGTACGCATGCGAAACTTTCCAGCAAAATATCTGTCAACCAGCATGCGATGAACCTCGTAGCAAATGGCTGCTTTTGGTTAAGAGAGTCTGACACAAACATATATGTTTGTTCTGCGTCTGGGTGTTACTATATATTACTAGAGGCCGCCCGCGACTTCGTTCGCGTCCAGTTGGATCCCGTTGATTTTTCGGGATAAAAAGTACCTAGTCTATGTGTTAATCCAGGTCACGGACAATATATATTCCAAGTTTCATCCAAATCGGATCGCTTGTAAAAATTTCATCTTTGTACACGTAGCTTAAGAATGAAAATATTGTTTTCTTAATTTGATTATTTACGGCCAGGTTGTGTACCCACCAACATAAAAAGGTTTCATTCAAACTGTCAGTTGTTCTATGTCAGTTGTGTTTTGCTATAGGTACCATTTCTAACGAATGAACGGCTGGACTGATGTTTTTACTGATAAATTTCTTTGGATGTTCATCTTTTCCCCGGGAACGGGATAAGAAGTATCCTATGTGTTAATCCAGGTCACGGACAATATATATTCCAAGTTTCATCCAAATCGGATCAGTAGTTTTTGCGTGAAGAGTAACAAACATCCATACATCGTTCCAAACTTTCGCGTTTATAATATTAGTAGGATATGTATGTATTTACAAAAAAATGTATTATAAAGTATTCTATCAGCCATCTAGTTTCCTTAATACAAGCTTTGCTTAGTTTGGAAATACAAGGCGTGGTGTTAAATGTCCGTGCATAAATATATTTAAAAAAACTAGTGCTTAAGGTACTCTTTTAAGCTCATAATTACACAAGGGAGTTAATGTAGGCCCGTTTTTACTAAATTAGTTCACTTACGTGACATTTTAAGTATCCTTTCAACAAAAGTACTTTTAGGGTTGTTGAAACCCATTTTAAGAGATATGGGCACTAAGCGACCATGGTCGTGGCAACCATCCCGAGCTTCTACGAGTATTCTCCTTCAAGTAAACACCATTGAAAAGTCACAGGAAAGCAAATACGCAATGTCGTATACGCATATTTTTACTTTTAAACCGATTTTCATGAGGGACTTATTTGGAAGTACACATCCTTTCAGATAAAAAAATCAAATCGGTTTATAAGTAACGGAGTTCTGAGGTAAGAAACACAAAAAAAAAAACCTGTGCGTGCAGTCCCTACGCGCGGAAGAAGTTATACTTCGAGTGCCACGCATTCACTCTCGCTCTGTGTTTAATATGAAATTAATTTAGTTTAATTTTTATGTACTTAACCAATATGTAGTAGTAAATTTTCATTTCAAAATAAAAAGTAAAAACTTGCATGAACTCTGCCATCTACTATATAAAAACTAGTGGCTCTGGGAGCTGTAGACCTCGCGAGCATACTAAATATTCCAATATTCAACATCATCAATCAACATCATCAATGTCGTGTAAGGTGTTTTCTGAAAGTCTTTAAGTGCACTTTTATTAATTTCTAATTTAAGGCTTATTATTATGCTGATGCTCTCATTCAGTGAAGGAAAACATCATGAAGATAATTATCAGTTAGTATTCTAACAGCGACGAAACGCTTGCAGCCTGTCACGTATTGAAAACTAACTATAATGCAAAATGTTGTGTGTGTGTGTGTGTGTGTGATGTGATGTTTTTTCTATTTAATTTTGTAATTTTTTGAGGAATGTAATGTGCAAGTGCATTATCCGTTTTGTGATTTTTTTGATCTTTTTGATTTTTTTTGTATCATCTTGTGTAGAATGAGGTCCTTTGTGTTTCTCTCAAATTTGATTGAAAACCATCGATTGTTTGATGAGCTATCCTGTTCATCATGCTGAAGATCCTTATCAGATCTTCGCCAAACTTTTATGAGACCAACTTATAGTTACTACCTTTCAAATAAAAAAAGAATAATCGAAATCGAATCTCATTTGGTGGAGATATCCAGTATATCAAATAGCCCCCTTTTTGCCCTTTTTTTGGGGGAAGTAACCCTCCAATCAAAAATCCCCGACGACAAAAAAATTCTAATAAGTCATATAAACTGTGTACCAAGTTTCGTCCAGATCGGTTGAAAAATGCGACCTGTAGAGGAGAACAGACAGACAGACAGACAGACATCCGGACCAACGCATTTTTGGCCAATGTGGAAACTGAGACGCTTCGCTCGCTCGGTCAATAAGTCAGGTTTTCTTTCCTGACGCTATAACTCCAGAACGCACGAACCGATTTCCACGGTTTTGCATTCGTTGGAAAGGTCTCGGGCTCCGTGAGGTTTATAGCAAAGAAAATTCAGGAAAAATTTCAACAGAAAAGCGGGAAAATGGAATTTTTAAAAGTCACACCCTAACGCGAGCAACGCCGCGGGAGACGGCTAGTCTATTATATTTTGACTGTAGCGTATTAGTCTCTTTCTATTCCCCCCGCTGTCAGTTGGAAGTCGTACTATAACTTCAAAAACACGGGCGGCCAAATGCTGAATTGCTGAACACTGCCATCTATATTTGACTGTAGCATTTGTAGCGTACTAGCGTATTAGACTATATCAACCGCGTAACGCAACGCTGTTGGAAGTCGCATTAGAAGTATAACTTCAAAAAACAAATGAAATAACCTTATTTTACGAATTTTGTTAAAAGCATTTGGACGTTAGTTTTGTAGACACGGTTCAAAACCACACCCCTATTTAGGCAGTCGGTCAAATGAGTAATTAACTACGATATAACAAGGTTATTTATTACCTAATGGTGTTACTGTGTAATCATAGATTAATTAATTGTCAACGTGACGTGGGTGTAGGCCTATCAATGTCTCCGGTATTAAGGCTTTAGTGACCAAAGCCTTAGTATTTCATTGCAAAACAGCAGAATCGATTTTCTTTTCAATTCTTCAATCCGAGTGCACAAACTTGACTCGAAATTGCTTGAGCGTGAGCTGTGTTTGATCCCAGATTTACCTATTATAAACGAACTAAATGAGGTCGAAATAAATACGTAATTGTTACATTATATTCTCAATATTAATTTTCAACCAAAATGTATGATATTAATATTTTACTTTTCTTATAAATACATTTCAAACTGTCGCCAGTTTCGGCGATTAGTCCAGGCTGGGCCCTTAGGAGTGGGTCTTATGCGATTTTGTATTTCGAAATCGTTATTTATGACGAAATTTAGGAAAGTTGCATTTCAAGGAAATCACCTTAAACACTTTTATTCAATTCAATTCAGTTATTTATTGCACGCAAGTGATTTACATAATATTAGGTATATTAGGCAAATACACATTTATACAACATTCCACTGGCTCACACAAGTATTACAAGTATTATTGGTTAAAATTCTACCAAAGTTAAACAACAATACTCACAATAACACAAGAAAAAGCATTAAAATAAAAGAAACGATGTTTCCCCTTTAAATGACAAAACTCGAATACAACAGTTTTGTCAAGTAAGGTAAAACCATTGCGAAATAACAGACAGAGGCCAGAAATAGAAGAAGAAAATGTTGACTAGTTGGAAAATCGCATGTATGCATGTTATGTAGATACTGCCTACATACATAAAGATGTTATGTATTCTACATTAGTCTCGTAGTACAAAACCATTGCAGGCTGGGATTACCGGAGCCCCGGGGTGTACCGTGAAAGCGTCTTTGTCGTGAGTTTCACAATCGCGAAGAAGTGATTTTTCGTGTTGAAAATGTATTACTACTATTGACTACTATTATGAGAGAAATAAAAGCATTTGTTGAAGTGAAAACTTCTTTAGCACCGTTGTGATTTTAAAGTCGATGAAACGGAAATGACGAAGATGAAACGAAAAAGCGAGGAAACGAGAAGAGAGATCCATTCTAAGGAGACTGCTGGCCAAGCGGTCTAACGGATTGGATCGAATCGAGACTAGCTCGTAGTGCGTGGGTTCAAGTCTCGAGCAAACACGTTCATTTTTTGCTACTTTTTTGAAGTGAAAACTTCTTTAGCATCGTTGTGATTTGAAAAGTCTTTTTGAAGGTTTCACTTCTACCACGTGTGAAATAAACACATGTTTTTTTGTGAAATTAATATGTTATTAACGAAGCTGGAACATCTGAGGGGTTATTATATGAATACCTCATAAGTGGGCCTAGTAAAAGTACTATTGTGTGTTATAAAAGTTACAGAATGGCAATTTTGTTATTTCAACAAAATCGTACTATCCTACTAATATTATAAACGTGAAGGTTTGTAAGGATGGATGGATGTATGTTTGTTACTCTTTCACGCAAAAACTACTGATCCGATTTGGATGAAACTTGGAATATATATTGTCCGTGACCTGGATTAACACATAGGATACTTTTTATCCCGTTCCCGGGGAAAAGATGAACATCCAAAAAAATTTATCAGTAAAAACATCAGTCCAGCCGTTCATTCGTTAGAAATGGTACCTATAGCAAAACACAACTGACATAGAACAACTGACAGCTTGAATAAAACCTTTTTATGTTGGTGGGTACACAACCTGGCCGTAAATAATCAAATTAAGAAAACAATATTTACATTCTTAAGCTACGTGCACAAAGATGAAATTTTTACAAGCGATCCGATTTGGATGAAACTTGGAATATAATATATTGTCCGTGACCTGGATTAACACATAGACTAGGTACTTTTTATCCCGAAACATCCACGGGATCCAACGCGACGCGAACGAAGTCGCGGGCGGAAGCTTGTAATTAATAATCATTTATTTGCTAGAATAAAGGTGTTACAATGGTGATGATAATAATGTAGGTATTAATAGCCCCAGTACAATCTTACCCTACAAGGCATGTAAATACACAACAAACTGGAAAGATATTAGGACCCGATTTTTTTCCTATTTGTTTGTTTGTATGAAAACCCGATAAGCGCCCCCAGCGGGAGATTTGCAACTTATTTTTTTTTATACAAAAACTGCGAGTTTCTCGATTCTCGCTTGTCGCAAATCAACATATTAAGGCGGGGTTATCCGAAACTTTTAGGTTTTTTAACAAAACTGTATCTCTACTGAAGAGCAAAAGCTGCACGAAAATTTTTTTTTTTATTAAAATTGAACATATATCCTAGAGCTTTTTAGAGATAGAAACGTGAATAATAATAATTATCTCGATAAAAAAAATCGTAAAGATGACACTAAATCGATATTTCAAACGGTTCATACTACGATGTTTCTTCTTGAAATCATGTCAAAGTTATATCAAAAGATAGGGCTTATTATTTACTAGGGAACTGTAATTTTTTTTTTATTATAATTTAGTTATTATTCATCTCTGTGAAAGAAAACTATGAAAATCTATACGTTCAGCCCGTTCAGGCGCTCGCGCCTTGCTCGCTCGCTCGCGCCCAGTGCCCGTCTAGACGTCTTTGTCCTAAACTTCTTGGATAACCTCGCCTTAACATAACTCAGACTACGGGCTCCGGCTGCATTGCCGCGCTGAATGACAATGCTGATACGCTGGACCAGATAATCAGCTTTCGGGTTTTATGCTTTCACAGTAGGTATCACCTTGTACCAGTAATGAAAAATACACAGAAAACTGAAACGGCTCTCAACGGGAGTGCTGTTTGTTTGTTGGCTTTACTGACGCCATCTTTAATTTTAAATGCAAAAACATTATTCTTCAAACTCGCAACAGAGATTACCTACTGCCCCCGTATCGTAGGCTCTGAACTACTTCCGCTGCCAGGCATAGTGTCAAATGATGGCTACAGATATACGAAAACAAGAAGTTACTGACGGCAAAAAATGCTAATGTCACTATTTAGTCACTGAATACCTATGATTCAGTATGAAAACTGTTCAGAAAACCTGCCAGGCTTAAACCTGGTAGATTTTTATAAAACAACGATTGCCCCCGGCCTTCTAAATTAAACCCAAGTTCCTGAAACAGTGATCAAATGGAGTTAGTCTCACAAATTTTTTTTTGTCTCAAAGGTGGTGTAACGTGACGTAAAAAATATAAAATATTCACGGACACTTAACACAACGCCTTCTAGTCCCAAACTAAGCAAAGCTTGTACGATGGGAACTAGATGGCTGATAGAATACATACATACATTTTTTTTTTGTAAATACATTGTTATAATACATAGACACCCAGACACAGAACAAACATCTATGTTTGCCACACGAATGTTTGTTCTCGGTGGGGATCGAACCCACGACCCACAGCACGGAAGGCAGAGCTACTTACTACCGACTGAGCCATGACGCCTGTCACGTAACATCATAGACCGCGCCTTCGGTGGACGTGCTTTGTAAGGTAATGCAATTGCAGACAAAACTGCTTCACATCAAGTCCACCTTGTCCCGTTACTTGGTTATAAAAAGCCGAAACATAAGGAAAACTGCTTTCGGGTCAGGCAATATCACTTTGGTTTTCGTTCCTCCCCAACCCTATAGCATTGAAACGTCGTACACTGTAGTACCCATCAAAGGTACGAATAAAATCATAGAACATGATCTTACACTCAAAAGATTACCTGATAGGGAACGGAGTAAGGCTCATTCCAAAAATCTCCTGTGAGTTCCCCCTGTGAAGAGGATTTCTGAAGTTTTAGACCTAAAATCCCCTAGGCAGCCTTTGCGACTACCGGCAGGAGATTTTCAATGTAAATAGATGACATAAAAAAGAAACAAGATACTAGGAGAAACAACTGAAGCTATTGACTAATTCGGCCTTATTGCTAATACTAGACAATCTTTGAATGGTGAAAATAGACAAAATCAAACGAAGAAAACCAGTAAGTTTGTATGAGTTAATGACCAACTCTGGTGACGGAGTTTGTAAGCGCTCTAAGGCTCGTCGCAGATTAACATTTCAGGTAAGTTTGTTTCTTGTAATTACTGATAACAGCTAGCTACAAATAACGTGATTTATACAATACACGCACCCTTAAGGCGTATGTATAAGGCAGACAACCCTCTCGCTCGCACATTTCAACATTTTTGAAGATATAATATAACTAAATGTAATTATGTGAAATTGTGGACCTTCAGGGTCGAAAGAATATCAATGCAAAGGTTCAGTAAAAATATCACATTGATCCAAACAAGTTTTCCGACCAAAAAACTTGTACTAATGCGATAAATTAAAGTGCACATTTTTTGGTTAGAAAAGTTGTTTGGATCAATGTGATATTTTTACTGAACCTTTGTATTGTTATTCTCTCGACCCTGAAGCTCTGCAATTTCACATAATCACATTTAGTTATATTATATCTTCAAAAATGTTGAAATGTGCGAGCGAGAGGGTTGTCTGCCTTTCACATACGCCTTAAGTCTATTTTTTACAGCTTGTGGCTTCGACCCCCATCACGAACAAACATCTAATTTTGTGTGTGGCAAACATGGATGTTTGTTCTGTGTTTGGGTGTTATACAAGGTGTAACATAATTACCCTATAAGCCCGAAGGGGGCGTAATCAGACCGACCACCTGAGTGCTTGGACATGTGCAAAGGGTCAATAAATCGTAATTGAAATTTTCAAAAATACCACTTTTATTATTTTAAAAATTTGCGACAACCCTAAGTGTTTCTTTACTATTTGCGTAAACGCGTACACACGCATGCACACGTAGGTACCCTCCTACCGCGTCGCACGCACACGCTAGCTGTGTGTAGGTACATTTTAAGTAAAAGTTACGAGCTCATTTCATGAATGAAAAACTTCGAAATCTCAAAAGTCGTAGAACAAACACTGTTCGCCATGACCTGTAGAATACCCCACGTTTGGACTTATAGGGTATTTATGTTACACCGTGTATATACCTAATATAAAGTACCTATGTATTTATAAAAATGTATCAAAATATTCTATCAGCAATCTAGTTCCCATAGTACAAGCTTTGCTTAGTTAGAGACTAGAGGGCGTTGTGTAAAATGTCCAAATATATTTATTTTTCACAAAACTCTGTCCGGTATGTTTTTATTCGCAGGAGCTTTAACTGTTTATATCTATAGAGCTACAGGTGCCTTTCAATTTAATCCCCAAGATGGTAATAAAAAGAAATGCCTTAGCATTCAAAGAATTTTATAACTTAAGTGCATAGCTATAGGGAATAAAGTCGGGAAGCACTTAGTTCCAAGTTCCAACATTCTGGTTTTATAATTGAGTAAGGAGAAAGGTATAAAAGAATAGAACTTTTTCCATATTGAAGTGAAAAATAAACCTACAAATCTCCTTAACTTTTGAAGTTATACTTCTAATGCGACTTCCAACAACGTTGCGTTACGCGGTTGACATAGTCTAATACGCTAATACGCTACAAATGCTACAATCAAATATAGATGGCAGTGTTCAGCAATTCAGCATTTGACCGCCCGTGTTTTTGAAGTTACACGAGTTCTAACTGAGAGCGGGGGGAATAGAAAGAGACTATAATACGCTACAGTCAAAATATAATAGATGGCAGTGTTCATGCAACTTTTTACTTTTTATTTTGAAGTGAAAATTTAGTACTGCATATTGGTTAAGTAAGTACATAAAAATAAATACTAAATTAATTTCACATTAAACACAGAGCGATAGTGAATGCGTGGCACTCGAAGTATAACTTCTCCCGCGTGTAGGGACTGCACGCACAGGTTTTTTTTGTAAATACATACTTAAAATACATAGAACAAATATCTATGTTGGCCACAAACAAATGTTTGTTCCCAGTGGGGAACGAGCCCACGACCCTCAGCACGGAAGATAGAGCGATTACCGACAGCTGCGACACCCGTGAAATATGTGACCTAAGAATGCGATTTTAGCGATATGCTAGATTGAGCAATTCAGTTTTTGGCTATAACTCCCGTATCTTAGGTTTTAAATTTTTTTGGATTAGTGCTATCAATTCTAACAAAAAAAAAATATCATTTTCCTGTCTAATTTTGATCTTGATCCGATAGGTACAGGATATCTCAATCTAGATTAGAGGCATATAAGCGAGAAAGTTGCTTGACAGAACTTCATACAAGCCTTCACAGTTCAGTTGGTATGAGGTCTGCCTTCCGCGCTGTGGGTCGTGAGTTCGATCCCCACTAAGAACAAACATTTGTGTGTGGCAAACATAGATATGTTTATTCTATGCATTATAAGTATGTATTAACAAAAAAAAGTATATAAACATTCTATTAAGAATCTGGTTCCCTAGTACAAGCTTTGCTTAGTTTGGAACTGGAAGCCGCAGTGTAAAATGTCTATGAATATTTATTTACTAGCTGATACCGCGACTTTGTACGCGTGCGAAACCACCAAAATATCTGTCAACCAGTAAAAGATGAACCTCGTAGCAAATGGCTGCTTTTGGTTTAGACAGTTCAAGTAAGCTGAATCTAAGAATCCACGTCTTTGATTTAATTAAAAGCGTTTCAATTCGGAAAAGAGCTTCCGAATGATATAAGTTTTGTTGAAATTGGTCCAGTAGTTAAGGCGTGATCCGCGAACAAACTACAGACAAACAGACAAACTCGATTTTCGGAGTCAGAATCGTTTATTTATTATATCTGCATATTTAGTTTATCCATCTTTAATTTCAGTTGTTGGCTTTTTTACAGTTTTATAATCGTACAGATTTGAAAAATGTCCGTTTATGTATCTACCTTGAAAGAACAAACTACAATAATTAATAATCCAGCACTCAACTTAATCTACTTAAAATGCGCAGAAAGACCATTTCATATTTACGCGCCCCCAAAACGGGTCACGAACAGACATCATAAATTAACTCAGAATATTGCACGGCTCTTTCGTACTAATTGAAGTTCCGTAGGTAAATAGGTCAAGTTTACCTTGCTAGCTGTAGGTTATGTTTCGGTCTGTAAAGTACTTCCTTGGGTGTTTTCTTGAAAGCGGTAAGAAAGCGAAATATCTATTTCTATCTGGTCTAGTCTATCTATCTATCTATACTACTAGTAGTTCGCCTCGAACTGAGATCTTGTGATGGTCGGATGTTAATAAAACCCATACATTTTTTATTGACCAATGGTTGCAATAAAATTTGCAAATCGCATCGAAATCGCCATCTAGCAAAGTACCAGTCTTATTTGAACTACAAAATCATTGAAACTCTAAGAAATGGTAGCTCACGTTATACTGGGTTTTTCAATTTTAAATTTTTTACAACAACTCAAAAACTGTTTGATTTGATTTACCGGATTGAAAAATAGGCTATATTTTATTGAAATCATAGACGTGGATTCTTAGATACAGCTTGAACTCTCTAAATTAATAGCAGCCATTTGCTACGAGGTTCATCGTGTGCTGGTTGACAGATATTTTGGTGGAAAGTTTCGCACGCGTACGAAGTCGCGAGTATCAGCTAGTTAGACCATAAATAACAAGATGACCAGCTGTTTCCTCCTGACTGTGCCCAGATGAGGGTTGCGTAAATAAAACAATAGCATCCGTTCTCAAATATGTACGAGATGAGATGAAATCTGTGACGGTAGTGGTATTGATAAAGAAATTGTATTTTATTCAATACCAGCTGTTATTCGCGACTTCGTACGCGTTTCGGAATCAAGTATCATTAAAGTTCGTATCCAATTCTATTGGAATATATTTTGGCAACAAGGATTCCGTTCACACACGCAGAGGGTCTAGTATCTACGAGTTTTCAGTGTATAGTGTGGGTGTGAAACGTCTGACGCCCAAAACACCAGTGGGCGCTGATTTGTATGGAGACACTGAGCGTATTCTTTGAGAAGCTTGGTCTACACCAAGCCCATACTCGCATGTCGAGCTTCTCAAAGAATCCGCTCATTGTCTCCATACAAATCTGCGCACACTGGTGTGCTGGGTGTCAGACGTTTCACACCAGATTTACACACCAAAACTCGTACTAGGCCCTCAGATCGTGTCGGTATGGTTGTGTCGTGTCGATACCGGCCAGTGTGGGAACAGGCGAGGCTTGGCTCAGTTCGGGCATTTTATTTTAATTTTGCTGGAATATTTTACTGCTTGTGAAAATTCAGCAATCGGTTGTAAACGAAATATTTATGCGTTTAATAAAGGGAAATCTGAAGATGGAAGTTTCCAACGCTGTAAAAATACAACCGAATTGAGATGCTCCGTGAGGTTTGTATTTTTTAATGTTTGCTCAAACATTTTATAAACCGATTTGAAAAAATATGTTTTTATCTGAAAGGATATACTTCCAGATTGATCCCATAAAAAAATAATTGAAATCGGTTGAGTAGTTTGGCAGTTAAATAAGTAATTATTTAAATAAGTAATTATTAATAAGTAAGTAGTTTGGCAGTTGAATAACTGGAAAAAAACAAGTCATCCACGAACACGGCGGCATTACGTATTTTGCTTTCCTGTGACATTTTTGTGGTGTTTACGATCAATAGAACAGAGGGCCTAGTACAAGTTTTCAGTGTATAGTGTGGGTGTGAAACGTCTGACGCCCAGCACACCATTGGGCGCTGGTTTGTCTGGAGACACTGAGCGGATTGTTTGAGAAGCTCGAAATGCGAGTACGGGCTTGGTGTAGACCAAGATTCTCAAAGAATCCGCTCAGTGTCTCCATACAAATAAGCGCCCACTGGTGTGCTGGGCGTCAGACGTTTCACACCAGATTTACACACCAAAACTCGTACTAGGGCCTCTGTTCTTATGAGCTTACTTCATCAAATTGAAGTTGGTTTTCAAGTTTCTAAGCTCCTAAACTAGTAGTTCGCCCTGAACTGAGATCTCGTGATGGTCGCAATAAACTTTGCAAGTCGCATCGAAATCGCCGTCTAGCTAAGTGCCAGTCTTACTTGAACTATAAAATCATTGAAACTCCAAGAAATGGTAGCTCACGTTATACTGGGCTTGCCAATTTTATAATTTTTACAACAACTCAAAAAATATTACACCTAAAATCAAAATAAAAACGGTTTTGGAATGTCTACGCAAAGCCCTATCATAATGACACCCCACTTGATATTTTGGTACGACTTTTTTTTTTACTCTCTTTAGAACCTGATAACTTTCCAACCCCTTGACCGATTTACTTTATTTTTCAAGCAAGTAAAATTTAAGAGTAATATCCATATACCTACCAAATTCTGTGAAGATCGGATATGCGGTTCAAAAGATCTCGACGAACAAACATACAAAGCATTTTTGTCCAAGTTGTTACTAAGATCTCGTTCGCTTCGCTCACTCGATCAATGATGTATTATTCATTTACTTGTAAATCTACTTTCTATACCATAGTCTTTACATTGTGTTTTGTCTTATCGATGCTACAAGCAATTTCAAATTAAAAACCTTATTGGGACGAGAAGTTATCCATATGATTGAATTTAACAAACCCCTCTTCCAATCATGATTTGCAAACTAAGTTTCTACTACTCTAAGCCAATATTATACCAATTGTAGTCAAATAACTTTATCTTGCGACCGCAGGGGTATGTCGTAACTCGGTTACAGGTCAGAATAATCGTATCAACTATTGCTGAGGACTTAGTACGAGTTTTCAGTGTATAGTGTGTGTGTGAAACGTCTGACGCCCAACACACCAGTGGGCGCTGATTTGTATGGAGACACTGAGCGGATTCTTTGAGAAGCTCGACACGCGAATACGAGTTTGGTGTAGACTAAGCTTCTCAAAGAATCCGCTCAGTGTCTCCATACAAATCAGCGCCCACTGGTGTGCTGGAAGTCAGACGTTTCACACCAGATTTACACACCAAAATTCGTACTAGGCTCTCTGACCATCTGACTCTGGGTAAGTATGAGTTTCTAGCGGTTGCTAGCCGTGGAACCGACAATAGTGGGAGCAAACTCTCTAGTAGCTATAGTATTATAATGAAGCCTATTATGCAAATGAGTGGGCTCGATGGGATTTTTTTCCCATCGGGCCACCGGTAGGGAATAACCCATAATTAATCTATAACTCCCTTGGGATCAACGTGACCAATCCCATTATTTGCGTTTTCTATTTTCGAACGATTGTAAAATATCTTCCGAGGCCCTCCGGGTTTTCAAAATTCGTCTAGTCGAAGCGACGCGTGACCCGAGGGCTAGTGATTATCTAGGCCAGCGTATCAGCATTGCTATTCAGCGCGGCAATGCAGCCAGTGTCTTGGGTACGCTTCCGACTGGTACTAATTTGGACCAGTTGAGCTATGTATAAATCGTTTGCAACGGTTTGTAGATATATATCTCAACTGTTTCATGTGTATTTTGTAAATATTGTGAAAATTGTAAATACCGTGTTAGTTGTAATTTTCTTTGTGAATATATTTCGTTTATTATCTTCTTGGCTATAAAGGCTTTTTGATAGATTAATTGTATCTTTTGTCATTTTTACAATGCTCCTAGAACACACACAAGAAAACTTTTCACAAAACCAATAACTGGTGCTAACCGTTTTATTTTATAGAGACAGGTAGATAAGTAAAATGGGTATTACGATCATTAAAATGTTGGAGGAGGGTAGAAGTAACATTACTTACAGATCATGTCAGGTAAGTATTTAATTACAAAGACAAGTTGAGTAATTACGGCTTTGTTCAATATTATTTTATTACTCTCTCTAGGGAGTAACCTGAAACGGCAATTGCATACTAGGTACATACCTACTACTAGTATTTATTTTAAGGAAATTTGACGAGAGGACCTAGTACGCGTTTTCAGTGTATAGTGTGTGTGTGAAACGTCTGACGGCCAGCACACCAGTGTGCGCTGATTTGTATGGAGACACTGAGCGGATTCTTTGAGAAGCTCGACATGCGAGTATGGGCTTGGTGTAGACCAAGCTTCTCAAAGAATCCGCTCAGTGTCTCCATACAAATCAGCGCACACTGGTGTGTTGGGCGTCAGACGTTCCACATCAGATTTACACACCAAAACTCGCACTAGGCCTTCTGTTATTGTTGAAAATGTAAATCTTATTAAAAAATTAAAATGTAGGTGTAAGTTTAAAAACTAGGAAACCCGACTTCAATTTGAGTACGTTCCGGCTGATGATGATGGCAGTTCATTGGGACTGTTCTATTGATCGTAAACACTGAAAAGTCACAGGAAAGCAAACTATACGCAATGTTGTGTGCGTGATGTCTTTTCCAGTTTGGTATTTCTATTTAAAAGCCAATACTGAACCGATTTTGATGATTCTTTATGGGACCAATTTGGAACTGTTAAAAAACATTAAAAGTCTCACAATACTTAAAGAAAATTTAAACTAATATAGTATTTACACTAGTGGCTCTGGGAGCTGTAGACCTCGCGAGCATACTAAATATTCCAATATTCAACATCATCAATCAACATCATCAATGTCGTGTAAGGTGTTTTCTGAAAGTCTTTAAGTGCACTTTTATTAATTTCTAATTTCGGGCTTATTATTATGCTGATGCTCTCATTCATTGAAGGAAAACATCAAGAAGATAATTATCAGTTAGTATTCTAACAGCGACGAAACGCTTGCAGCCTGTCACGTATTGAAAACTAACTATAATGCAAAATGTTGTGCGTGTGTTTGTGTGTGATGTGATGTTTTTTCTATTTAATTTTGTAAATTTTTGAGGAATGTAATGTGCAAGTGCATTTTCTGTTTTGTGATTTTTTTAATCTTTTTGATTTTTTTTGCATCATCTTGTGTAGAATGAGGTCCTTTGTGTTTCTCTCAAATTTGATTGAAAACCATCGATTGTTTGGTGAGCTATTCTGTTCATCATGCTGAAGATCCTTATCAGATCTTCGCCAAACTTTTATGAGACCAACTTATAGTTACTACCTTTCAAATAAAAAAAGAATAATCGAAATCGGATCTCATTTGGTGGAGATATTCAGTATATCAAATAGCCCCCTTTTTGCCCTTTTTTTGGGGGAAGTACCCCTCCAATCAAAAATCCCCGACGACAAAAAAATTCTAATAAGTCATATAACCTGTGTACCAAGTTTCGTCCAGATCGGTTGAAAAATGCGACCTGTAGAGGAGAACAGACAGACAGACAGACAGACCGACAGACATCCGGACAAACGCATTTTTGGCCAATGTGGAAACTGAGACGCTTCGCTCGCTTCGCTCGCTCGGTCAAATATTTACAAAATGCACATGAAACCGTTGAGCTATCTACAACTTATCTGGAACTATATTTTTTCACATAAAAAAAGCATTTTTCCTTTTTAAATGACGTACTTCAGAGATAACAAACATTAATAAAAATACCACCAAATTGAGAGCTTTTCTTTTCTTTGAAGTCGGTTACAAACTGATATATTTTATTCATCTTATCTAATTTTACAGGAGTGTCTAAATCAGCGCTGTTGGTGATCTTACTTTAATGGTTAACCGATAGATTATCGATAACCCATTACGGCCGCGGCTGCGCTCGGAATTTTAATGGAGATGTACTTAATGGAACGCAATTAACGATTCTTATTCCTTAAATCAAGTTTGTCTGTTTGTTTGTTTCTTCGCGGATCACGCCTAAACTACTGGACCAATTTCAATAAAAACATAATATCATAGAAGCCCTTTTGTCCGGATTGAAACATAGGCTATATTTTATTAAAGACGTAGATTCTGAGATACAGCTTGAACTCTCTAAACCAAAAGCCGCCTTTGGCATGAGGGTCATCGTATGCTAGTTGACAACATGGTGGAAAGTTTCGCACGCGCACGAAGTCACGGGTATTAATATATTTTTATTACTGTTTCGTCCAAAATTATTTTTGTTTTATATTAACCTAGTGTTTGTACAGTAAGCATTGTACGGAAAAATGTGATAGATACTGTAAGAATATTAATCACTTGCTTCCGTCCGCGACTTCGTTCGCGTCCCATTGGATCCCGTTGATTTTTAACCAACTTCAAAAAAGGAGGAGGTTCTCAATTCGGTTGTTTTTTTATGTTTGTTACCTCATATTTTTTATATGTTTTTTTATGTTTTTAACTCCGTTATTTATGAACCGATTTGAAAAATTCTTTTTTTATCTGAAAGGGTATGCTTCCAGGTTGGTCCCGAACTGCCATCATCATCATCATTTGATGATGAAGGTGTATCAAATTGAAGTCAGTTTTTCCAGTTTTTTAAACTTATATATTATTCGGGATAAAAAGTAGCCTATTTGTTAATCCAGGTCACGGACAATATATATTCCAAGTTTCATCTAAATCGGATCAGTAGTTTTTTTACGTGAAAGAGTAACAAACATCCATCCATCCATACTTACAAACTTTCGCGTTTATAATAAGTAACATTAAACTGGTTAATATAAAAGTGACCACCGGTCAAGTGGCACTTGACCTTAATACCTCATCATATAGCGTCTGTTACCCTAACACAGTAATTAAGCTTATTTACGTACTAATTGAGGCAATTACGGGTCAAATTACAATATAATGGAGTTGTTTCGCTTTTTGTCATTAACTATATGGAAAGTTATTATTTATATATTTATTGAGGATTGCCAACAAGAGGTACAAAAAAAAAACCAGTGCGTGCAGTCCCTACGCGCGGAAGAAGTTATACTTCGAGTGCCACGCATTCACTCTCGCTCTGAGTTTAATGTGAAATTAATTTAGTATTTATTTTTATGTACTTAACCAATATGCAGTATTTATTTAGATAGAAAAGGTTCTATGCTCATGTTGCCTAAATCAAAACTAGATGGCGCTAGCTAAGTTTGATCGGATCCTAGAACGCGCTATCGAAATGTTTTGCGTTTTGTGGGGGTCTCCGTATGTGATTACTCACGTTAGAGTATAAGATTATTCGGGGAATAGAAAGAGACAGAGACTAACGCTTCCCGTTTAACGTAACCTTGTTGGAAGTCGCATTAGAAGTATAACTTCAAAAACACGAAATAATAATTATAAATAGTGTTTTTTTTTATTTGCAGACTCTATCAAATATTTACCATCAAATACTGAAACGTCACTCAAATTTGAACACCACTTAAAATTTGTCTGCCTCTGTTTGACATTATACTCATTTGTAAGAAGTGGCAATAATTTAAGCATGAACTTAATATATGTAGCAATTGAGTATTCGGCCGATAACTAAAAACACAAAATGTACAAAATGTCAATTTGATAATTAAACCTTAGAACAAGGTGATAAATCTCAATTTCCTCTAAAAGGTTTGTGACAGTTCCCACTAAAAATAAAATAGGGCTGTCAATTACACTGAAGAGTTTTAATTTAATTATTCTCAGATAGGGTTGTCGCGTAATTTAATTTTGACTTCAATTTAATAAATTCGTATTTGAACTATCTATACTATTATAAAACCGTAAAAAAGCCAAAAACTAAAATTAAGGATATGGATAAAATAAATATGCAGATCTACTAAATAAACGATTCTGATTCCGAAAATCGAGTTTGTCTGTTTGTATGTTTGTTTGCGATTCACGCCTAAACTACTGAACCAATAACAATGAAACTTATACCATTCAGAAGCCCCTTTTCCGGATTGAAACATAGGCTATATTTTATTGAAATTAAAGACGTGGATTCTTATATACAGCTTGACCTCCCTAAACCAAAAGCAGCCTTTGACACGAGGTTCATCGTATACTGGTTGACAGATATTTTGGTGGTTTCGCACTCGTACGAAGTCGAGGGTATCAGCTAGTTTATTAAATAAAAGTGATACGTCAGCGAGTTTGGGGAAAATATTATTCGAGATGATACTCAGAATACCAACCAGAGAAGATTCTCTGGTTGGTATTCATAAAAACCTGCCATGTCAGGTTTTCTGAGCTTTTTTCATACTAAATCATAGGTATTCTGTAACTAAATAGTGACGTTGGCGCGTTTCAGCGCGTTTTTTGCCGTCAAAGGCTTCTTGTTTTCGTATATCTGTAGCCACATCACTTGACATTATGCTGGGCAGCGAAAGCAGTTCAGCTGGCCTAAGATGCGCACCGCGAGATATTTGTCACGTCGTTCTGTCAAAATGTAAGCATTTTGTACCAGTTTAGGAACTATTGCATTATCTGTGGTAACGTTGTCGAGAAACCGCGCCTTTGAATTTACAACTTTTTCTGCGTGACTATTATCTCGTCCTCAGAGAGGTACGGCGACTAAGAAGTGTCAAAAGTGTACATTATGGCGCGTTTTGTCGACACCATTAGGTACCACAGATAATGCAATAGTTCCTAAACTGGTACAAAATGCTTACATTTTGACAGAACGACATGACAAATATCTCGCGGTGCGCATCTTAGGCCGGCTAGTGTGCATTTTTCTAAACTTAACTAATTTGACAGCACTAAAATTGTTGCCATCTCTTTCTCATTAACTGAAACGACAAATATAGCTATAGTAGGTGCCAAATAACACCGCAATACAGGTCATTCACCCACCTTCACCACGATGTCGCAAAATTCAATTTATGAATGGCTAATTCTGTCGCTTTCCATACAAACCCTGTCGCTAAGACGGTAATCGCTCGAATCACGTAGTACTGTTTGTTTACCATACATCAATTGAATTTTGCGACATCGTGGTGAAGGTGGGTGAATGATCTGTATAGCGGTGTTATTTGGCACCTACTATATCATTCATACATAATCATACAAAACCTAATGGCGAAAAAGATATGAAAAATGTTTACGACTGTAATCCCCAGGTATAATAATAGTCATCGTGAACTGAATATTTTAAAGTTCTCAGATAAATTCATATTATTTTGGTAGGCTTTTTTTTATAGTTCATTATTTCTTGTTGTGGTTCCATAAACAATTTCTCTTTCTTTGTTTTTTTGTAGATGTTTATGATCTACATCGTACAAAACAAAACCTTATGACAATTGAAAGTGATCAGTGAGACTTCTAACTTTCACAACTTCGACTTCTTGGTTTGTGACTTTTGTGGCAGATTTTTATTCAATGAACATAAATTTTCTTTTATTTATGTTCATTGAATGGAAGCATTTTGACTTTGACATACATTACTTTATTTATCCCATTATTATTTATATTTACTTATTTATTACCTATCAAAAAAAATTGAAAATACGTAAAAGCCAAATTCAGTTCAAACGCTTGTCAAATAAAAAGATAAAAACTGTATAGGTATACCTATTCAATTTGATAAAAATCTACGTTTTTATTTACATTATTACAACAAATTACCTAGCTGAGTTTAAAATAAAAACCCTGGACTTCTAACAAAACATGTAGATTTTACAAAACTGATAAAAATAAAATTACTCTAGCGGGAACCGCTACAAAAGTATCCGGATTATCCAGAGATTGTTTACAAGATTGCACCAAAAAGTATTTATGCAAAAACACGCGTAGAAAATATGTTAAAAAAGTATTTAGAGAAAATGTATTATTTTGTTGAATTTTTCTAAACCAACTTAATTTAACAGCACTAAAAATGTTGCCATCCCTTTCTCATAAACTGAAACGGCAATGCTTATAATGTTAGAGCTGTCAAATTATGTTAGTTTAAAAAAATGCAACAAGAGAATAGGTACCATTATCTCAAGTGCTAATTATAAATTTTGAACTTATGAAAATGAAGTAGGCTTCATCTCTATTGTTTAGAAGTCTACCAACCAACGTTTGAAGAACATTTCCTGCGTTTTCTTGAGAATCTTTATGGAAAACTCAAGAGGCACAGAAATGAGAGCAATATTCCTTACTCAGCCAATTTACATTTTACAATTACTAAAAAATAGATATTTAAAAACTAGAAAATCGATCTTCAATTTGATACGGCTTCGTCATCAGATAAATAAATAAATAAATAATAAATATTCTTGGACATTACACACAACACTCTCTAGTCCCAAACTAAGCAGAGCTTGTACTAAAGGAACTAGATTGCTGATATAATACTATATATACTTTTTTTTTGTAAATACATACTTATAAATACATAGTAACACCCAGACACAGAACAAACATCTATGTTTGCCACAGAAATGTTTGTTCTCGGTGGGGATCGAACCCACGACCCACAGCACGGAAAGCAGAGCCCCCACCGACTGAGCCATGACGCCTGTCAAGATGATGATGATAGCATTATATTGTCGTAAACACTGAAAAGTCACGGAAAGAAAAAAAAAATGCAACGCCAGTATGATGACATATTTTTTCCAATTATTCTTATTTAAATTCTAAACTACTGAACGGATTTTGATGAAATTGTTATAAGATAAGTCTGGAAGTATATACCTTCAGATGAAAAATAATTTTTCAAATCAGTTCATAAATGATGGAATTGAGGTAACAAACCAAAAAAATAGAGAACCTTCTCCGTTTTTTAAGCTGGTCAAAAATAGTGCAAAATAGGTTGGAAAAGACTGGAAATGTTTGGAAATACTTTCTCAAAGTGGATGAAGCCTTCATTTTGACAAAACGAGTAGACAATATAATATGAAAAGCACGGAATCCCTTCGATCTGTTTTTAAAGAAAATAACATACTTACTCTTACTAGCATATTTATTTTAGAAATTTGTCTGTTTGTTAAAAATAATATAACATATTTTAATAAAAAATCTAGTCGTTCTGAAAATCTTCGTAATAGGCATAAACTGTTGAAACTCTAGGTACATAATATCTATAAGATCTCTTTTTACACAGTTTCACAATAAATGATTCTTATTCTTATTCTTATACAACATATCTCATCAAATCATCCACTCATCTGGCTGGTTGGTGCAAAACCCTCTCATGTTAAACAATGTTTTTTTAATGAAAATAACTAATGGAACCACAAAAGTTTTGCGTTTCACCACGTCCAGTCTAGAACTATGTATTAAAAGTACATAATATAATTAATTAACGTCGGCTAGCGTGTTCGTCTAATAAGTTGCGTGCTGCTATTAGATTAGGTTCGGTTTTAGCATTATATTTTTCGTTTTTCTGATAAAATATTACTAATACTAATATTTAGGTACTAAATATTAGCCCTTTGATGCCAATATGGCCCACTTATTATAATAGATGGTAGAAAACGAAAAAAAAAAAAAACGCCAAAACTGGCTTATTCCCATCGAGCCCACCGGCCGACACTGTGACAGGTCACGTGACTTTTCGTTTGGAAATGTACTTGGTGACGAATGAAATAAGTATCTCAACTTCAACTTCAACTTCTTGGTTTATGTCTTTTGTAAATTGTTATTACAATTCTGCCACTTGCAAAATTGACTGTCAAAATGACGGATAGAGGCCATAAAAGACGAAGAAGCAAATAGAAAAATATTTTTTCAATTTTTATATGACGGAGTTTGGTAAAAACTTACAACCTCTTCCTTTTTGAAGTCAGTGAAAAAATAATTATATACAGGTACCTAGATGAGAAGCGAATTATCGACCTTGGTAGTTTAAAAAATAATTAACGACCTCTTTATTTGAAGTGTTTTACTTCGATATATTATACTACGTTGTTATCATCAGTTTGCATTAATTACATAGTTAATATTGCCTTAGTTTTCTGCATAGATTCCTTGCTATGCAGTAAACACTGTAAAGCCTTGGTATCGCGATCGTAACGCACAACGCTGCGGTGTGCGGCACAACGCAGAGTACCGCGTTTGCTCCTCGCCGCTGGCGCAGACTGCGACGTAACAAAAGACCACACTAAAGTTTTCCATACAATTATGTGTCTGGCGCTGCATGTCGCGTACCGCTGCGTTGTGCGTTACGATCGCGAGACCAAATCTCTAAACGTGAGCACCTCTAATTGGCTCTATAGTTTCAACCATTGCCTATTCAAATATGTAAAAGCTGGATTTAAAGAACCAAAAAAAAAAAAAACTTACCTTTGCGCATAATACTCGAAGAAAGCAACCAGTATCTCAATGGACCGAGTCATAGCGGCCCACATTTCGTGCGGCTTACATTTTGGGTTGATCGCAGACGACAGTCGAGACGGACCGTCCGACATCTAGGTGGTTTTTACATCCCACGAATCACGCATTGAGAAAAACTTGTTCTATGTTGAAAAACACTTAAGTTTACGTTGAAAAACACTTAGCCTAAGTGGAAAACACTTGGTCTAAATGGAAAACACTTGGTCTAAATGGAAAACACTTGGTCTAAATGGAAAACACTTGGTCTAAGTGGAGAACACTTAGTTTATATTGAGAAACACTATGATTATATTGCGTAACACATAGGTGGAGTGGTCCAAAATATATTGTACTATATCAATTTATAATATTACTAGGTTTAGATACTGCGGTCGCGAAGAACTGGTATCTAAGAGTAGAATCAGATAGTTTATAAAACGATTCTAAATGATCTTATTTACTAAATAAAATATACTTGATTTTGACTTTAATAATTTACCTATTAAAAAAAATCTAATCTATAAGTGTAGAGAAAAAATAAAAAAAAAATTGTTGTAGATTATGTACCTAATATGTATTATATTTTTTAATACAGTTGCTCAAAAAAAGGCGTATTGCAGGGACGTATAGCGTTCGAGATGTGGGCTATTACACACTCGTGCTTTTTTTTACCTTTCCCGAACTAGTGCGTTCTCTTTCCCAACTGTCAAAACAATGTTTACTAAAAAGAAAAACCAACCATGAAGTTTTTACTAATAAAATTCATAGAACTTTTTATGATTCATGCAAATACGTATATTTCTAAAAAGAAGCTACTAATTTGTTTCAATATCAGATTTAATGATTTGATTGAATGAGTTAGGTTAGGTTTCATTTCATTTCATCTCATTAAATTTCATTTTCATTTCATATCAATAAAAAAATTCTACTGAAGACTTGGCTGTATGGGCATAGTTCCCTTTGCCTACCAGAATGGGTGAAGAAAAAAAAATCACTGCTTATATTCTACGGTTGGCGCCATTTTTCAGAAATTTTCTTTTTATTAAGTTGCTTCATTTTTTCGCAACTGTATTAAAAATAGTCGTTCAGTACACGTGCGGAACCGTCATTGCAACTTGTTCCGACTGTCAACCCTCGCCTTCGGCTGCGCCTCGGCTCGGGTAGACATTTGTCGGAACTCTTTGCAATGACAGCCGTTCCGCACTTGTAATGAAATATACTATATTCATACCTACTGTAAAAAGGAAATGAAAAATTCTTTTTTATTTATTATTAATTTAACTTGTACTTTAGGAAAACTGGGTACGTAGGTGGCATCAAACGGTTTTCAGACTAACAAACGGGTATACATAACTATTAATTATTTTTGTATTGAAATAACAGATCTGAAGGGATTACACCTTAATTAATTACTGGAAAAACGATTTCACACTGTTACCGACACAACACCTACACGATATCTTTGATATCTCGGCGGAGATAAGTACATTAGACGATACCTTCACCGATATTTTTTTTTGGGCCACCGACATATCGGTATCGTATCGGACAGTGTGTAAACATCCCTGAAAGGGATTAAAACACGGCCGGATACTAATTTAGTACATAATTTATAGGTGCTAATTAATATTTCCTAAGTAAGTACAATTAATTAGATCATTTTAATTTTATAGTTTTTAGCATTGTAGTTTTTATTATGATTTAAGTTTCGAATTTGACCTTTTCCTTATTATGAAAAAAAAAACCTGCACTAAGTAGTGTAAGATGCATGGTGTATATGACGTTGTCATAAATGTCAACTGTCACCTGCGTGACAGTAGTAACTTTGAAGGATAACCAAAAATAATAAGAAGCAGATTATGCGGGTTGTTGTGACTGACGAGTTGTACAGAAATGTATTTGATTTATTCCGAATAGATTGTTCATAAATGACGACTGAAGTTTAATTTACCAAGCAGAACATACGAATGTGACGTGCCAGACGATTGGTCTTTACAGTAGGGACATAATTATTTAACTATTATTGACCGAGCGAGCGAAGCGACTCAGTTTCCACATTGGCCAAAAATGCGTTTGTCCGGATGTCTGTCTGTCGGTCTGTTCTCCTCTACAGATCGCATTTTTCAACCGATCTAGACGAAACTTGGTACACAGGTTATATGACTTATTAGAATTTTTTTGTCGTCGGGGATTTTTGATTGGAGGGGTACTTCCCCCAAAAAAAGGGCAAAAAGGGGGCTATTTGATATACTGGATATCTCCACCAAATGAGATCCGATTTCGATTATTCTTTTTTTATTTGAAAGGTAGTAACTATAAGTTGGTCTCATAAAAGTTTGGCGAAGATCTGATAAGGATCTTCAGCATGATGAACAGGATAGCTCATCAAACAATCGATGGTTTTCAATTAAAATTGAGAGAAACACAAAGGACCTCTACACAAGATGATGCAAAAAAAATCAAAAAGATCAAAAAATCACAAAACGGAAAATGCACTTGCACATTACATTCCTCAAAAATGTACATAATTAAATAGAAAAAACATCACATCACACACACACACACACACACAACATTTTGCATTATAGTAGTTTTCAATACGTGACAGGCTGCAAGCGTTTCGTCGCTGTTAGAATACTAACTGATAATTATCTTCATGATGTTTTCCTTCACTGAATGAGAGCATCAGCATAATAATAAGCCTTAAATTAGAAATTAATAAAAGTGCACTTAAAGACTTTCAGAAAACACCTTACACGACATTGATGATGTTGATTGACGATGTTGAATATTGGAATATTTAGTATGCTCGCGAGGTCTACAGCTCCCAGAGTCACTAGTTATAATAATAGCTAATTTTATAAAATACAGCCTATTGATATTAAAAAAGCAAATTTTCTGAATGTTATTTATTTAGTTTTAAAGTTTAATTAAATTAGGTAAATAGTTCTTGCACAAAAAATATTTATATTATGTAACAAAAAAATCTACTTCCTCCTGAAATTTAGTTATGGCAACACCAAAGCTTATGAAAGAGTTTGTATAAAAAAGATTGTATCTACTTTTCACAATGAATTCCAAAATACCCTCATCAAAACAGATTTTAGCGTAAAGCGCCGGTAAAAATGAATTATGATTCTAATTACAAAATAAGCATCGTAAAGGAGGATTGCCAGCTCATTATTATTTAATGTTTTAATTTAATTACGTAGGAAAAATATTCTAACTCGTGTGCTGAGCGTGTTATGTTATAATACGTATATATTTTCTAGAAGTAGTTTTTTTAAGTAGTATTTTCTATTTATGTACGAGTACCTTCTATTTTTTTAGTTTGTTGGATTTTTAGCAACTTGTACGTATAAATAACGAGAACGTATAAATGGGTGATAAACTCAATTTTACATAGAATACCTACCTAGGTGATGCTTGTAAGGATAAATAAAATGAAAGACATAAACAAAATGTTTATAAACATTCTTGCTAAAAAAAATATTACAAAAACAATTAAAATATATATATATGCGTACGAAGTAGGTGTAAAACAAACCATAATGGTATGAAAAGTTAAAAAAAAATCGATACAATAATATTATTTTAGACAAAATCCCCCAAATTATGTGTTTTGGACTTAGTATATTGTAACATATAAATCTGACAACTTATTGACAGGGAACTAAGTCCAAAACACACGACGTGGGTTTTGGCGGTTTTTGTTAGATCCAAGATAAATCTGATAACGTGGTAAGAGAGAATATGTTTTCCTATCTTTCCAGAAAACACGTCACGTAGACCAAAATTGCTAACGTAACCAAGAATTCTCACGGGTAAAATATTTCGTCCACACGTCCTCGTCTACCGATAAAATATGAAACTAAGGCAAACCAATCTTCTTCAAGCCAATTCGCTTATCGCAAGCCTATTCCGCAACGAGTAGAATAGATTGACGATCGTTTGCGTCGAGAAAAAAAAAAACAAAAAAAAAAAGAAGGAAGAGAATTTTCACAACTACGCTACAACGCCACCTACGCAGTTACTACTACAAGTTAGCAACAGGTTCAATGTCCTGATTGAATTGTTGCCATTACAAAATAAAAAGAGAATTATTTTTTTAATTAATTATGTAACCTATTTCTTTATTTTACGTAGCCATTTTACGACTGGTAATTTTTTTTCTTTAAAAACAAACCGTTGGTAAACAGCCAGTCATAAATACTTCTATTTGAATACAGCTTGAAATTTAGAAAACACATTTTTTTTATTATAAAATTATGTAGGTCACCTAGTTTATTATTTTACGTTGCCAATTTACAACTGGTAATTTTTTTTCTCTTTAAAACGAACCGTTCGAAGACACTCAGTCAGAAATTATTTTAATTGAATACAGCTTTTTAGAGAAACAATTTTTTTAATTATATAACTATGTAACTTTTTTTCTATTGCAACAATTACGACTAGTAAAAAAAATCCTATAAAAACAAACCGTTCGTAGACACCTAGTCAGAAATTATTCTAATTACTGCCTACTTTCATATTTTACATTATACCAATTACATATGACTGGTAAAAAAAGTTTATTTAGGAAACAAAGCATTCGTAGTCAGATTTCTATACAGAATTTTGAAAACACATTATTTTTTTTTAATCTAACCCGGGGTGCGTTCAGTACCGAGCACCGGCTTACATGGACTGAGAGGTTTCGATCATTGCGCATGTCTCCCCAGCGCGGCCATTATCAAAAGACCTCCCGCGCTCACCTTTTTCATACCATTTTTCACACAACAAGGGGCACTTTGGTGTGCTATTAGAGGTTTTTCTAAAGTGGTTTTCCCGGCAAAGCGCAGGAAAAGTGTGCACTTGTAAATAAGCAGGTTATGGAAGCTACAGGTTATGTTTTTGTGGGGATAATGGCGCGGTCAATAGGTTAATGTTTGCAAAGAAATTAAAGTTTGTATTGTACTGTTGAAAATAGATTTGTATAGAAAATATTAAGGTAAAGTAAATTATTAATAATCATGATAGATAAATAGATAGATTTTTTTTATAGCACAACTTAATGTAGTGTATACAGGCAAACTTAATGCTAAAATAGCATTCTCTACCAGCTAACCTTTGGGTGATGATAGTTTTATCAAAGTGTTTCTGATCTTTTTGATTAAGTATAATTTGTAAGCTTAAAAACTGGAAAAAACCGACTTTAATTTGATACGCCTACATCATCAAATGATGATGATCATAGCAGTTCAATGGGACGAATTTATGGATCTTAAACACCATAGAAAAGTCACAGGAAAGCAAAACAAACAATGTCGTGTACGTGAATGACGTGTTTTTTCCACTTATTCCTAGTTAACTGCCAAACTATTGAACAGATTTTGATTAAAAAAAAATTTAATCAATCATGATAATAATATAGATTATACCTTTTCAGATAAAAAACAAATTAAATCGTTTCATAAACGAGTTCTCAGAAACAAAGCTTAAAAAAATACAACTGAATTGAGAACCACCTCATTTTTTGAAGTTGGTTAAAAAGTTTATTGCTTCGACCCGGAATGAATTAAAATTAAAAAAACTCGTTTACACGAAAAAAGGCCCCAGGCAGCTCAAGGGTAAAAAAAAGGCCCCGACGGCTTAAGGGTTAAAAAAAAGCCCCCGAAAGCTCAAAGGTAAAAAAACTTTTTTTTTGTTAATTTCCTATTACTTAGTAATTACTAACTAAAACACCATCCCTGTCATTATGTTTCCAGATTTATCTTGGATCTAACAAAAAACCGCGTCTCTAACTCGTATTTTGGACTTAACTAGGTTTTTTCATATTACGTTACATATTTAGCACCTTCACCGAGGTCTAACTATAGACTTTCGCTAAACCGACCCCACTCCAGGTTCAACTCGGGTCTAACTTCACATTTGTCATGAAAATCAATTTGGTGACTGTTTTTTCTCAATTATTTTATATTATTTACTACGTACTGTTTTTTCAAAAATATATTCGACATTGACATTTACATTGATAAAATCATTAACGGAATTACCTACCTACCCCTTGTTTTGCCGCTAAATTCTTTTTTGACTTCATTTACTGATCAGTTTTGAGTGAATGAATGACTAATGTCACAAAAGAACGGGTTTTTCTAAAACTTCGTGGAAAGTCGTACATAATCACGTCTCAGTTTTAACGCGAGCCTACTTTAGGCCGAGCCTAGCTAGGCCGGGTCTAAACCCTCGAAAAATCCAAAATAAATCTGATAACGTGGTAAGTCCGCATGGGACTGGACGCCCTTGAAGTCTATGATGATATTTCCATATAACTTTTCATCCCCCTTTTCAACCCTTAACAACCCTTTTTTCGCATTAAAAAGTAGCCTATGTCCTTTCTCAGGCTCTAGACTATCTTTGTACCGAATTGGTTCAGTAACTTTGGCGTGAAAGTGCGACAGACAGCCAGAGTTATTTTCGCATTCGCATTTATAATATTAGTTAGGATTTTCATTATTTTGCGGAAAAGTGTAGTAAGATGTAAAACTCTTATATATACCTATTTACAATATTTGATCGAGTGAGCGAAGCGAACGAAGATCTTAGTGACACCTTGGGCAAAAATGCTTTGTATGTTTGTAAGTTTGTATATTTGTATGTTTGTTCTTCGAGATCTTTTGAACCGCTTATCCGATCATCAGAGAATTTGGTAGGTATACGGATAGTACCCTTAAGTTTTACTGGTTTGTTAAATGAAGTAAATCGGTCAAGGGGTCATGAAGTTATGAGGTTCCAAGTAAAAAAAAAAGTAGTACCAAAATATCAAGTGGGGTGTCATAATTATGATAGGGCTTTGCGTAGACATTCCAAAACCGTTTTTGTTTTGATTCTAGGTCTAATAATTTTTGAGTTGTTGTAAAAATTATAAAATTGGCAAACCCAGTATAACGTGAGCTACCATTTCTTGGAGTTTCAATGATTTTATAGTTCAAGTAAGACTGGTACTTAGATAGACGACGATTTCGAAGCGATTTGCAAAGTTTATTACAACCATTGGTCAATATAAATTGTTTGGGTTGTATTAACCTCCGACCATCACGAGATCTCAGTTCGGGGCGAACTACTAGTATATACCTATTTACATATATATTTCAATAGAACGTCACTGTTACGTTAGATAATTGCACAAACTTGTAGCGCAGCCCTATAAAGTAACACTTCGCTGCCGGTTGCCATGGCAACCGTGATCGATTGATGATACCCACATTCCGTCTCACTTCCACCTGCATTATTGTACGTATAACCGTCTCTATCCCGCGTTTATTCCGAATCGGCACTTTACGACTGTTTTTTTTTTCAGTACCTATTAGAAAGTGTCGTTTTTGAACTTATCTGATCAATTTCCAAGTTTTCTTTTTGTTATAATGTCACAACTCAGTCGGTAGTAGCTTTGCCTTCCGTGCTGTAGGCCGTGGGTTCGATCCCCACTGAGAACAAACATTTGTGTAGTAAACATAGATGTTTGTTCTGTGTTTGGGTGTTACTATGTAAGTATATATTTACAAAAAAATGTATAGTATTCTATCAGCAATATCTTCCGCCCGCGATTTCGTACGCGTCCCGTTGGATCCCGTTGATTTTCCGGGATAAAAAGTATCCTATGTGTTAATCCAGGTCACGGACAATATATATTCCAAGTTTCATCCGAATCGGATCAGTAGTTTTTTAGTGAAAGAGTAACAAACATCCATACATACATACATACATACAAACTTTCCCGTTTATAATATTAGTAGGATTTTTTAACGAAATCTACTTTTATAGGATAGGGTTTTTACTTCCTATTCTTCTTCTTCTAATTTTGACCCCTGTCCATCATTTCGACAGACAATTGTGCCAAGTGAAATATTTGGAATATTATCAGTCAATTCAAGTCATTCGTCATCAGTCGTAGTTTGAAAAACAACCCATGTCATTTCAGAAACATCATTTACTAATGACAAATTTTGTTTAGACACGAGTTTTGTCATTTTTTGAAACGACACATAGCACTTTTATTTTAATAGTTTTTCTTGTGTTATTGTGAGTATTGTTGTTTAATTTTGGTGGAATTTTAACCAATAATACTTAGGTCGTAACATAAAGTGTGAGCCATTGGAATAAATGTGTGTAAAGTGGTTTTTCTGAATGTGAAAATTCGTGTTAGGTTTTGAAGAGAAAATCCACCATTTTCTTTTCAAAACAAACGACAGCCGACTTGACGAATGACTTGACTTGACATATTATTATTACAACTATATCACTTGACATTGGCAGGATTGCCTGTCGAAATGACGGACAGAGGCCATTATTGAAGAGAAGAAGAAGAAGCTTTGTTTAGTTTGCAATGGGACTAGAGGGCGTTGCGTGAAATGTCCATGAATATTTATTTGTTATTGTTTTCATAGCATTCCTTTTCGATTTTATCTGATGAATTTGACGTTTAAGTTTCCTTTTTGTGACCTTTCTTTTAATGAAGTGTCGTGTTACGGTTACAGGAAAAAAGATAAAATTATTGGAAAAATTTGAAACCTCCGCGAATCGACTAGAATTTCTTTGTAAGGTTATTTTGTTGTCAAGCGACTCAAAATATTTTTAGAACGAAGTTTCTTATTGCGCGTTGCGAAAGGGGCTAGAAGGAAAAAATTAAGACCAAAAGTTGTCGCGACACTTTTTTCAAACTTTGACAACGTCATTCGAACAAATTGGTGCAGGAAGTTTTTTTTTAAATATCGTGTGCCTGTACGTTCTCAACCGAAACAAATGAATGTAGGTATTGTTGGAAGTTTTTGTTTTTAGGGTTCGTTAAGGTTCTTATAGAAAATATTATAAGAAAACAACACCACAAGGAACTTCGTCCCATCCGGGTGTCCCTTGACACCTCTCAAGTTTTAATTTACTAGTAAACGTAGAAATTATTTGAAATTACCTGAAATATTGTAAAAAGTGTAATTTAAAAACACGGAAAATGAAGGATGTGGGTGAAGTCCTCAGTGCTATGCCGTAGCGAGTGGAGATTTTTGGAAATAACTCGAATCCCACTGGTAGGGATATCTCAGTGGAGATAACATGGGGATAGAAACATAGTTTATATCACCGAACGGTTTTATTTCTAATGTTTAGACTTATTTAACTCGTGTTTCGGAAACTTTCTAAAGAGATTTCAAACAACGAATTTGCCTTTAGAAGTTTCCGATATCGAGCCAAAACCTGTTGAAACTTTATTTTGAAAATGAAAACGAATTTATTTGATTTGACAGGCGTCATGGCTCACTGCTCAGTCGGTAGTAGCTCTGCCTTCCGTGCTGTGGGTCGTGGGTTCGATCCCCACCGAGAACAAACATTTGTGTGGCAAACATAGATTTTGTTCTGTGTGTTTCTATGTATTATAAGTATGTATTTACAAAAATAAAAAATGTATGTATGTATTCTATCAGCCATCTAGTTCCCATCGTACAAGCTTTGCTTAGTTTGGGACTAGAAGGCGTTGTGTTAAGTGTCCGTGAATATTTATTTATTTGTTTTGCAATCTTCTTCGCGAAATGAAAAGGCCCCATTACAACAAGAATTGGATTCCAGAGCGAGATCAGAACATGACAGTCGCGACCTAGAATGTCTAACTGTTAGTGACAGCAACTGAGACTAGAGTGGCGAGTTTGTTACTTGCCTGTTGCGTGATTTAAGTGGAGTTGTAGATACCAAGTTTTTCTCTTCAAATTCAAATTCAAATCGTTTATTGCGCTTATGTTGTTAAAAAGATGTTGTACAAAAGATAGTGTGGATACCAAACATAAACCCTGTTAGGGCACAGCAAATTGTACAGGTGTAGATAGGCACTAGGTGGCATATTTATGCATCTAGTTTTAAATATTTTAACTTTCATCTAGAAACTCGTGCAATGAATAAAAACAGTTTTTTATTAAATACTTTTTTAACATATTTTTGAATTTTATTTGCACATTCTCGTTTTTGATGTCATTTGGGATTTTATTATAGATTTTTACACACATTGCATACACATCCATTACATTACATTACATTACATTGCTTCTACTGTGGTTCACAATATTTATGAAAAAAGAATTATTGTGGCTGTTTTCTTTAATCTTTAGTCTGTTGTCTGTGCTTTTAGCAGCATAATCATCATCATTATGGATTATTCCCATTGAGCCCACAGGCCGGCCAACTAGTGGGCCAGATTGGAAAAAAAATCCCATCGAGCCCACGCATTTGCATAGTGGACTCATGAGGATTTTTTTTCCCATCTGGCCCACCAGTGGGCCCGTGTATTTATCATAGATATATCTCCATCAAATTTACATGGTAAATAATACTGTATTAGGTGCGACATGAAACAAAACTTACAAAAAACTTTTCTACTTTTCGTTTGGATCAAAATGATATTTGCTGAACCTTGTGCAATGTTATTGCAAACAACATTGTTATTTGCGATTTTTCATAAATAACTTCAGTGGTTTTATCTTCAGAAACGTTGAAATGTACGAGCAAACTACCTATGTAGTTCCTTCCAAATTGTATCGTGTCGAGTTTCCAGAGTCTCGCTGGGTTGTACCGATTAATGCTACCTCGGACAGGAACTAATCAAGTCATGTCCCGGTTCACTTGCTAACTCTATCAACTGAGGTAACAAACACACCAAGCTGCTTCTATAGTAGGTACTTAGATTAGTATAACACTTACACGATATCGTAATAGAGTACAGTCAGCATCATTTGATAAAAGAATGATACGATGTTTAATTTAATTTTTAATTTTAATACTTTATTGCACCCAATTATAAATTTGATGCAAAGGGTGGACTTAATGCTAAAAGCATTGTCTGCCAGCCAACCCAATGTTTGATAGGAATGATATTTGTATAGCCGGGAGTTTATCTATTATAATTTTATTACATACACTTATTTTTTGACAGGCGTCATGGCTCAGTCGGTAGTAGCTCTGCCTTACGTGCTGTGGGTCGTGGGTTCGATCCCCACCGAGAACAAACATTTGTGTGTTGTAGACATGTTTGTTCTGTGTCTGGGTGTTTCTAAGTATTATAAGTATGTATTTACAAAAAAAAATGTATGTATGTATTCTATCAGCCATCTTGTTTCTATCGTACAAGCTTTGCTTAGTTTGGGACTAGAAGGCGTTGTGTTAAGTGTCCGTGAATATTTATTTATTTATTTATTTATTTACCTATTTATTTTACAGAGTTTAGTTTACGGAAAAATCGTTGGCGTCCCGTTAGATCCCGTTGATTTTTCGAAAAAAAAGTAGCCTATGTAACACATAGGCTACTTTTTTTCGAAAAATCCAGGTCACGGACAATATATATTCCAAGTTTCATCTAAATCGGATCAGTAGTTTTTGCTTGAAAGAGTAACAAACATCTTCACAAACTCTCGCGTTTAAAATATTAAAGTTCGCGTCCCGTTGGATCCCGTTGATTTTCTGGGATAAAAAGTTAGCCTATGTGTTAATCCAGGTCACGGACAATATATATTCCAAGTTTCATCTAAATCGGATCAGTAGTTTTTGCGCGAAAGAGAAATAAACATACATTACATCCTTACATACTTTCGCGTTTATAATACTTTGACTTCTCCAGGAAATTATCATCATCATCATCATCAACCTATATCGGTCCACTGCTGGACGTAGGTCTCTCTCAAGACGCGCCACTGAGTCCGGTCTTCGGCTCTTCTCATCCGGTGTTTGCCAGCTACAATGTCTCAGATCGTCGCCCCACCTAGCCTGAGGGCGTCCTATACACTACGCTTGCCTAAACGCGGTCTCCACTCGAGTATTACCAGGCTATTATGATAATGAGGAATTGACATATGTCAGCATCGTGTCTGTGTCGGCCAGTGTACAAACACTATATATACATACAGTAGGTATATGTATGTATGTAGGTAAGTACCTATGATCAGCTGATCAATGGCGGATTAGCCACGTAGCAGGTGTAGCAAATGCTACGGGCCCCGCGCATTTGGGAGCCCCGCGCACCGACGCTTTCTCACCGGAAAACGTAAAATCTATCAACTTTTTCAAATCATATTGCACAAAAACACAAAACAATTCGAGGCTCGCTTCGCTCGCCGATGAGAACCTGCTAGTTTTTTTACTTGCAGTCGACAATGTACTTTAAAATCACAATTTTCGGTAAATCTCAAGCTATCCAAGCTATCCCTTGATAGAAGTTGCTACGGGCCTCGCGCTGACTTAATCCGGCACTGCAGCTGACCCACCCTCTCTCTACACGGGCTACAAATTACACAGAACAGACGGCTTGCACGAGATACAACTGATACAAGAGAGTTTGGTTTAGTAAGTAGGTAGCTTAGATATTGCCTAGGTACATAATAAATAAATAATATAAGTACCTACCCACTTACAATATCTACGTGTAGGTAGGTAAGTAGGCTCTTAGTAAAAACACGACTTCAAAAAACGATTCCTTTGTTGTTTTTTTTAGTTGCCTCGGAACTCCGTTTCTTAGATACTTAAATTTAATAAGCGACATCTTGTGGGACAATAGCAAGAATTGTTTGCAAAATGCCTCATCAGCAAACTCTGTGCTTGCAAGCAACTTGCACCAGATGGCGTACACAAAAAAAACATAGTTGCAATAAATTTTCAATAGATGGCGCCTAAGGCAAGTATCTAAAATAGTACAACAGATGTCGTTGTTAATAACTTCACACTGCATGCATACAGTTGCGCAAAAGTATAACAGATGGCGCTCTAGATAACATTCAATAGTTTAGGCCACTGATGGCGCTTTATAAGAGTAGTAGCGACAAAGTTACAGATTGCACTGTATGAGAATAGTTACCAAAAAAGTACAAAAGATGGCGCTGTCGAAAATATGCGGAAATGCCACATAGATGGCGCTATAAGATTAAAATGAGATTGCTTTCGCTCATTGAATTTGGTAGGAAATGAGGTTACCTACGGAAAACATTTGACTGGAAGCCTTCAATAATAATTAAGGTAGGTATATGTATGTTATCTCTGTCGTGTTTTGGTAAAATAAACCAACGGCCCGTAGTTAAAAGGCTTAGAACGAGGCTCCATTTATTTATTTATTTATTTATTTATTTATTGCATACATGGTTTATATATATAGCTTAGGTCTTATTTAGCTAAAAGAACAGTCATGTACCCTGTGAGGGCGCAGCAATTGTACTAAAGTAGATAGCAGTAGTAAATAATATTATAGATTACATGCATAATGAAATAGTGATAATGTCATGGTACAAGTTGGATGAATGTCAATAATAATGGGAGGTACTTATACAATTATCAAGCGGATGCAAAGTCAAACATAAATTCATAACATTATCTACGTATTTATAATATAATTTAAATGTCAAAAATAAGTTGTAATTTAATTAGAATAATGTCAGTTTTTATTATGCGCTATAATTTATCGGACAGAAATTCGTCAACAGAGTAATAACACTTAGAAATAAGGAATTCCCTTAGTAGATTTCGGAAAGTAGAATCTTTTGGTTGGCTTTTGATAAAATTAGGAATTTTATTGAAAATAACTATTGAACGGATGTACGGACTGTTGTCAAATGTTTTTAAAGTGGTCGGGGGTCTAATTAGCATATCTTTGTGTCGTCTATTATAGTTACCGTCATTTTCCGATTTTGATAAAAATAAGTTTCTGTATTTTCTTACGAATAGGGTCATTTGCATAATATAGATTATTGCCATTTGCCATCAAACTTACCTAATCATTCGGTTGGTTCTATTTATCCGTTACCTATGTCGTGGATACTTTTACAGCCAATGTGGCAACATTATATTATTTAGGTATTTGTAGTTTGAAGTTAGCAACCCTTTTTGTATTTGACGTTGACAGTACTCCCTAATGTCAGATGGCTCTGCTCAACGAGATCTCATAGAAATGGACACGTAAAATTACACGAAAATGTATTTATTTAAATAGTCTTCACCTAGTAAGCTATAAACGACGAACCGAATATAATTGTGGATATGGTGAAAACACGGCGTTTTATTTGAAGAACCTATTCACCACAACCTAGTACTTAAATATGATGAGTTGAAACTTTAATTTCTATGTATAGGTACACGTCATGCTTGATTGAAATATACTTCTTACCAACAGTTGTGACTTTTTGACCTACCAACTCTCGGTGGTTTCTCTAAACCAAAATACCAATCAATCGCCTATATATAGGGAAGTGAAAATGATAATGAAGTTGAAATTTGGACATAAGGATCTATATTTTACAATCTTAATGATTATCTACAATGTTTTTATCTTGATAAGTTAAAACCGCAGAACAGGAGAGACTGGCGTACTAAAGAAAAGGCCTATACCAAGCAGTGGGTGCATACAGGCTAAATAGATAGATACGTAGATAGATAGAAGTTAAAACCTAATAACTAGCCCTGATCTCAGTTTAGTAATGCTAAAAAAAAAACCTGTGCGTGCAGTCCCTACGCGCGGAAGAAGTTATACTTCGAGTGCCACGCATTCACTCTCGCTCTGTGTTTAATGTGAAATTAATTTAGTATTTATTTTTATGTAAGTACTTAACCAATAAGCAGTACTTTTCACTTCAAAATAAAAAGTAAAAAGTTGCATGAACACTGCCATCTATTATATTTTGACTGTAGCGTATTAGTCTCTTTCTATTCCCCCCGCTGTCAGTTGGAAGTCGTATAACTCCAAAAACATGGGCAGTCAAATGCTGAATTGCTGAACAATGCCATCTATATTTGATTGTAGCGTATTAGTATCTGTCTCTTTCTATTCGGGGGGAATAGAAAAAGACAGAGACTATGTCCTCCTGTTTAACGCAAACTGGTTGGAAGTCGCATAAGAAGTATCAAAATGACTAAAATTTTGAACTCTGCTAACAGTTTCACTTCGCTATAAGAGTGTGGGTTCTACCCTCGAATCATCTTATTTATTGTATACCTACGTGTCTTGGAAGCCAAATTTGACCTAATTTCCGTTGCGGTATTTACTTAGGTACCTGTCAAATTCAATGAGGACAGATCTTACGAACTAGGTTCGGAGAGGGCGAAGAGGGCGAAGAGGGCTTTGTTTTGGGGCTCTAGGTTATGCTCGCGTTAGAGTGTGACTTTTCAAAATTCCTTTCATTGTGCACCCCTACACTATATAAGGATACTACCCTCCAAATTTTATACCTCTAGTGGGCGAATACCATACGCCATTCAAACCCCACTCAATTTAAGTTCCACTTAAATTATTGCTATCTCTTACAAATGAGTAATGTCAAACAGAGGCAGAGCACCACTTAAAATTTTAAGTGGTGCTCAAATTTTGAATGACGTTTGAGTATTTCAGCCTAGGACTTATAGTTTAGGCTGTGCGTTGATTCTATGTCAGCTTCAAAAGAGTTTTATACATATATATTGATAACTAAATAAATAACTAATTAATAAAGATTTTATTTTAAGAGCACCGGTGGTTGGCTTTTCGATCTTAAAATTGTAGATTCAAACATAGGTTGTGCACCAATGGATTTTCTATTCGGAAAAATTTATGCGCACAATGCCACCGGTCTGATACGGTGAAGGAAAACATCGTGAGGAAACCCTTGGCTTAGTCAGCTCGTTCCGTATTGACGTTGTGTTTGTGTATGTGTACTAGACTGAGAGGATGGTATAGTACTACAAGCCTACTGCATCTAAACATGTACCAGCCACTGCAGCGTACAGTATCCATACTAATATTACAAATGCGAAAGTAACTCTGTCTGTCTCGCTTTCACGCCAAAACTACTGAACCGATTTCAATGAAATTTGGTACACAGATAGGCTAGAGCCCGAGAAAGGACATAGACTACTTTTTAGTGCGAAAAAAGGGTTGTAAGGGGTTGAAAAGGGTGAAAGTTCCTTAACCTTTTCCATAAAAACTTGTTAAATTCACATTTGAAGTTTGAATGACAGGACAACGTCTGTCGGGTCAGCTTGTAGGTACTGTAAATCGTCTAGATTAGATGAAACCTACCATTTGTAAGATATCTTGTACAAAGTTGTACTATAAAATATTCTGATTCTTATTTTTAGATGCAAAGGCCTTATTATTAGGTAAAGATCTTATTTTAAGATCACTAAAAGCTCTCCATATTTAACTAAGTTGTTCGGAAATTGCGTAATGATTCAATAACAGGAACCCGGGTTAGTCATTACACTGAGATAATTAAATTAATATCAAAGTACTTCCAACTTTGAATAGACTTACAGGAAATTAAGTTTAATATTAAATTTTACTCGTAAATTTTTATTTTGGCATGATTTTAGAGGGCTAGGTCATTCTTTTAAAATGGTATATAATATATTTTAAAAAAATGCATAAAAGTCACTTTTGGCAGCCTTTTTGTAAGTTTCATAATAATACTAGCTTATACGCGCGACTTCGTACGCGTGCGATACTTACCGCCAAAAAAAACTGTCACGCATACGATGAACTTAGTAGCAAATGGCTGCTTTTGGTTCAAGCTGTATCCACGTCCTTTATTTCAATAAAATAGTCTATGTTTCAATCCGGAAAAAGGGCTTCTGAATGGTATAAGTTTCATTGAAATTGGTCCAGTAGTTAAAGCGTGACCCGCGAACAAACAAACTCGATTTTCGGAATCAGAATCGTTTATTTAGTAGAACTGCATAATATTATTACCTATTTAGTTTATCCATTTCTTAGATTTTACTTTTTGTTTTTTTTTACAGTTTTATACACACAGTAATGCGAGCATCACTTTGCAAAAATAAAATAGGTTCGGTAGTAGTACTTCCCTACTACTACTGCCACTAAATTTCTACTTAGTATTATAGTATCATCCATTCTGGTTGTTTATCTAAACAAAAAGCATTTATACCCATGTTGGCAATTTTGGTATTTTTATAAAATAACGAGCGACGAACGCCATCTGTCAACGCGCAGCGATACTATGATGTGGCGTCAGACAGCTACATGGATGAACCAACGAAGAATGAAGCAAGGACCGAACGTAGAGAAGAGTGAAAGTTCATTCGGTCGAGGCTTCATCGATCTTTTGTAGGCCTTCTTCTTTGAATTGATGAAAAAGCGGCTGCCTAATTTTGTTTATTTAAGTAATAAGATTATACAGAGTAAACTACACGTAAGGCTTTATTTTGTCTACACCCACATTACCCACAGTAAATCACCAGATAATATTGAACCTGGGTCTAGTTCTGTTTCTGATTTCAATAAAAGCAAGTTGGTGTGGGTAGTGCCAAACTCCGGCCATATTGGCACTTTGCTGAGCTATACTGGTACCATTAGAACTCGATTGAACATCTTAAAGTTCACATTTTTAGAACTCTGGAACTCGATTTAACATTTTAAAAGGCACTTTTTAAAACTCTGGAACTCGATTTAACATTTTAAAAATCTCTTTTTTATAAAAAATATTGATGTGAAAAATAACAAATAGGGATGAAAAAATCAAAATAAATATGGAGTCAATGAAAATATTAACGCTTCAATCAAACCTACTCGGAAATAATAATCTTTGAACTGCCAAAAGTATCATCGAGACATAAACACAAAAACACCAATTGGATTTCTATCAAATTACGTTCAAAATGTAAAAAATTGTACGAAAAAAGCAATTGAAAAATCTTTTAGCAATATAAAGCTATGCGTGCGTTCTTATTACCAAAACAATCGTAAAGATTAGGTACTTCGTAATTTATTTCGGAAGAAACTGGCCAAGCTTGTGCGAGGCGAGTGAGGTACTAGGCGATGTAGAGTTCCGTAGTTTGAACTTCGTTTGCTGCAAGTTTGAGACTGTAATTATGTCTAAAGTTAATTTATTCAATAATCTTAGCAATTATTTTATAGTAAGTCACGAAAAAACTTTTTTTCTGTCATATGTAGTAAAAATAAAAGGTCAAAGTTATCATTCTCAATTTTTTTGTGTTTGTAGTATATGCTTAGATACGATAAATAAAATAATGTTACATAAAAGGAAAGAAAAAAAATACCAATACTGTCAAGTCCTTAAAAAAGAGTATTATAACCTATTGATCAAAAAATATTTCAAAAACGTCCTCGTTTCATCAGTTTATTTATTTACGTACTCTGTAAATTTTATGGAGATATCGCTATGATAAAATTTGTACTGCCCCACCAATGGGCCGGCTAGTGGGCTCGATGGGAATAACCCATATTTTCACGTGTTTTTTTTTTGATAATCGGTTATTTTTTTCAAGATATTTCTATAGTCAGAGCCATGACATTTTATTAAAATACTTACTGTGGTGGTTTTATGGTTTTCTTATCAGACCACGGTACCCTATTAAAGTAAGAGACTACGTCTGAAGTGTCATCAATCACTCTGAAGTTTCAACAAATAAGGTTCTATTTGAATTAACAAATTGGGTTGTTGTTTATGTCTTGTTTATGTCATGTTGCAAGATTGAGGCTTGTTTGATTTTCTTTTACCTAATAATGATAATAATAACTAGTGGCTCTGGGAGCTGTAGACCTCGCGAGCATACTAAATATTCCAATATTCAACATCATCAATCAACATCATCAATGTCGTGTAAGGTGTTTTCTGAAAGTCTTTAAGTGCACTTTTATTAATTTCTAATTTAAGGCTTATTATTATGCTGATGCTCTCATTCAGTGAAGGAAAACATCATGAAGATAATTATCAGTTAGTATTCTAACAGCGACGAAACGCTTGCAGCGCTTGTCACGTATTGGAAACTAACTATAATGCAAAATGTTGCGTGTGAATGTAACGTGCAAGTGCATTTTCCGTTTTGTGATTTTTTTGATCTTTTTGATTTTTTTGCATCATCTTGTGTAGAATGAGGTCCTTTGTGTTTCTCTCAAATTTGATTGAAAACCATCGATTGTTTGATGAGCTATCCTGTTCATCATGCTGAAGATCCTTATCAGATCTTCGCCAAACTTTTATGAGACCAATTTATAGTTACTACCTTTCAAATAAAAAAAGAATAATCAAAATCGGATCTCATTTGGTGGAGATATCCAGTATATCAAATAGCCCCCTTTTTGCCCTTTTTTTGGGGGAAGTACCCCTCCAATCAAAAATCCCCGACGACAAAAAAATTCTAATATAACCTGTGTACCAAGTTTCGTCCAGATCGGTTGAAAAATGCGACCCGTAGAGGAGAACAGACAGACAGACAGACATCCGGACAAACGCATTTTTGGCCAATGTGGAAACTGAGACGCTTCGCTCGCTTCGCTCGCTCGGTCAATCAAAACAACATACTTTTTACAGCATCAAAATAAATTTTAAGTAGAACTTGAATGAGCTTTTATTGAATACACTTTGATTTAATCGTTAAGACTCAAAGAGGTTAAACAATACCCACTCGACCCAGTGAAGTCAATAACCCTTTGTCAATGGTTCTCAATCTTTTGAAGCCTTACTCTTTTGAGCTGACTTCGATCGTTGGCACAGTGCACCGAGTCTCAGTTTTACTTTCAAAAACCGAAAACCGACGATCGACTTCCCAGTTTTTGTATGAATAAAAAATGGTAATAAACATGTAGCACTAGTAAACGCATAGCACTATGCTTATAATTACTTTACGCTTAGTGGAGTAAAATAATTTTGTAGTAAAAATTGACCAAGAACATGTCAGACCATACACAGGAACTCCTTTGCAACATGTAACGTATATTTTTTCTTTTTTTATCCTAAACATCCCTTCTATTTTCCTATCTAAATCCGCAGACTACAATAATTTTGCAGTAAAAATTGGCCAAGAGCATTTAAGACCATACACAGGAACTTAAAACACTTTTACAACTTGTAACATGTCATAATTGTTTTCTTTTTTTTACTATCCAAGCATCTCTTTTATTTTATATCTCTTTTATTAAATATTTTTACTTTCCATTTTAAAAAGCGGCTTGATTTTGTAAAGGTAAGAATACACGACGACACAAGACACTAGACACTCAGGGTATACATCGCTTGTCTGTGTGTCCACTGCCGTGACACTTAGTTGCAGATGGAGTGGCGATGTCGCTCAGTGTCCGTGTCGCAGCCGCAGCCGCAGAAAAAATTGCTTACCGTGTGGACGCAATCGACACTAGTGTCGACAATTGTGTCGAGTGTCGGTGTCGTCGTGTAACTTAAGGCTGGGGCCTTAAGTTTGAGAACCACAGACTATCGGCTTGACCGCACTTGAATTGAAACAATAGAGATTAACGTAACAAGCGGCGATATGTCAGTTGCAGTGTCCAGTCTCTTGTGCGTGATTAATGTAGTCTGTGCCACTGATTGTCTTTGGTCTATAGTTTGACAGTTCATTTGTTATTGCTTCTTGTCTATGGTAGCTTTCACTGCACTATATAGAGGCCTTTACCAATGTAAATTATTAACATAAATTAAATCAACTAAATTGTTAAAATGTATAGTAAGTTTAGATGTTAGTATGCCGCATCGACTGGACCCATTAATATGAAAATAAACATATAAGATATTCTATAAATCTTTTTATTAAGATACTTAATAAAAAGATTTATAGAATATCTAAGTCAAAAACTACACGAATCACGAGGCAGAACACGCGAAAGAAAGCGCCTTAAAAATTATTTTTTTTTATGAGAACGAATAAGTTTTATATTATGATCCTTGTGATTTTACTGAGTAAAACTTAATTGACTCTGATCAAACAAGTAAATACAACTTATAAGACTCATCTCGTTTTACGTAGTTACCTCTTTATCAATGCAACTCTCACAGAGCCCGTCCACAGAGGGCGCGTTATCAAATCTTAATTAATTACACGTAGTGCCACGCATTCACTCTCGCTCTGTGTTTAATGTGAAATTAATTTAGTATTTATTTTTATGTACTTAACCAATATGCAGTACTAAATTTTCACTTAAAAATAAAAAGTAAAAAGTTGCATGAACACTGCCATCTATTATATTTTGATTGTAGCGTCTCCTTCTATTTCCCCCGCTGTCAGTTGGAACTCGTATAACTTCCAAAACACGGGTGGTAAAATTCTGAATTGCTGAACACTGCCATCTATATTTGATTGTAGCATTTGTAGCGTATTAGCGACTATGTCAACCGCGTAACGCAATGTTGTTTGAAGTCGCATTAGAAGTATAACTTCAATAATCATAATAGAGACTGTATTAGTTGAACCTGGTTTAAGCTGGCATAATAATACTCACTTAATACCAAAATAATATCCTCTCAGCCTAGTCAGCCTAATCCGTATGAAAGACATTGATCATAATACGTGCGAAGCAGTCTAAGCCGCGGGTTTCTTCACTAAGTTTTCCTCCATCGTTTGAGAACCTTACACTATTCGAATACAAGAAACTCAATTTCCCACATACAAATCAAGATAAATAAAAAAAAAATCATCTCGATTTACAAAAATAAAAAACTCGATTCGCACTGAAAAGAACAAACTCGTAGTAGGGCCCAACATTTCAAATTTCAAACGGGTTCCAAATCCAAACCGGGAACTGTTTGGATACGTATCGAACTGTGTTCTGAATTTCAATTCGTATCCGAACGCCAAATTACCGCGCCTTTGACAGTTATCAGCTAGTTCTGAATTTGGTAGTTTTGTTTTTTTAGTATTCCATTCTAGCCATAGACAAATCGATTTCCAATCGCTAGAGAATAGAAAACGTAGAAATTGTAAGCAAATATTGACTTAATGGCAATTTGAGTTCTGTCATTTTTGGGAGCAACATTACCTAGTACTTTTATTTTAATAGTTTTTCTTGTGTTATTGTGAGTATTGTTGTTTAATTTTGGTGGAATCAAAACCAATAATACTTGGGGTCGTAACATAAAGTGTGAGCCATTGGAATAAATGTGTGTAAAGTGGTTGATTTAACTGATAGAATTCGTTTCCAAGTTTTAAAAGGAAAACCCACCATTTTCCCTTCAAAACAAACGACAGCCGACTTGACGAATGACTTGACTGATACCATTTCAAATATCTCACTTGACACTGTCAAAATTGTTTGTCAAAATGGCGGACAGAGGCCTTAAATAGAAAAAGAAGAATATCTACTGAAGACAAATACTACAGGCAGTAAATAAGTCATATATAATGCCATAATGTCATATTGACATTGTCAAATTATGTCCGTAGACCACGGCGACAGAATTATTAGAAAGAGACTAATTCGCTAATACGCTACAAATGCTTGAGTCCTTTTCATGACAGAAGTCCCGCGGAAATTTCCGGAACTAAACTTTAAAACTAAATTTTAAATTAGTTATCAGGTGCTGTTAATGTGTTCGGATGCTAGTGCGTTTTTATTTGGTTTCTGTGATCAAAGTCTTGTTTTCAATGCCTAAAGTTGTTAAAAGTGCTGCCCGAGAAATAATACTTAAGGTCGACTACAGCGCCGCGTCTGCGGGACTTCTTTCATGGAAAGGACTCTACTACATAATTCTTTGCTGTCAGTAGTGTAGCTCTAGCACAAGATGTTTGTCCGAGACACTTGCCGCCAAATTATGTTTCCAGATTTATCTTGGATCTAAGAAAAACCGCCAAAAACCGCGTCTGTTTTGGACTTAACACCTGTCAAAGCTGTCAGATTTATATGTTACGTAAAAAACCTAGTTAAGTCCAAAACAGACGCGGTTTTTGGCGGTCTTTGTTAGATCCAAGATAAATCTGCGAGCCTTAGATGCGCACCGCGAGATATTTGTCATGTCGTTCTGTCAAAATGTAAGCATTTTGTACCAGTTAGGAACTATTGCATTATCTGTGGTAATGTTGTCGAGAAACCGCGCCTTTGAATTTTCAACTTTTGACATTTCTGCATGACTATTATCTCGTCCTCAGAGAGGTACGACGATTAACAAGTGTCAAAAGTGTACATTATGGCGCGTTTTGTCGACACCATTAGGTACCACAGATAATGCAATAGTTCCTAAACTGGTACAAAATGCTTACATTTTGACAGAACGACATGACAAATATCTCGCGGTGCGCATCTTAGGCCAGCTGGAAACATAATATTATGGCGGTTAAAGGCGCTCAAACCAATTGAAAACAATATAAAGTAAGTACCTAGTTATTTACGACACGGATTTGAACGGCAAAGCCGTGGCGGACATTTACGGCTTTTTTATTTTACTTGAGAATACTATTATTCTACTTCGAATAGACATAGTTTACTTCGAAAAGGTTGTTATAGTAGGTGCCAAATAACACTGCAATACAGGTCATTCACCCACCTTTACCTCAATGTCGCAAAATTCAATTTATGTATAGTAAACAAACAGTACTACGAGATTCGAGCGATTACCTTCTTTGCAACATGGTGAATGATCTGCATTGCGGTGTTATTTGGCACCTACCTACGTGTGTTGAATAGAGATGGAAAGCTATTTTAATGAAAAACTAACAGAACCCCTTCTTAGAACTGTTATTGCAACAAGAACTTTTTACAAGCTCGTGTTATTCATATATTTTCTATCAAAAAAAAATCCGCTGCAGTGTTGCTAGTAAAAAAAAAATACAAATATAGGCTGTTTAGCCTATATTTGTATTTTTTTGTGCGATTACTGCAGTCAAACCCTTTAAATAAAAAACTTGAGAGGTGTCAAGGGACACCCGGAGGTGTTGTTTTCTTATAATATTTTCTTTATGAACTTTAACGAACCCTAAAAACAAAAACTTCCAACAATACCTACATTCATTTGTTTCGGTTGAGAACGTACAGGCACACGATATTAAAAAAAAAACTTCCTGCACCAATTTATTCGAATGACGTTGTCAAAGTTTGAAAGAAATGTCGCGACAACTTTTGATCTTAATTTTTTCCGTCTAGCCCCCTTTCGCAACGCGCAATAAGGAACTTCGTTCCAAAAATTACCATTACCATTATATACAACCTAACTTATCAACTGAAAACAACCTATATACACAAAATAACCTAGAACTTTTAAATATTCTTTAAAACTGACTCATGTCTACAAAATTTTATTTCTAAAAAAAAAACAAAATGTATCATAAAATGTTGCCAGAATTCGCTAGTAAAATCACCGTTAACTTTTAAAATTGTTTTTTAAACGACAACTTGCAACGGGCTGGGTATTATACGACAGGTATAAAGTAGAGGGTTACGGTGGCGTTGGATTTTGCCAGATTTATTGGACATTTTTATTGACAGTGTAAACGCTGAGATTACTTTTTGTCTCGGGGGATAAAAGTAGTGAGTGTTTGTTTTGCGATTCATTAGACAAATAGTTTTTTTTATAATTTTACAAACAAAAATAGTTATTAAAAAAAATTTGTGATTTTAATAATTATATTCAAATTTAAATAAATTTTAATGGCTCAACTGCTTCGTGTGTATTTTGTAAATATTGTGAATATTGTAAATACTGTATGTTTTAATTTTCGTTGTGACGCGTTAAAATAAGTTTGGTTAACGGGTAAGGACCATTACCGAAAATAACACTAGTAACAAAAATATCTTATTTGATATACTTACCTACTTATTATTTTTACCACACATATTAAGTTTTGTTACTATAATAATAAAAATCTTTAATAGTAAAAAAAATAATATTAATAGTTAATACAAAGCATCGTTGAATCTGTCTGTATTTTTTTAATTTTCTTTGTACTATAGATTTCGAGCAGGCCGCACGTGCAAATAAACATCTTGTATCTTGTACGTACGTTCGTATGAGTTAGTGGCCAACTCTGATGACAGAGTTTTTAGGCCGCGTTAAGGCCTCCGTCGTGGTAAGCAGGTTGCGACTGCTGGAGCCGAGCCCCGAGTCTGTGCATTTGTTTTGACTTTTGACTCGAGTATAGCACACGCAAACGCATTCGCAAAGCGAGAAATTTTGTATGAAAACTGGGTAAGCGCCTCTAGCGGGAGATTTAGGAATTGTGCAATTCCTAACAAAAAATCTCGCTTTTCGAATGCGTTTGCGCGCGCTATACTCAAGTCAAAAGTCAAAACAATTGCACAGACGCGGGGCTCTGGAATAGGCTAACGTGCCCTCCGAAGCACAGAAGTGCTCAGATGTAAGTAACTATCACCCATCCAAATAGTGACCGCGCAGAACGTCGCTTAACTTAGATAATCGGTGAAGATTGACTAAAGCAATCTTAGAGACGAACGCTTGTCAATACAAAAGATAAAACACGGTGTAACTATTCTAAGCTTATGGTCTACCTACTTCCATCGAGTTTGTTAATAACAGGGCTAAAGTATAGAAAAGGGTCGTGACAAGTAATGAATAATATCAGAAATCATGAATATCAATTTTTTTACCCAAAACGGTACGGCAAAGTTTGCAGGAAAAAATGAGCGAACTTAAAAAGGATGACAACCTCTTTTTTATTCAGCCTCTTCAAATGTTATACGGAAATATCTTATTGTGGGCTATGTTATAAGAAACCCGTAAGGAGCGAGTCTCTCTCGCTTGTGTCCTTTAAGATGTTGAATTAATATGGCTTCTATACCTATCATAGCAGGAAATAACATAAAAACAAAAACGATAAAAATTATATTGAAACTTTTTTGCGACGTGTTTTGTGAATAAAGATAAGAAAAGTTTCATTGAAAAAAAAATAGTCAAGAGCCACATAATTTATGAGTTTAAAAAACTGGAAAAACCGACTTCAATTTGATACGCCTTTATGATCAAATGATGATGATGATGATAGCAGTTCATTGGGACTGTTCTATTGATTGTAAACACCACATAAAAGCAAAATACGCAATGTCGTGTACGTGGTTGGCGTGTTTTTTCCAGCTACACCTATTTAAGGCGTAGGGTAAAGGCAGGCAACCCTCTCGCTCGCACATTTCAACATTTTTGAAGATATAATAAAACTAAATATAATTATGTAAAATTGCAGAGCTTCAGGGTCGAGAGAATAACAATGCAAAGGTTCAGTAAAAATATCACATTGATCCAAACAAGTTTTCTAACCAAAAAATGTGCACTTTAATTTATAGCATTGGTACAAGTTTTTTGGTCAGAAAACTTGTTTGGATCAATGTAATATTTTTACTGAACCTTTGCATTGTTATTCTCTTGACCCTGAATCTCTGCAATTTTACATAATTACATTTAGTTTTATTATATCTTCAAAAATGTTGAAATGTGCGAGCGAGAGGGTTGTCTGCCTTTTACATACGCTTTAACAGCCAAACTACTGAAAAAAAATACAACCGCATTGAGAACCGCCTCCTTTCTTGAAGTCGGTTCAAAATACCGATAAAGTCAAAAATAAACCACTTATTTCGAGAGCAATACAAACACTACAGTGTTTTGTTCACCAGAGGGCGCTGAAGTAAACTATTGGACACTTGTCTGAAGTGAGTCTCGAACTGAAGTGTCGTTGGAAACCTTCAGACGCTGGGTTGGAACGTTTTAGTCTGTTTAGTTTCAAACAAAAAAAACAAATCTTTTTAGTTTCAAAAAACATCCTCTTCGTTGAATGTTGAATTTCTAAGTTTGATTTTGAAAACAAAAATTTTCATAGTCTTCTAGTTGTCGCCCGCGGCTTTGCTCGCGTGGTAGCAGCATACAAATAGTTAAATAAAAATCCAGAAACATGACGATTCAATTTATTAATGGTTAAAATCTTTGATCCTAATTTCACACCCTTTAGGGTGCGATTTTTTAAAATTCCTTTCTTAGTGCACCCCTACACTATACAAGGTGTAACATAATTACCCTATAAGTCCAAAGGGGGCGTAATCAGACCGACCACCTGAGTGCTCAGACATGTGCAAAGGGTCAGTTAATAGTAATTGAAATTTTTATACAAAAGTACAACTTTTGTTATTTTAGAAATTTGCGATAACCCTAACTGTTTGTTTACTATTTGCGTAAACCCGTACATACACATGCATACGTTGGTACCATCTTAACGCGTCGTACGCACACGCATACTGTGTGTAAGTACATTTTAAGTAAAAGTTACGAGCTCATTTCATGAATGAAAAACTTTGAAATCTCAAAAGTCGTAGAACAAACAGTGCTCGCCGTGACCTGTGAAATACCTCCCTTTCGGACTTATAGGGTAATTATATTACACCGTGTATAAGGATACTACCCTCCAAATTTCATACCTTTAGGACTTATAGTTTAGGCTGTGCGTTGATTGTCAGTCAGCTTCAGAAGAGTTTTATACATTTGGATTTATTTTGTTAGGTAAGGCCTGCAGTGTGAGACTATTCTGAGGTATTTAAATTAACACGTTGGTTTAAATGTCGAAATAGAAAAACTTACTCTTTGAAAACAGCAAATAATCTGGATACTTACCTGAAAAGTAAAAAAAAATATTAGGTCAATGTAGATAAATAGGTTCAACGTTGACACAAACACTTGCAAAATTATTTTCATCTTAATCGACTCAGCCGTTTAAGGTGTCTTGATATGAGTAAGCAAACAATCTCGTATGAGTTAGTGACCAACTCTGGTGACGAAGTTTTTAGGCCGCCTTAAGGCCTCCGTCATGGCTTAACGACTGCTAGAGCCGGGACAGTTTAACGTGCACGAAGCACGGAAGCGCTCAGATGTAAATGTAACGGTCACCCATCCAAATAGTGACCGCACAGAACGTCGCTTAACTTAGAAGATTGACTAAGCAATTGAGTTAAAAACGTCTCAACATCCAAATATGTATTTCTCACACTTTTATGATGTTATAAAAATGTTCTTCAAAACAGTTCGAATAAACTTATCTAAAGACGTCAATATTATATCTTTGTATATTGCAACCATAAAGGGGTTAGCAACCTATGTATAGCTACGTATGTTCCAACAATACCTTATGGAATTCTCATAAAAGAAGAGGGCGGGTTGTGGTTAGGTTACATCACAACGCATGCTTCAGCATACCAAATATATTTGTGTAAAATTTTTTGAGGTGTAGATGTGCATTAAAATTATTATAAAGTTATACCTAAGTTCTTGTAAAAGTTATATCAAACTTAAAAGTTGTACAAAAGTTCTTAAAATGTTTTTTAAACTAAAATGAAAAAACATATGAAATTAAATACATTTATTAAAACCCATTGGGTACACACACACAAATACAACAGAAAGGAAAAAAACTAACCTATTTGATAGTGCTAAAATTATAGCCGTTTCAATGTATGAGAAAGGGACGATGACATTATTAGTGCTGTCAATTAGATTAGTTAAAAAAACTTTAAAACTTAACTTTAACTTTTTTTTTACTTTTTTACTCAAAAGCCAAAAGCTCGTCTCCCAGCTATGGTATAAAAAAAACCTGCGCGTGCAGTCCCTACGCGCGGGAGAAGTTATACTTCGAGTGCCACGCATTCACTCTCGCTCTGTGTTTAATGTGAAATTAATTTAGTATTTATTTTTATGTACTTACTTAACCAATATGCAGTAATTGGGGTAATTGCGAAAATGGGTATATTCCGAAAATCCATAAAATCTAGTAACATAATGCGATATTTTCCTGTTGGCAACATTGGTCTAGACGCCATCTTGATTGGCATCGCCGTGACAGTCCTATATATCCTCGTGCCAACAGAAAAATATCGCATTATGTTACTAGATTTTATGAATTTTCGGAATATACCCATTTTCGCAATTACCCCAATGCACCTTACAAAATTTTCACTTCAAAACAAAAAGTAAAAAGTTGCATGAACACTGCCATCTATTAAATTTTGACTGTAGCGTATTAGTATATTTCCCCCGCTGTCAGTTGGAACTCGTATAACTTCAAAAACACGGGCGGTCAAATGTAAATTGCTGAACACTGCCATCTATGTATATTTGATTGTAGCATTTGTAGCGTATTAGCGTATTACACTATGTCAACCGCGTAACGCAACGTTTTGGAAGTCGCATTAGAAGTATAACTTCAAAAATAACTAAATAAGTATTATTGGCCGCGTCATAATTTTTACGTAGTGTTGAGGTATGGTCTAGTATGTAGTTTGGCTAAGCTTTTCATAGCTTATCAGTTCAGTTTACGTACAGGTAAGTATGTAGAAATGCTATTTGGTTTGTAGTTTAGATAACATGCTCATATTTATGGACTTTTCCACAGAAACCACATAATGGGCTTCTATAGGACCTGCCTTATAAAATCTAGAGCTTTGGAAAATCTAGACTACCTCAGGAGTAGAATAGAGGTTTTTGATAAAATGAGTTTTATGCGTATCGTCAAAACTGCTTTTCGTCAAAATACCATTTTTGCCAAAGATGCGTGCAGTCAAATACCTTTTAGTCAAAACTGCTTTTCGTCAAAATACCATTTTTGCCAAAGATGCGTGCAGTCAAATATTTTTGGTTAAAATTGCTTTTCGTCAAAATAGGTAAGTATACCTTATAGACAAAACTTCGTAGTTATGATGACAACGAGTGAAATAATAATCATCATCTTCCTACCCTTGTCCCACGCTAAGTGGGGTCGGTACAACATATCTTCGTCTTCCACTCTCCTCTATCATCCGTCATCTCGGTGTTCACTCCTTTCTTACTCATATCTTCTTTCACACAGTCCATCCATAACGAGTGAAATAATAGGAAATTTTGTTAAAAGAAAGACAGATGGCCTGGTACGAGTTTTCAGTGTATAGTGTGGGTGTGAAACGTCTGACGCCCAGCACACCAGTGTGCGCTGATTTGTATGGAGACACTGAGCGGATTTTTTGAGAAGCTCGACATGCGAGTACGGGCTTTGTGTAGACCAAGCTTCTCAAAGAATCCGCTCAGTGTCTCCATACAAATAAGCGCACACTGGTGTGCTGGCCGACAGACGTTTCACTTCACACCAGATTTACACACCAAAACTCGTACTATAGGCCCTCGGAAAGAAAATGTTGGGATAAATATAATATTCATAGACATTTCGCGCAACGCCTTCTAGTCCCAAACTAAGCAAAGCTTGTACTATATGGACTAGATTGCTGATAGAATACTTATATATTATTTTTTTGTAAATACATCTTAACTTAGTAACACCCAGATATAGAACAAACATCCATATTTGCCGCACACAAATGTTTACTCAGTGGGGATCGAACCCACGACCTTCACGGAAGGCAGAGCTATTACCGACTGAGTTGTGACGCCTGTCACGATGTTATAAAAGTCGCAAAACGACACAGAACTCTGTAGATTAATCCGAGAGTACCGGAAACAAGATGGCGGCGGAAGCGCGGCCGAACCGGATACGTCATAACCGAATTGTCGACTACCCGCCAACGGGCGTAAGCGATCATCGAGATACTGCAAAATAACGTTTTAATCGTGGCTATTCTGATTTATAGTAGGTATTTTAAAACATCACCTTAGGGTGCTTATATACTTCTTAACGCATACGAGTGCATCATAAACATTAGACAAATAAAACAGTAGAGCTATCAACAAACCTTTACAAACGATTTATAGATGGCTCATTACAAGGCTGTGCTACTATTTTTTACTGAAAGTAGGTTGGCTCTGGTTACTAATAGTTAAGTTTTGGTCAATTATTAAGTCATTCTGTTATCCTTAGTTTTCATTCAGAGTTATTATCTACCTAATAATGCATGTTGTGTTCGCCTGTGAAAGGTTTGCGCACATAGTTTTAAGACCACTAGCTCTAGTTAAGATAGTGCTGTGCACAAATTGTTGGCTTACCTAAATAAATAAAAAATAAAATAATCTTACAGGAAAGAAGAAAAAATACCCATACTTTATCATTGGTCAAAAAGTAGGTATTTCAAAAACTTCCTCGTTTCATCAGTGTACCTATTTGCCCTATGAATTTTATGGAGACATCTTTTAGATAATTGTACGGGCCCACTGGTGGGCCAGATGGGAAAAAATCCCAACGAGCCCACTATGCAAATGAGTAGGCTCGATGGGAATAACCCTTGGAAAAATACCTTAAGGTTTCTGTTCTCGCGTGATGATCACGTATCTTTGTATCAGGACAGGACGACGCCATTTCCTCGACAAATTGAGTGTTTTTAAAACAATATTAGGTAACTCCTTGACCAATATTGCCACCTGATGTGAAGCGATGATGCGGTCGACGATGTAGCACAGTTACCTATAAGATACTTATTCACTCTACTCTTAAAAACTTCCAAATTATAGTCATTCGGCAACACAGATGCCGAAATAAGGAAAATAATATTTTTCTATGGCACAACTATAAGAGCCAAGTGCTTCGTTGCGTCACAGGGGGGAAATCCTGGTCCACTCTTATAGTGACCATTTGGAGGAGAGGGGGGGCTTGAACCCCTTGCCCCCTCGTTTAACCGCTAGTATGTACCTACTAATAATAGGCCTTTACATGATACAAGATACAAGATACAAGATGTTTATTTGCATAAATAAGTGTTACAATTTGGTCTTATATGTAGGAGGCACTTTTCAACTTATTCACCTTTTCCAGGTATCGCAAATGTTTTGGGCGCTTAAACTTAGGTAGGTAATTAATAACATTAATTTTGGGTAGGTACATACCTTTGGGCATGCACTAAATTTTAAAACATTTTTCCTTATCTACTACTTAACTAGTTCTTACTTAGGGTAGGTATACTTTTTACTAATTATGTACTTAAATTTATTATGGCTAATTTGACTAGGTACCTATACAAGTTAATATTTTTAATTACTTTAGTTTTAGGTGGGTATTATTCTTTTTCAAAGTAGTCTTCGGTTGAGTAAAGGCATTTTTTGACTAGGTATGATTTTAGTTTTCCTATCGAAGATATATACATCTATTGAAGATGATTTATAGAGCGTCAGGAGGCCACCAATACGACACACTGTAGTGCCTGGGACAATGTTTAGATGGAGTAGGCTTGTAGTACTATACCATCCTCTCAGCCTAGTCAGCCATATCCACAGGAAAGACAAGGTCAATACGTGCGGAACTGACTAAGCCGCGGGTTTTCCTTCACCGTTAAGCTCGTGATAAATTTAGTACCTACTATAAGTTAAGTAAGACGAGGTAATTGTCTATTCTCTTCACTACTAGTAGCAAACAGTAAACTTAAGCCAAGTTACGAGAACTCCTACGCTAACTCAATATTTTGCGTCGGTAGGTACACAGTATAGGATGTTCCACAACTTTTGGGCAAGTTGAGGTAGCTCTGCCTTCAGCACGGGTACGTCACCTATCGGCTCACTCAGGTGCTTACCGGGCACGGGTGCTTCGGTGAGTACCTTAGTAGGATCGGACGCGAACCCACACCACAATGCCACCATTGTGGGTGGGACCGTGATTCCGCGCAGCACACGTTGGAGCAGTGCTCAGCGTGGTGCGAGGAGCGCGGAATTCTGGTCGACAGGATCGGGCAGGACCTCTCTCTGCCTAGCGTAGTCGAGGCTATGCTGGCAGACGAGACAGCTTGGATGGCTGTGGCTTCTTTCTGCGAGACGGTTTTAGTCCGGAAAGAAGCCGCCGAGCGTGATCGGGAGAGGGCCGATCCCACTCGGAGGAGGCGGCGGCGGGGTGCTGGCAACGGCCGCCCCGCACTGCCTGCCCCGTGAGGGGGCTGAGTGGTTCTCCCTGCCATACAGGGAGTCTTTCGGGTCCGTGGGTGGTCGGAGTGAGGGCTCTGGCTGGTCAATAGCGGACTCCGGGAGGGCGGCTGGCACATTGTGGCGTGTGCAGCCGTAGCACCGTTGGTGCTGGGATCGCGACTGTGGGTGTCGTTCTCCCGGGACGGGCTTTTTATTGGCAATATGTGGTGAGGGCTCTGGCGTGGTCGTTTCGAGGTCCCAGAGTCCCTTGTCAAGCATCGAGGCTGGCCACCGGGGTGGTTTTAGTGGGTCGGTGAGTGTCACCATCCCCACACTACCTTGCCGCATCCCTCAAATGCGGTATTGGTGTCTGTGTGCAGATTTCCCCCCGTTAACAAAAAAAAAAAAAAAAAAAAAGCTCTGCCTTCAGAGCCCGTAGTCTGAGTTTTGTTTTGTTGATCGAAACGCATATTATTGAAAAGCGACTTGCGAGATATTTTGTATGAAAACCCGATAAGCGCCTCTAGCGGGAGATTTCCAAACTATTTTTCTTTATACAAAAACTGCGAACATAATATTTACAAAATACACATGAAACAGTTGAGCTATCTACAAACCGTTGCAAACGATTTATGGATAGCTCAACTGGTCCAAATCAGTACCAATCGGAAGCGTGCCCAAGACACTGGCTGCATAAGGCGAAGCTGAATAGCAATGCCGATACGTATTGATAGAATACTTAAATGAATGACTTACTTATTGACCGAGCGAGCGAAGCGAGCGAAGCGTCTCAGTTTCCACATTGGCCAAAAATGCGTTTGTCCGGATGTCTGTCTGTCTGTCTGTCTGTCTGTCTGTTCTCCTCTACAGGTCGCATTTTTCAACCGATCTGGACGAAACTTGGTACACAAGTTATATGACTTATTAGAATTTTTTTGTCGTCGGGGATTTTTGATTGGAGGGGTACTTCCTCCAAAAAGAGGGCAAAAAGGGGGCTATTTGATATACTGGATATCTCCACCAAATGAGATCCGATTTCGATTATTCTTTTTTTATTTGAAAGGTAGTAACTATAAGTTGGTCTCATAAAAGTTTGGCGAAGATCTGATAAGGATCTTCAGCATGATGAACAGGATAGCTCATCAAACAATCGATGGTTTTCAATCAAATTTGAGAGAAACACGAAGGACCTCATTCTACACAAGATGATGCAAAAAAAATAAAAAAAAATCACAAAACAGAAAATGCACTTGCACATTACATTCCTCAAAAATTTACAAAATTAAATAGAAAAAACATCACATCACACACACACACACACACACACACAACATTTTGCATTATAGTTAGTTTTCAATACGTGACAGGCTGCAAGCGTTTCGTCGCTGTTAGAATACTAACTGATAATTATCTTCATGATGTTTTCCTTCACTGAATGAGAGCATCAGCATAATAATAAGTCTTAAATTAGAAATTAATAAAAGTGCACTTAAAGACTTTCAGAAAACACCTTACACGACATTGATGATAATGAATATTGGAATATTTAGTATGCTCGCGAGGTCTACAGCTCCCAGAGCCACTAGTAATAATTCCTTTTTAACTTCTGTCAAAATAAAGCATTGTTTTTAATAGCGTTTTGTTTTGATAGTTGCAAAGAAGTTGAGAGGCGATGATAAGTAAGACCATTTAATTTGACGTTCAAGAACGCCACACAACTAGTTGAGTAGAGTAAAAACAATTTTCTAAGAAAACATGTGGACTTTTAGGGCTGCTACTCGAGCACAGGGGGAAAATAAACTTAAAATTTTATAAAGAAAAGAAGCGCTATAATGGAGTGTATCGAACGAGATTGTGGGTTGGGTACTGAACGGAATTCTGTGGTTGAATCCCGGAAAGTATGTACGTAGGTACCTCTTTTATGTAGTTGTGGAACATACCCCAGACTTACCTTTAGCACCTCATGTTAACCAACTATGTTAAAATGAGAAAAAAATGTTTCGATGTGGAGTATAGTTATTTCGTAACTACAAAAAATATGTATGAATTTAAAGTTTTGTTAATCAAAGGATAAACTTTTAATAACATCCGGAACTCTATCCTGAGTTTATCTGGATTTACTTGAATATCTGGGATAAACCTTGCGGAATTCCGCGGACATTTTTTATAATAGAACTATCCTACTTTTCAGCACCAAGACTAAATCGGTTTGTGGAATAATGTAGGTGCAAAAAAACTTGGTGCGGAAACAGGAATGCCTCGTAATTCCGCGCCATCCTAGCGGCACAGTTATTTCATGGTAATTTTTATTCAAGTACTGCTGACAGACAACTAAATATATCATCAGAGGGCCTAGTACGAGTTTTCAGTGTATAGTGTGGGTGTGAAACGTCTGACGCCCAGCACACCATTGGGCGCTGATTTGTATGGAGACACTGAGCGGATTCTTTGAGAAGCTCGAAATGCGAGTACGGGCTTGGTGTAGACCAAGCTTCTCAAAGAATCCGCTCAGTGTCTCCATACAAATAAGCGCCCACTGGTGTGCTGGGCGTCAGACGTTTCACACCAGATTTACACACCAAAACTCGTACTAGGGCCTCAGTAGATAGCTGAAGATAATACACTGAAGAGCATTATTTCTGATGTCTTTTCTAGGTGAATTCACTATAAGCTGGAAGTCGTAGAATGTTTTCTGCGTAGAATGTGTTTATGTTCGTTATTACGTTTGGTCGGTTTTTTGCCTTCATACGAACGAAATCCGGCTTTTTCTGCTTTAGATTTTTCTCAGTGAAGTGCGCGGAATTCCGCGCGATTTGTTTCTAGAGGCAGCCCTAGCACTATGTCCAGGAAACTTTAGCTCGTAGCATTCTGGTAACATTATTTGTAAACTTTGCAATCTACAAGGCTTTGAAACTATTTTACTACTATTCTATTACCAGAAAGTTGAAATTATTTTCATATCTTAACCCCCGAGCGAATAAGAAGATAGCGTTATAAGTTTGACATCGTCGCGACAATTTAACTCTAGATTCAACCAAAAATATAAAGTACAGATTTTCAAAGAGGTTTCATCGCAGCCATGTTTTAAAAGTTGCTAATAGATGGCGCTAGAAAATGATGGAATGTTGATCAGTCAATGTCAAAAATGTCTGTCATGTTTCTGCAGATCTGTGCCTTGATTACGAATAAATGTGACAATCGCAAACGTATCGTAAAGCTAACGTATCCGAGATACACTGCGCGGTGACACTACAACGGTTGGCAGTCGAGCTGGCATTGACGCGCAATATAACTCGAATACGTTAACGCGGCGACTGTCAGATTTTAAGCCACAAAATCATATACCTAGAGTCCTTTTCATGAAAGAAGTCCCGCGGAAATTTTCGGAACTAAATTTTAAAACTAAATTTTAAATTAGTTGTCAGGTGCTGTTAATGTGTTCGGATGCTAGTGCGTTTTTATTTGGTTTCTGTGATCAAAGTCTTGTTTTCAATGCCTAAAGTTGTTAAAAGTGCTGCCCGAGAAATAATACCTATGGTCGACTACAGCGACGCGTCTGCGGGACTTCTTTCATGGAAAGGACTCCACTAGAGATTTTATGCTTAAGATCGGATCAGTGCTTGAGTAGTGAATCAGCATACGAGCCTTAATCATGTCACTAATAGTCTTACCACGTTACATTTACGGTTTAATGTGTAAAACCGTAAATATAACGTTGTCAGATTCTATCCAATACAAGAACAACTGTCTAAGAAATTGTGTGATTGTTTAATAATTAAAAAGAGGGTAGAATGGAACACTAAAACCTTTTTGTTATCGTCGTAATAATAAAATTGACTAAGCCACAAACGACCAATTTCAAAGAGTCTTTTTGACACGAATATTAAAATTCAGCTTACTGTTATCTAAGCGTCTAACTACATCAGAAGGCAAGACGTCGCGTCGTGTGGCTAAGGAGAGAATTTTTTTTTAAAGCAAGTTATTTTAGGAGCTTTTTCGTTACAATATGCTTTTTCTTAAAAGCTATTTCAGTTATAACTTATTGCTTTAGTTATAAAAGTTTCAAACGAAAACAGCTTATGAAGAAAAAAATAACGAAAAACATATTTTGACAGCATGCTTTTTAAAGTATATGTCGGCATGTGTTATAGTCTATGGTAAAAGTGACATGACAAGCGGCTGTCAAAGTCACTCGCGTTTGAGTCGTGAGGATGGTCGCGAATACGGGCTTCTTTGGTAAAGGTTTGAAAAAGAGGTTCTGGACCTTCGGGAAGAAGAGGAAACCGTGAACGCACCACATCTACGACGAATCGCTAAATATCATGCAAATCCAAGAAAATCCAAACCAAGATGAATGTTTATAGCTACTATGAATTGTGGCCAACCTGCCAGACGTTATATTTTGTGTGCTCGGGCCATCTAAACTTAACCATTTCTGATGAAAGGTCTCGTGTGCCTTTATATATTTATTTTCATGTTACCACGGACACGACAACGACGTCTTGTCGTCAGGTGTGCGCCAACGCTTATGGGGCTTTTCTTGGCTAGAATAATGAAAGAATTAGAGTGACCATGTGGTACTTAACGCCACGGGAAAGTATCGTATCATAAATATAGATATTAATTTATTTAAAACTTAGCACATAAAGATAGATAGATAGATAACACTTTATTGTACACAAGAACAATGTTTTAGAGACTAAGTTATATAATACGATAAAGTAAAATGGGCTTCCTTATCGCTGAAGCGATTTCTTCCAGGCATAAAGTAAAATGTCACGTAAAAGAAAAAATATGAAAATACCAAAATCATTGAAATCAAACTCTTTAGTCATAAAATTACATGAACATTATGAAAAAAAAATTAGAAATAAAATAGATAAAATTAAATCGTTTTTTTCGCTTAAATAAAACAAACACAGATTTTTATAATTAATTACCAAGCAGTTTTGTACCTAATGCTTTGTTTTGGTTCCTCGTATTAAATTAAATAAAAAAATGAGTATTAAATTAATACAAATTAAATCAAATCATTTAAAAACATAATTTTCTTGATTAAATGAAACTTTAAAACTTCTAACAACAAAAACTGGCGTCGAAACTGAAAAATGAAACACGAAAACTATCTAACAAAACACGCGAAACATGGAGCACCTAACTAACGTTGACCTAGTTTGTCTGTGCACTTGGAAATGTCTACGTTTTTACGTGAACTCCAACTTTAGATGACGTGTTTATTAAAACGTATTTTTTCACTTCAGATTTTTTGTAAGTGAAACTTTTTTAATCGAAAAAGGAAGAGGTTCTCATTTCGGTTGTATTTTTTTTCTTTTTATGTTTGTTACCTCAGAACTCCGTCATTTATGAACCGATTTGAAAAATTATTTTTTTATCTGAAAAGGTATGCTTCCAAATTGGTTCCATATTTTTTTTTATCAAAATCAGTTCAGTAGTTTGGCAGTTAAATAAGAATAATTGGACAAAACACGTCATACACGTGCACGACACTGCGTATTTGCTTTCCTGTGGTGCCACAGATCACGTGGTGCTTACGATCAATAGAATAATCCCAATGAACTGCTATCATAATCATCATCATTTGATGATGAATGTGTATCAAATTGAAGTCGGTTTTTCCAGTTTTTTTTTACTTATAAATTATTTTACTTCAGTTTTTTTGTATACGAAACTTTTTTACAAATACTTTTTAACACCCGAATTAAAAAAAAAAACTTGTGGCACTCGGAGACTGCCGCGGTAAAGCTATTGCATAGCATTTTTTATCGTATCACCGCTGTGCCGGTCGGAGTGGGGGGTGTTAGGTTATTTTCGTTACGGAATTTCTGGATTCGGTCTCCACGCTCAAGGCCCGCGATAGAAGCTATGCAATAGCTTAAAACTAGTACTTTACTCATACTTTTTTGTATACCTCTTTTCATGTAGTACCTCTCGAACTATAAATAAGAAACATTTATTGTAGAACTGTGTACAGGAGATCTTATCTTAGAATAGTTTCAACGGTCTTACAATCTTAACCATCTAATAACAGCATTAAGGCATTACAATGTGCTATTTTGGTGAGAACGCTGATATTTCTGTGATCGACCACTGTAGACATTTTTTTCCCATCGAGCCCACTTATGGACCAGATCGGGAAAAAATCACATCGAGTCCAGTTATTTGCATAGTGGGCTCGTTGGGATTTTTTTCCCATCCAGCACACCAGTAGGCCAGTCAGTGGGCTCGATGGGAATAGCTCCTTATCTGTGTTTGGTAGAAATTAGTGCAGCCATTTCCAAATTATGCGATTTAATTTTTTTAATGTCTCCAGGATCTAATGATGACCAGCAATGATGAAGAAGATCTATAATATTATTTCAAGGTTACCTAGATTTTTTGTAAAATTTACTTGTGTTTTTACAAAACTAGAAAATATGGTCTACCTACATATTTTTGTCCCCGAACCAACAATAGCAAAGTGACAATACCAAAAAGCCTTTGAAATGTACATTTCGCAATATTCTCCTTTCATTCAAATGAACCTTATTCCAAAGCATTACGATTTAAAATACTCTACTTCCAAAACAGTTTTTTAAAATTTGGTTCAACTGCCACTCTATTATAAGCTTTATTATTACTTCTATTAAGTTGAAAATAATCTGAAATGTGCTAATGGTCGTTCTCGTTAGTGGCCATTTGTAAATGCAAATAATTCAATGTTGTCTAATAGAATTTCCTAAATGACCGACTACAGATACTCTAATATAATATTTAAATCAATTTCAATTTATTTAAAAGATAATTTTAAGTTAAATATAGCTTGGAGCTTTAGGGTTGTTTTTTGACTTATATTAAGCGACGTCCTGCGCGGTCACTATTTAGATGGGTGACCGTTACATTTACATCTGAGCACTTCCGTGCTTCAGCGGGCACGTTAAACTGTCCCGGCTGTAGCAGTCGTTAAGTCACACAGGAGGCCTCGGTCACATAATTTGTCCATTATCTCATACAAACTCACTTACCTAGGTACTTTTAAGTAACTATTTTTTTTTATACCACCAAATGATGCATCGAGCCGATGGCCCACCTGCTAGTATATATGGGTTATTCCTATTGAGCTCAACGGCCGGTTTGCATAGTGGGCTCGTTGGAATAAAAAAATATTCCAACGAGCCCACTATGCAAATGAGTGGGCTCAATGGGAATTTTTTTCCCATCTGGCCCACTGGTGGGCCGGATGGGAAAAAAACTACCAATAATTTTAATAATATTTTTTTTTAAATTATTAATTATAAAAAAAAATATTATTAGTAGGCCCGTACAATATATTTGTAGTTGAAAATTTTCTAAAAGTATTCACTGATTAATAAAATATAAACTCGTATTTTAAAACTCAAGTTCTCTCAACTCTTTGATTAAACTGCAATGAGCACTCACTTTGACGAATACGTGTGAGCTATTCTGAATCATAACACAACGTTAGTAAGACCCATTTTATATGAAATCCCGAATTGGTTTACCCCTTTCTACCACTAAAGAGGAGGGTATCGGCCGACAACCAGCAATTTCCGATTAAGTACTCTTTTCTCTCTGTTTTTCCTAAAAAATGGTCACCGTATACCTTCAGGATTTGAACTTGGAATAATATATTCGTGTAAAAGAGTCTATTGCTAAAATATCTGCGTTTCTTAACTTATCTGCTTACCTAAACAGTCGAGTGGGAAGATTTTAAACTCCCCGTTCGTCCCACCAACAGGCTCAGTGGGACAAACGAGAATAAAATAATAATTTTTTTGCATACCCATTAGTCCCATTTGGGACGAAACCCAGTAGGACGAACAGTAATGAACGAAATGTATGAAATATATTAGTTCTCCGATGATATCAAACAGCCACATTAAAATAGATGTATGTAAGTACCAAGACTATACTATTTCAAAACGCCTCAAAATTTACTATAGGTAACTAAATATTTGTTACGCTACATTTATTCATAAAGGGCCTTACTTACGACAGAGGAATAGTTAAACAGTTGAATCAAAGTCTAGCTCTGTCACTGTTTGACATTACCTGTTAGTAGGTGACAGCAATAATTTAAACAGCTGATTAACGTTATGCAGCGATCGTAAGTAAGGGGGAAAATGACTTGAAAAATGACACTATTTCAAACGTTTCCCGCGGCTTTTTCCGTGAACATTCACACGGCAAATAATTTCACCCACAACACAAACAATTTTCGGTCAGAACAGTAAATTCGGGAGATACCGACGCGACGGCCGACGAACATTACAATTTACTGCTACCATAAATGTCAGCGATGAATTACTATGGATGTGCTCGCTCGCGTGACAGTTGAGGGAGAAAGTCCCTTCGGCTCTCGATAGATGGCGCTGACAAATGCAGGTTGTAAGATCTACCCTCAAATAAAAAAACTTTATGAAACTTGTTTTTTTTATTCGTTATTCAAGAAGAAACTGACAGAATCCTATTAATATTATAATCGCGATATATTGTCCCTAACCTGGACCTAGGCTACTTTTTATCCTGAAAAATCAACGGGATCCAATAGTTCGCGAACGAAGCTGTGGGCGGAAGCTAGTAATTTAATATCCTATCGAGATTTAGAGTCGGGTTTTTCATTTAAGTGAGTTGCAGGAAAAAAAGATCGTTACGTCTTAAATTTTATAAAGAGAGAACACACACATCAAAGTGCGAGTATCTAAAGTACGCCAATGTATTAAAGAAATGCATTATACATTCTCAAAAATCTAGAAACAGTGAAATAATAAGAAAAAGTAACAATAAATGCAAATCCACTTGGGATATCATAAAAGATAATACACCAAAACCTCCTGCCTGTATAAAAGAAATAAATGTTAACGGCAAACGTATCATTGATCCCATGAGTGTTGCTAACGCTTTCAATCACTATTTTATTGATTTAACTAATAAAGTAAATAAGAATTATTTAAAACCAAGCAACTATATTCTAAAAACTAATGAAGTATCTAATACCATTTTTCTAAACCCAGTCTCAATAAATGAAGTGCGAAATATTATTACCTCTCTAAATAACACGAATGCAGAAGGAAATGATGGTATTGCCACAAAAATAATAAAAGCGGCTAAGAATGAGTTAAGTGAGGTCTTAGCTTATCTAATAAACTTATCTTTTTCCTATGGCGTGTTTCCTAGCTGTTTGAAGAAATCCATAATAAAGCCGTTATTCAAAAAAGGTGATAAAGACCAAATGGAAAACTACCGACCAATATCGATCGTTCCCGTTCTCTCCAAAATTTATGAAAAAGCTATGCATAAACGTCTCACCGATTTCTGTACAAAGCACAAAGTTATTAAAGAACAGCAAAATGGGTTTCAAAAAAATAAATCTACACTGTTAGCTACATTTAACCTTATTCATAATATTGTAGGGAGCGTTGATAGAAAGCAAACAACAACTGCCCTATACTTTGACATGTCGAAAGCGTTCGACTTCGTATCACATGAACTTTTATTGCGCAAGCTTGGTCACTACGGTATACGAGGACGAGCATTAGAATGGATTGAGAGTTATTTGTTAAACAGAGAACAATGTGTAGAAATATCGCGTTTAAATGACCTCAATGTTGTGGAGACTTTTCATTCAAAATATATTTATAATAAATTTGGTGTTCCTCAGGGAAGCGTTTTAGGCCCCCTTTTGTTTTTATATTATATAAATGACATTACTGAAGTTACTAATTATAATTCAGTTTTATTCGCTGATGACATTTCCGTAGTTGTGACATCAAATAATATAAAATCTCTTGACAATAATAATCATATATCTGACATTAAAATAACAATTGACTCTATAGTAAAATGGCTAGACGCGAACAATTTAAATGTAAATCTTGATAAAACCAATTTCTTAAACTTTAATAACATATCCAATATGAACATTGTATACAATAAAAACCAATTAAAAGAGCCAGACTCCGTTTCATTCTTAGGTATCACTATAGACAAAAAACTTAATTGGAAGGAGCAAGTAGATAAAGTATGTATAAAGATTAGCAGGTTTGTGTATGCTTTAGGTAGGCTTAGAAAAACATCAAATCAAGAAACGGCATTGATGGCCTATCATGGCTATGTTGACTCCGTCCTTAGATACGGCCTAACTATTTGGGGCTACAGTACGGATTTTGATAAAGTATTTATTGCACAAAAAAAATGTGTTCGTGCAATTTGCGGTATTGGCCCTTTAGTGTCTTGCAAGCCCTTTTTTCAAAAGCTAAAAATATTAACTCTTCCGTGTCTCTACGTATATGAAACTGCATGTTTTGTGAAGCGGCATAACTATCTATACAAAACAGCAAACGATGTTTACTTGCGTAATACAAGAAATGGCGAACGTCTCGTGAGCGAGTTTACTGCAAGAACTTCTCTCTATCAAAGAAACTGCTATAACATGAGCATAAAAATTTTCAATAAAATACCACACATTATAAAGGAACAGCCCCTTAAAAAGTTTAAGAGCGTATTACGCACCTGGTTGCTGGATCATGGGTTTTACACGGTTCGTGAATTCATGGAGCTAAAGTGAAATTGTATAGTTGCTATTAAACCTACCTAACTAATATAGAAAAATGTTTTGCATGCTATAATTTTAAAATAGCGAAATAATGGATCCTGTTATAATTTTGTTTACCACCTGTTGTGTACCTATTTCAAGCAAATAAAGAAACTCTAACTCTAACTCTCTTAAAAATGAACACACATCCATTACCTACTTATTGTGTATGACTATGAGATATTACAAAACACTGTGAAAAACGATAGACAAAAATTCGGTGACATTTGTGCTACACAGCGGAGGTTTTGACGCGTGCTCTTGACAAGCGACAGCGTTACTACGCAGTGTAACTCAAAATAATTTGATTATTCTTCAAACATTAATTATTGTAGTTGATTAACTGTATACCTGTACTTGGTACGTTTATTCTCCAAACTGAAACTAAATAAACCAAACATAATAGCAGCACAATCTCTTTCACAAAGAGAAACTTAACTACTAATTTATATTTAAGTACTTTGCGAATTTGTCAGTGAATTTCTGTCTCATTTTAAGAAGCCATTAAACTAGTTTTAACTTAATTCAAACCCGTAATCTCAAATGAAAACCCACAATACGAACAATAACAGAGTTAACGACTAACCGGACGTGGCGCCATCTTGCGGCGGCGCTCATTTCCGGTGCGGGTCGCCGACTGTTTAGATTTGCAAATCGTTCATTGTTGTTCTAATTAGTCGGTTGGTGGATTGCTTTAGGTTTTAATTGGTAGCTTCTGCTTGGACTCAGAAACTAAGAGACTCTGAAACTCAGAGATTACTCGCTGCGAACTCGCTGCGAATACGCGGCGAGCACGCAGCACTTTCGCTTCGCTTTGAACTCGCTCGCAAATCACCCATGAGATGGAGCTTTTATTTGCTGACTTAGGCAACTACTAAGTGTCAACTTCACAATATTTACAAAATATACATCTACAAACCGTTGCAAACGATTTATAGATAAGTCAACTGGTCCAAATCAGTACCAGTCGGAAGCGTACCCAAGACACGGCTGCATTGCCGCGCTGAATAGCAATGCTGATACGCTGGCCTAGATAATCACCAGCCCTCGGGTCACGCGTCGCTTCGAATAGACGCCCTAAAAGAATTTTGTCAACTAAAACCAATGATGTTATAAAAGATCACTCCCCATATCGCAAGCTCTGAACTGAGGGCCTAGTACGAGTTTTCAGTGTACAGTGTGAGTGTGAAACGTCTGACGCCCAGCACACCAGTGGGCGCTGATTTGTATGGAGACACTGAGCGGATTCTTTGAGGAGCTCGACATGCGAGTACGGGCTTGGTGTAGACCAAGCTTCTCAAAGAATCCGCTCAGTGTCTCCATAGAAATCAGCGCCCACTGGTGTGCTGGGCGTCAGACGTTTCACACCAGATTTACACACCAAAACTCGTACTAGGCCCTCTGCTTTCGCTGCCCAGCATAATGTCAAGCGATGTGGCCACAGATATACGAAAAAAGAAGTTATTGACGGCAAAAAACGCGCTGAAACGCGCTAATGTCGCTGTTTAGTCACAGAATAACTATGATTTAGTATGAAAACAGTTCAGAAAACCTACCCAGGCTTAAACCTGGCAGGCTTTTATGAAACAACGATTGCCCCAAAAGACTACAAAGCTTGTGACTACTACAATTGAGTTAAACTTATCTGACAGCTACTTTTCCAGTACGCAAAACAAACAGAAACAAAGCGGATTTTTATTGAAAAACAAACTTTCAACTCCACGCGTATTGACAGTCGGTTTGACCCAGTTCCGTTTGAAAGGGGGGATGAAGTGGTTTATTCGGGCACTTAGCCGTGTATGCCGCAGACCCTGGTCTCCACAACAGCGGTGACCGACGACCGTCATTATCTTCTTTTTAACCAACTTCAAAAAAGGAGGAGGTTCTCAATGCGGTTGTATTTATTTAATGTTTGTTGAAAAAAGAAAAGAAAGAAAGAAACTATTTATATGTTGCCTAATAACTCCGTCATTTATAGGCCGATTTGAAAAATTCTTTTTTTATCTGAAAGGGTATACTTTCAATTTTATTTCATAATATTTTTATCAAAATCGGTTCAGTAGTTTGGGAGTTAAATAGAAATAACTGGAAAAAACACGTCAACCACGTACACGATATTGCGTATTTTGCTTCCCTGCGACCTTTCAATGGAGTTTATGATCAATAGAACAAACCCAATGAACTACCATCATCATCATCATCATCATCTGATGATAAATCTGTATCAAATAGAAGTCCGTTTTTTCAAGTTTTTAATTCTTTTATAGCCTTTCGGGCGGTGGGTCGTGGGTTCGATCCTTATCAAGAACAAACATTTGTGTGTGGCAAACATAATAATGAAACACCAACTAACTCTTCTTGCTACACGGCCGGTATATAATGGTTACCGTTTTTAAAAGAACCCACATATAAACATGTACTTACTGCAAAACAGGTTCATACAAAATGAGGCTGTATACGAACCACAAAATACTTATTGGAAAATGTTGGAGCGCGGCGTAGAAATAAACTTGATTTAACTACACTTCTTTTATGAGTACTTTTGATTATATACCTTGCGACATGCAATAATTGCTGTCAAATGAACTCCGTCATTTATGAACCGATTTGAAAAATTCTTTTTTTATCTGAACGGTACTTCCAGATTGGTTCTATAATTTTTTTATCAAAATCAGTTCAGTATTTTGGCAGTTCAATAAGAACAACTCGAAATAACTCATAAATTATTTGAAGTCGGTTAAATAAGTATATACCTACGAACGCCAAAACCAGTTGATATAAATAGGTTAGCACTTAGTGTCATGATTGATTGGTTCTTCAATCCATCATTCAACGTTTATCCTCCTCGAAGTAATATTTGAGTCTACTACAGGCTTAAGGGTTGGTTTCATGATTATTACAACTGATTCGATTCAGGAAAAAACCCCTCGGGTTTTATGAATCAAAATTATTGGGTTTTATTGTGATGATGCCATAATTTATAAGTTTAAAAAACTGGAAACCCGACTTCAATTTGATACGCCTTCATCATCAAATGATGATGATGATAGCAGTTCATTGGGACTGTTCTATTGATCGTAAACACCACAGAAAAGCAAAATACGCAATGTCGTGTACGTGGATGACGTGTTTTTTCCAGTTACACTTATTTAACTGGAAAACTACTGAGAAAAATACAACCGAATTGAGAACTTCCTCCTTTTTTGAAGTCGGTTAACTTATACTTCGCGAGAATCCATCTCATGACCTACCTTCCGGTTTCACCATCAGATGATGATGTTATGATGCATTGGGAATTGTCATGAAATTCATGGGAACTGACCCACTAAATTAATAACACCCCTCTTGATCCATGGGGGGTTTAAAACGCTTGTCATTATGTCAAAGTTTTTTTTAAGTGAAACTTCTTATGCGACTTCCAACAAGGTTGCATTAAACGTTTAACGCTCCTGGGGAGGGGGAATAGAAAGAGACAGAGCGAGAGTGAATGCGTGGCACTCGAAGTTTCACTTCTTCCACGCGGAGGGACTCCACGCACAATTTTTATTATTCAATAAAATCTCACTGATCACTTTATCCATGAATTCACACATTAAAATTCTGCACTCACAGATCGAACGCTTACGATCCAGCAAAGCATAAATCAAATTGAGCTGAATTGCGAATGTTCAATTAAATTTCCACTAGAATAAAGAAAGAACAGCTGGTTTCGTGTTTTAAGGCGTGAGGTCAAAGGAGAAAGGTATGGACCGTTTCCAGCATCCTGTGCATATACCTAGTATCGTGGTCTCATAAAAACCTGGCAGGTTTTCTAGAACTGTCGAGAGTAGAGTACTCTCGACCACCGCCGTTCCAAATTGGATCCAGATTTTGACAGATTTCATGTCATTTTGTACTGAAAAATGACATGACTTCTATCAAAATCTATGGATCCGGATTGGAACTGTGGCCGAGAGTAACCCAGTTTTCATACTAAATCATAAGTATTCTTTGACTAAATAGTGACATTAGCGCGTTTCAGCGCGTTTTTTGCCGTCAAAAGCTTCTGGTTTTCGTATATCTGCAGCCACGTCACTTGAGATTATGCTAGCAGCGAACGCAGTGCAGAGCTTGCAATATGGGGGCTGTGACGCATGCTTGCCTTGGTCTCGCGATCGTAACCCACAACGCAGCGGTATGCAGCATGCAGCAGCGGGCACATAATTGTATGGAAAACGTCTAGTACACTACGGCCGGCGGATCTAGACCGGTCTGAAGTTGCGCTTTCGGAAATTGTGCGCAGGTACAGGCGAGACAAACCACGTATTCGACCCTAAAAGTGACTACTGCGCAGCGTTCCGAACGAACTTAACGCCGGTCTAGATCCGCCGGCCGTACTGTATGGTCTTTTGTTACGTCGAAGTCTGCGTCAGCGGCGAGGAGCAAACGCGGTACTCTGCGTTGTGCGTTACGATCGCGAGACCAAGGCTTTAGTGTGTTCGTTTTACGTATATTACAAAAGTTGACGTAAACAATATTTTTGTATAGAGATCGAGCAGCGCCCCTAGCGGGTATCTAGTTTACGAAACTGGATTCTCCATACAAAAATTATACTTTACGTGACTTTGTAGTAAACGTCAAACGTACTCAGCATGCCGGTAATGCTGTCAGCAGACGATTACAACAGTATTTTCGTCATTTCGAAAAAAAAAATAGTTCTTTTTAGGTTCTTTTTTGAAGTTATACTTCTAATGCGTCTTCCACCAAGGTTGCGTTATTCGAGAGGACATGGTCTCTGTCTCTTTTCTATTCGGGGTATAGAAAGAGACACATACTAATACGCTACAATCAAATATAGATGGCATTGTTCAGCAATTTAGCATTTGACCGCCCGTGTTAATGACGTTATAAGACTTCCAACTGACAGCGGGGGGAATAGAAAGAGTCAAATACGCTACAGTCAAAATATAATAGATGGCAGTGTTCACGCAACTTTTTACTTCTTATTATGAAGTGAAAATTTAGTACTGCATATTATTGCTTAAGTACATAAAAAAATGCGTGGCACTCGAAGTATAACTTCTTCCGCGCGTAGGGACTGCACGCTTAGGTTTTTTTCACTGTCTGATACGGCACCTTGGTACACGATATCTACAGGGAGATACGTACCTGTGTTTACAAATAAACGACTTGATTTTGTTCCATGTCTGAAGCGCTCGTGGATTCAACAAATTTATCTAAGTTAAGCGACATTCTTCGTGATCACTATTTGGATGGGTGATCGTGGCATTTACATCCGAGCGCTTCCGCACTTTGCAGGGCACGTTAAACTATCCCGGCTCTTGCTGTCGTCAATGACGGAGGCCTAAAGGCGGTCTAAAAAACTCCGTCACCAGCGTTGGCCACCTCATACAAACGTACACAATGTCTGTAGACAATAAATTGATTTTCCAATGTGATCGAGCTGTTCACGTTTAGTCTAGGATATCCACAGAATATTGTAAAGTTAGTTTGCTGATAGTAATTCTTACCTACTACATATTCAGATGAGGTGTTTGCAACTCTGATAACTTGATTCCTGCCTTCACTTCAGCGGGATTATTACTTGGTGAGGTAAAGTTTGAGTAAGTCTACTGATAAATAGGTACATTATTACCTCTGTCTGTACAGTATTATTTAGAAATTAAGTTTGAATACCGTGTTTTTAGTATTTAAGTTAATGTTAAGTAGAATAACGCCATGGAAAAGGTTCGGTTATGTTATTTCATTTTATTTCTGTATAAATTGAAATTAAATTGAAATTGAAAACAATACAAAACCAATTGTTTAATGGCTAGCGTCCACAGGCCCGCATCGCACACATCGGACGCATCGATTTGGGATTTTTAGACTGCGTCCACTGATCGGCAGCGATTGGATTACCGATGCCAGCTTCATTCGAATTTTTGTAGTGATCGTCAAATGCAAATGGCCGACGATGCGGAGCGAGCGCGCGGGGCGCGTCCACTGATCGGCATTCGTCGGATATGACGTCATCGGTACGCATCGCATGTAGGCATTGCCGATGAGCGGTCCGTACGATGCGGATCAGTGGACTCGGTTGTATGAGTTTTTATACAAGGCAAACTAAAATCCGTTGCGTGCGATGCGTTCGATGCGTGCGATGCGGCCCTGTCGACGCTTGCCTTAAGTAGGAACTATTTAGGTAGGAAGTAGAAACAAAGACGCGTTGATGTTTTGATGTTTGTGTTTCAATCACGATGCAATCACTGGTCCGATTTGGATGAAATTTGGGATAGGTATACATAGTTCGGTAGACTTTTTATCCCGGAAAATCAACAGGATCAAACAGAACGCGGACAAAATCACGGGCGAAAGCTAGTCATAAATAAAATATATCTGTTTACGCGATTCTTTGTTCATAGTAGTTTACTTATCATTTCCAATAGACTAATTTAATCTCAGCTCCCTAACTCCAAATCTGGCAACTTGCCAAATACGCTACGTACGTGATAGGTACGTCTTTTCAAAAATCTGAAACTCTTTTGTCAAAGTTACAAAATGACGAAATGGAAAATAGCACTAGGAAAATGAAAATTCTTCTTCTTTTCTACCTCTATGGCCTCAGTCCGTCATTTCGACAGACAACTTTGCCAGTGTCGAGTGGTGTATTTGAAATAATATAATTCAAGTCATTGGTCAAGTTGGTTGTTCTCTTCAAAACCGGAATTCAGCTCTGAGAACTTTACTTCTGTTAACTTTATCTGTCAAATATATTACTATGTAGTTTTAAATATTAATTGAAATGTCTATGTTTAAAAAAAAAGCTTATGGGCTGAAGTTGTTTCGCGTAAAAAAAGTTTCTTATCAAAGTTTATCAGACAATTTCACATTATTCCTCTACTTCGCCCTATCCATGACGTCGTCTTCGGAAACGTCGCACGTACAATCCCCTGCTGGCAGTCACAGGGGATACCTACTGAGGAGATTATTGGACAAAAACTCCAGAAATCCCCTTCGCAGAGGGAATTCTCAAGTCATTTTTGGACTAAAATTCCACCATGTTATTGAAAGAAGTAAAATTGCACACAAACTCAAACAGAATTAAACGCCATTCTTTATTTCTAAAAGATAAGACGATAATACCCTATTAAAACGCGATAATACATAGCGTATGGGTCCTGGCAACGGTCCAGGAATGAGGAACTTAGTCACTTCTGCACGGATATCCTTCATGAGGGTAATCGGTTGGCGCTTTTAACCTCCGACCGAAAAAGGAGGTTATTAGTTACTGTTGTCGATGTTGTGTGTATGAATGCGTCTGTGCCCTCGTGGCCTTAAAAATAAGGCTTTGATTTGAAGGCAGTTTGTAGTTGACAAAAGACCATGGGTCTGGTTATGGTCAAAACCAATGAAAAGGAGTATTTCAGAAACCTCCTGCGTGTACCACTGCGAAGGGGATTTCTGGAGTTTTTGTGTAAAAATTCGGCTGCTAAGGCGAATTTTAGGCTAAGTTTTGTATTTTAATCAACGGTAAAGTAATCAGGAAAGTCGGGATTAAGTTTGTTCTATATAAACTTTATATTTTTTACTTCTAATAGGTATTTTTTTATATTAAATCCTGAAGCATAACAACCAGCACAGTAGGTATATTTTTTTAAATCAATCACTTGTCTATAAAAACGCCACTTTTTCAATGTTTTTCACCATAAAAAAGCTTCAGATAAAGATAAACCAACAAAGTACAGAAGCCAGAGTCGCCAGCCGTAAAACGGAAGACGCAGTTGGTATAAAAAAGATATAAATTCCTCAAAATGGGCCCGCGTCTCGTAAATCGAAGGATCTACAGAACCTTAGGGGAGCAAAACTCAGAGTGATAATAATACAAGCTTCCTTACAATTTCCTCTCAACTTAATTATTGTTAAAACAATGAATCTTCGCTGACGTAATTTATATTTATTTATTTATTCATTTGAGTCCCCAACATCATATACACCGAAACACTAAATATAACAATAACAAAATAGAGGCATGCCAAGTGTTACGATAATTATAGGAGACAGATAACAAGCTTTAAAAAAATCAATAAATGATACAGTAAACTTTTGAGAATATATTTTTTTTACCACATTCTCCCTCAGAGAGATCAGAGAGGTCAGAGCTATTAAGCCATGTCGGGTATTGAAGTCAAACTTTTGCCTATTATCTAATGTATTAAAAAAGTTATAAGTTTAAAAAAAAACTGTAAAAACCGACTTCAATTTGATACGCCTTCATCATCAAATGATGATGATGATGGCAGTTCATTGAGACTGTTCTATTGATCGTAAACACCACAGAAAAGCAAAATACGCAATGTCGTGTACGTGGATGGCGTGTTTTTTTTTCAGTTGCTTTTAATTAACTGCCAAACTACGAAAAAGAAATATAGGCGAATTGAGAACCTCCACCTTTTTTAACTCGGTTAAACAATTATAACACATAGCAATGAGTAATGTTCATACCTACATCCAAATAGTGAGCTCGTTATTATTTCATCTCTTAGTTCGAGACCTAACGGGACCCTAAACTATAAATTGTAGGCGGCAAAAGTTTCTGTTAACTGGACTATGTTTAAGAGATTAAAATGGTTTGTGTTTTAGATAGAAAATAATTCATTGAAGGGATGATGGGTAAAGTGCTGAAGTATGAATTATAAGGGTTTGACCTTTGTAAATATTTACACATTTCACATCCAGTGAGAATGTAAGCAAAACTGGTACAGTCAGCTTCATTAGTTGCCTATTGAATAAAAAAAAAGTGTCAAATGATGATGATGATGATGATGATGATGATGATGGTGGTAGTTCATTGGGATTGTTCTATTGATCATAAACACCACTGAAAAGTCAAACGAAAGCGAAATACGCAATGTCGTGTATTGTATGTGGATAGTATATTTTTCCAGTTGTTCTTATCTAAAAGTCAAACTACAAAATCGAATATGATAAAACATTTATGGAACCAATCTGGAAATATAAAAAGAAAAAGAAAATAATAAAAAATTTTTACATAAAAAAAGATTTTTTAAAATCAGTTCATAAATGACGGAGTTCTGAGGTAACAAACATACAAAAATACTAACGAATTGAAAATCTCCTCCTTTTTTGAAATTGGTTAAAAAATCCACCTAATTGAGAACCTCCTCCTTTTCTGAAGTTGGTTAAAAACAAACGATTACCTACACTGAAAAAAAAGTAGTTGCGGCAATCAAGATCATTAGTTTCCATCGTACAAGCTTTGCTTAGTTTGGGACTAGAAGGCGTTGTGTTATGTGTCAGTGAATTTTTTTTTAAAGATTTTGTTTAGATAGACTGAGTAACTTGTTTGGATCTGAGCCTATCAACTAGAATGATCGCAGCAACTACTTTTATCTATTTTTATGATCAACATAACTAGGATTTTGAAGATATCAAGATTGGCGTCCATTTTTTTCAGTGTATTGGTAGATTTGTTGCTATGCTAGCCTAGCCCTATACGTAAAACCAGCACAAAATCATGCGCACAATGAACAAACAGGCATACAAGTTTGAATACTACTTGGTTTCCAAAAGTTTTACTCAAACACCAATCCAAACTCCACTCACAAAGGAATGTTGTGAGTTCCCGGGTTGTGAAATAGACTGCGCGTGAAGTTTGTTTTAACCATCCTTGCATGGTAATATGAGCTTTATCTCCCTTGATTTTAATTAAACAACCGCAATATACGAACGATTTTTGAGACCAAAATTCGACTGTATTGCTGAGTAATTTGAGCTGTATGTGTACAGAGTTTGAGTTTGAAATAGCAAAGGTATTTTTAGGATGAAAATCATTCAAAGGAAAATGATACCAGCGGGTCTAAGATGCGCACCGCGAGATATTTGTCATGTCGTTCTGTCAAAATGTAAGTATTTTGTACCAGTTTAGGAACTATTCCATTATCTGTGGTACCTAATGGTGTCGACAAAACGCGTCATAATGTACACTGACACTTGTAAGTCGTCTGAGGACGAGATAATAGTCATGCAGAAATGTCAAAAGTTGAAAATTCAAAGGCGCGGTTTCTCGACAACATTACCACAGATAATGCAATAGTTCCTAAACTGGTACAAAATGCTTACATTTTGACAGAACGACAATGACAAATATCTCGCGGTGCGCATCGTAGGCCCGCTGTAGTATGGGAAATGAAACTGTCACGTAGCGGTTATACGACTTGATATTGATCGATACACGAAATATTTATAGCTCATGCAGTTTTCGTGTTACGATCAGCTTTCGATCATCCCAGGGGCATTATTCTGTATGACTGAGGAGATTCCTTGCCGTAACCGTATGACGTCACCGTAAGGAATGACATTTATGGCATAGGTAATACGGCATAGGCATAGGGCGATTTCACGCCGCTGTCTTGTCGTGCTGCGTAACGCGCTTGTAATTGGTCATAGTGAATAAGATCCCTGTGTTGTCAGCAACTATAATATTAAAACAGGTTTAGCCAAGTACTTTATGTACAGTACGCTGCAATGGCTGGTACTTGTTCATAATCATAATCATAATCATAATATTTTTTTTTTTAACATATATTGCCCCACTGCTGGGCAAAGGTCTCCTCCATATCCCTCCAGCTTTTTCGTAAAATCATAATATTTATTTGCGAAAAATGTAGATACAATAGTTGTTATAAATATATTAGGATGGGTGCCGTTCCTTACATTCTGCCTCGTCAAGGCGTGCAACATTTTAATACACAGTAATTAATTGAAAGACATTAATAAATAAAATAAAAATAATAATCATAATAATAATATAGGTAAAATGTCAACAATCTTAATTAAGTTTGCATGTTAATGTTTGAATGCAGTAGGCTTGTAGTATTATACAATCCTCTCAGTCTAGTACACATACACAAAAACGTCATTAAATAAGATTAACAACTATATCGAGAGATGTAAAATTTATGGTGAAGAGAAATGGGAGGAAACCCGTGGCTCGTTACTTAAAACCAAAACTACTAAACTGATTTTATTAATATTTATGTGGTGGTCCCATATAAATTTGAAACCTCTGAACGAAAAAATAATCATCAAAATTGATTCATAATTGGCGGAATAATCGCGTATGTTACGTGTAAAAAATCTATAAATAAATTTATGTCTATGTCTCTCTGTGTGTACACTGTACATTAAGCCAATCATGAATCGATTACTTACAAAAGAAAGATCGAGATAAAATAAAAAACCAGTGCGTGGAGTCCCTACGCGCGGAAGAAGTTATACTTCGAGTGCCACGCATTCACTCTCGCTCTGTGTTAAATGTGAAATTAATTTAGTATTTATTTTTATGTATATAACCAATATGCAGTACCTACCTACTATTTTTACTTTAAAATAAAAAGTAAAAAGTTGCATGAACACTGCCATCTATTATATTTTGATTGTAGCGTATCAGTCTCTTTCTATTCGCCCCGCTGTCAGTTGGAAGTAATCTTCAAAAACACGGGCGGTCAAATACTGAATTGCTGAACACTGCCATCTATATTTGATTGTAGCATAGCGTATTAGCCTCTGTCTCTTTCTCATCATCATCATCACAACGACGCTAAAGAAGTTTTTACTTCAAAAACATACTGTCGAATTGAGAACTACCTTTTTTGAAATCGGTTATAAAAGCTCTTCATTAGCCCAAGAAAGGGCCCTTGGTCTATTCCCAAAACGCAGAATCAGTATCATAAATGTAAGGTAGCGTAACTAAGACATTTCTATCCTCGTGCCACTTCGTGACCGAAATCTGGAACTAACGTGATAGTGCAGGAGCCAGCTAAAGAAAGAAAGAAAGAAAGAAAGAAAGAAAGAAAGAAAGAAAGAAAGAAAGAAAGAAAGAAAGAAAGAAAAAAATATATTTATCTATGTAAGCTGTAAAGCGGGGAATCCACTAGACGGACATGCTCGCGGACATACCCGCCGGACCTCGCTACTATAGGTAAATACTGTATTAGTTTTGCTATAGTGTGATAATGGTACTGAGCTTATTGTCCTCACCAAGAAAAAATAATAGTGCGTGGAGTCCCTACGCGCGGAAGAAGTGAAACTTCGAGTGCCACGCATTCACTCTCGCTCTGTCTCTTTCTATTCCCCCTCCCCAGGAGCGTTAAACGTTTAACGCAACCTTGTTGGAAGTCGCGTTAGAAATTTCACTTCAAAATTACAAATTATTAGTATTAGTTGTAATTTTCTTTGTGAATAAATCTATCTATCTACTATGTATAACTAGTAGTTCGCCCCGAACTGAGATCTCGTGATGGTCGGAGGTTAATAAAACCCAAACAATTTTTATTGACCAATGGTTGCAATAAACTTTGCAAATCGCATCGAAATCACCGTTTAGCTACGTACCAGTCTTACTTGAACTACAAAATCATTGAAACTCCAAGAAATGGTAGCTCACGTTTTACTGGGTTTGCCAATTTTATATTTTTTACAACAACTCAAAAACTATTAGACCTAGAGTCAGAATAAAAATGGTTTTGGAATGTCTACGCAAAGCCCTATCATATGACACCCCACTTGATATTATTGTACTTTTTGTTTTTTACTCACTTTGGACCCTCATAACTTCACGACCCCTTGACCGATTTACTTCATTTAACAAACCAGTAAAACTTAGGAGTAATATCCGTATACCTACCAAATTCTGTGAAGATCGGATAAGCGGTTCAAAAGATCTCGACGAACAAACATACAAAGCATTTTTGTCCAAGTTGTCACTAAGATCTCGTTCGCTTCCCTCACTCGATCAATAATAACTAGCCACGAGCTCCTGGTCTACATAAAGCTCACTCGCCGGAACCATTCCAAGTGACTGGACTTCTTATCATTAATCTCCAACGTCTTAGAAGTTATTTTGTTACTATGCTTTTGTGTTTGAAATAAAATGAGGGATTTTGGCAAGTGAATAATTGTAAATTAATTAATTAAGTACTGATTTGGACCAGTTGAGCTATCTATAAATCTTTTGCAATGGTTTGTAGATGGCTCAACTGTTTCATGTGTAATTTTGATCGAGTGAGCGAAGCGAACGAAGATCTTAGTGACAACTTGGACAAAAATGTTTTTTATGTTTGTATGTTTGTTCGTCGAGATCTTTTGAACCGCTTATCCAATCTTCACAGAATTTGGTAGGTATACGGATATTACTCCTAAGTTTTACTGGTTTGTTAAATGAAGTAAATCGGTCAAGGGGTCGTGAAGTTATGAGGGTCCAAAGGGAGTAAAAACAAAGCCGTATTAAAATATCAAGTGGGGTGTCATATGATAGAGTTTTGTTAAGACATTCCAAAACCATTTTTTTTTATTCTAAGTCTAATTGTTTTTGAGCAATTGTCTAATTGTTGTAAAAATTATAAAATTGGAAAACCCAGTATAACGTGGGCTACCATTTCTTGGAGTTTCAATGATTTTGTAGTTCAAGTAAGACTGGTACTTAGCTAGACGACGATTTCGAAGCGATTTGCAAAGTTTATTACAACCATTGGTCAATAAAAATTGTTTGGGTTTTATTAACCTCCGACCATCACGAGATCTCAGAGTTCGGGGCGAACTACTAGTTATATAGTAACACCCAGATATAGAACAAACGTCTATGTTTTGCCACACACAAACGTGGCGTTTGTTCTTTGTGAGAATCAAACCCACGACTCATAGCATGTAGATACGGTATCCGGTATAACCACGTACCGAGAACACCGTCACGTCGTGCCTTGAGCTAGCCAGAGCAGGAGCCCTCGTCTCTACATACAAGCATGTGCTTAGTTAGAGCGAGGAACTCAATACTATGACTAACCCGAGGTCTTGATGACTTAACATTGCATTTTGCAAAAATGTAGCAAATGGTTGGTAGGTATCTAAGTTAGGTGCCTAATGTACTTCCCACTGTCCACTTATTTCTACTGTAAGATGTAATGTTAACTTTATGACTATGCAATAAACACTTTTATCTTTATCTTTTTTTATAGCACGGAAGACAGAGCTACCTACTACTAAACTGTGATGCCTGCCATGTTTTACGTGGTTATAGGCATTAGAAACTCATCGCGTAATATAAGAATGGGTGTGTTTCTCATCTGCTTTACATTTCCCAGATAATAATATCCTTATTTCAAAATCCCTGTACACAAAGGCCTCATATCCGAGGGAAGCTGAAGCTGTATACAGGGTGTCACAGAAAAAGTATTAAAACAGATTGAAAAAACTTAAGAGGTGTCAAGGGACTGGATGGAACGAAGTTCCTTGAGGTGTTGTTTTCTTATAATATTTTCTATAAGAACCTTAACGAACCCTAAAAACAAAAACTTCCAACAATACCTACATTCATTTGTTTCGGTTGAGAACGTACAGGCACATGATATTAAAAAAAAACTTCCTGCACCAATTTATTCGAATGACGTTGTCAAAGTTTGAAAAAAGTGTCGCGACAACTTTTGGTCTTAATATTTTCCGTCTAGCCCCCTTTCGTAACGCGCGATAAGGAACTTCGTTCCAATTATTATTACGCGTGAGATTCTTCAAAACTGGGCTTTAGAGCTAATGAATCTATCTATCTTCTATCTTTCTTCTTCTAAATATATATATAATACTCTTTTGAAGCTGACTGACAATCAACGCTCAGCCTAAACTATATAAGTCCTAGAGGTATGAAACTTGGAGGGTAGTATCCTTATGTAGTGTAGGGGTGCACTAAGAAAGGAATTTTGAAAAGTCGCAACGTAAAGGGTCTAAAATTAGGATCAACAAGGGTGTGCAGCAAAGTATTTTCTATCAACGGTTTGCAACGGTTTGTAGATAGCTCAACTGTTTCATGTGTATTTTGTAAATATTGTGAATATTGTAAATACTGTATTAGTTTAAATTTTCTTTGTGAATAATTTTTTTGCTTAGTTTTCTATCTATATATACTACCTACATATAATATATCTATTTTTGGGAAATAGTTTTAATACACCCTGTATAACGGTTCCCGTTTATAAGCTTGGCACTACGCCAGTCCGTCAACAAGTAACTGCGAACGCTTAGCCACATTATACGTTTTATCTTGATTACTGACAGGTAACCTTTTTGTATGGACGCTCTAGTCTAGACCAAATTTGTAGTGTTTTATTTTTAACTAGATGCCGCCCGTGACTTCGTTCGCGTCTCGTTGGATCCCGTTAACTTTTCGGGATAAAATGTAGCCTATGTGTTAATCCAGGTCACGAACAATATATATTCTAAGTCCTAATCGGATCAGTAGTTTTGGCGTGAAAGAGTAACAAACATCCATCGATACTTACAAACTTTCGCGTTTATAATATTAGTAGGATTGCACACTGTTCATCTGCCTCGCACATCTCTGGTAGATACGCAGCCATAATAGAAACAAATGCATATATATTTTTTTGTCAGCCGTTGAAAACAGTAAAATAACTGGTTGTATCTCGATTTAAATTTAAATGCTTTTAAAGAGCCTAAAAACAAAATGCCTATCTCTTTTCAGCAATGCCTTAAATATCAAAGGACGGGTTATAGCCAATTCGTACTTCCATTGTTATGCTAATTTCAAATTTTCTTCCAAATTAGTACCTTCATCATCATCATTGTCCACAGCCTGACTTCACCCACTGCTGGATATATGCTTCTCTTTTTTGGGACCATTCCTTACGACCCCGAGTCTCATCCAATTTTCGCCCGCTATGACAGCGATATCGTGCTGCCATCTTGCTGCAGGACGACCGACATTTCTATAACCACCTCGCCTTGCCAATTCGTACCTTAAGAAGTAATAATAACCGGCCTTTTTGGAAAAAATAACCTAAACGTCAAACCTCAAGTTGAAATGCACGTAATCGTAGTTTGAAAGGTAAATTCTGTGCCTGCACTATTGCTAGATATTGTAGTACAGGGTAGGTATGGAGTGCTAAACGGTTTTATGCACTCAAGGCCTGAAGTTTTGGCGCGAATTTTGGACTTTGTGACGATTCGGACAAAATATTTTGGGACAAATTGTCCCAATGGAAGCCTTAAGGCGCTTATACCGTGAGAATAGTATTAACGTTTGTCGCTGTTAAATCGTAAATACTAGTAGTTCGCCCCGAACTGAGATCTCGTGATGGTCGGAAGTTAATAAAACCCAAACACTTTTTCTTGACCAATGGTTGCAATAAACTTTGCAAATTGCATCGAAATCGCCGTCTAGCTAAGTACCAGTCTTACTTGAACTACAAGATTATTGAAACTCCAAGAAATGTTAGATCACGTTACACTGGGTTTTCTAATTTTATAATTTTTACAACAACTCAAAAACTCATAGACCTAGAATCAAAATAAAAACGGTTTTGGAATGTCTAAACAAAACCCTATTATATGACACCCCCTTGATATTTTTGTACGACTTTTTCTTTACTTCCTTTGAACCCTCATAACTTTACGACCTTTACCTTGACCGATTTACTTCATTTAACAAACCAGTAAAACTTAAGAGTACTATCCGTATACCTAATTCTGTGAAAATCGGATAAGCGGTTCAAAAGATCTCGAAGAACAAACATACAAACATACAAAGCATGTTTTGCCCAAGTTGCCACTAAGATCTTCGTTCGCTTCGCTCACTCGATCAATAAATAGGTTTAAAAATAATTTGTAATACTTCTAAACCTATTTAGGTTATAATTTAGGTTATAGGTTATAATTTAGGTTATAATTTGGAAGTTTTCAAGAGTAGAGTGAATAGGTATCTTCTAGGGGGTCAAACGGTTGCCTATATTGTATAAAAAAAAATTACATCTTACACAGTATTTTCAATATTCACAATATTTACAAAATACACATGAAACAGTTGAGCTATCTACAAACTGTTGCAAACAATTTATAGATAGCTCAACTGGTCCAAATTTATTAGACTTTATTATTTAGTTTAGTAAATAGTCCCGAGATTTTTCTAATCCAGAATTCAATTACAATTTTTTTTTTCATTTGAAGACCCGTGTTCAATTTATACAGTTTCATTATCAGATGATGATGATCATAGCAGAAAGCCAAATACAAAATGTCGTGTACGTGGATGACATGTTTTTTCCCAGTTAAACTTATTTTAAAGTTACACTGCACTGATTTTGATACAAAATTTATGGGACCAATCTACCTCCGTATTGTAAGCTCTGAACTGTTTTCGCTGCCAGCATAATGTCTAGTGACGTGGCTACAGATATACGAAAACAAGATACTTTTGACGGCAAAAAACGCGCTGAAACGCGCTAATGTCACAATTTTGTCACAGAATACCAATGATGTATAAAAAGAGTTTAGAAAACCTGGCAGGTTTTCATAAGACAGCGATAACACAGGAACTTTCAGATAATAAAAAACATATTGTGTGTAATTCACACGTGGTAAAAGTGAAACCTTCAAAAAGACTTTCAAATCACAACGATGCTAAAGAAGTTTTCACTTCAAAAAAGTTGCAAAAAGTGAGCGAGTTTGCTGGAGACTTGAACCCACGCAGTCTCCTTGGAATGCGTACGAAAATTAGGGATCTCTCTTCTCGTTTCCTCGCTTTTTCGCTTCATCGACTTTCAAATCACAACGGTGCTAAAGAAGTTTTCACTTCAAAATTCATCCTAATTGAGAACCTCCTCCTCTTTGAAGTCAGTTTAAAAGAGGAAAAAAACCATCAAGCTCTGTTTCCTATGAAATTTGATGATTTCCGCTAAGTACATCTATAGACAGCTACCAGAAACTCATTAAAACTAATTGGACAATCTGTTTAGTCAAAGTAAGAGTTATTTATAGGTTTTTGGTTCGGATTTCCACTCTTTAATTTACAGCTTTTCAACTTAAAAACTCGAATAGAAGTATCTGATTTCGTTCGAGTTAATTTAATTATTTTTTGATCATTTTCTCGGAAGCCTTTGTCTTAAAAAGTAATTCTTTTACGTACGCGTGCGTAACTTTCCACAAAAATATCTGTCAAGCAGCATACGATGAACCTCGTAGTAAATGGCTGCTTTTGGTTTAGAGAGTTCAAGCTGTATCTAAGAATCCACGACTTTGATTTCAATTAAATGTAGCCTATGTTTCAATCCGGAAAAAGGGCTTCCGAATGGTATGTTTCATTAAAATTGGTCCAGTAGTTAAGGCGTGATCCGCGAACAAATAAACAGACAAACTCGATTTTCGGAATCAGAACCGTAATGTATATTTTTCTGCATATTATTATTGATTGAGTGAGCGAAGCGAACGAGATCTTGGTGACAACTTGGACAAAAATGCTTTGTATGTTTGTATGTTTGTTCTTCGAGATCTTGAACCACTTATCCGATCTTCACAGAATTTGGTAGGTATACGGATAGTACTCTTAAGTTTTACTGGTTGGTAAAATGAAAGAAATCGGTCGAGGAGTCGTGAAGTTATGAGGGTCCAAAGAGAGTAAAAAAAAAGTTGTACAAAAATATCAAGTGGGGTGTCATATGATAGGGTTTTGTTTAGACACTCCAAAACCGTTTTTATTTTGATTCTACGTCTAATTATTTTAGAGTTGTAGTAAAAATTATAAAATTGGAAAACCCAGTATTACGTGAGCTAACATTTCTTGGAGTTTCAATGATTTTATAGTTCAAGTAAGACTGGTACTTAGCTAGACGGCTATTTTGATGCGATTTGCAAAGTTTATTGCAACCATTGGTCAATAAAAATTGTTTGGGTTTTATTAACCTCCGACCATCACGAGATCTCAGTTCGGGGTGAACTGCTAGTTTAGTTTATCCATATCTTTAATTATAGTTTTAGTTTTTTTTACAGTTTTGATGCACCTTGTATTTAAGTTTAACTAAACCAAATTTCTGAACAGACTACGAGAGCAGTTAAATAAAAAACCCGCAGACTATGTACCTACCGACATTACACGGACCATACCTCTGGTTGAGCCCAATTCCCCAAACTCATTTAACCCTTATTTTCTGAACCATAACGTCGAATTTAGCAAAACTGCGGTTTTGTTGTCACAGAGTGTAGGCTGTATTAAAAAGTGGTAAGGTTCAAATTTGGTTGGTTTACTCAATTATATTTAGGTTCGGGTTACAAAGGTTTGCAATTAACTTTTTAGAGATTCTGCCTGTTTGTACAACTAAAACCATTTTGTGGTTGAAAATTGTACTTTAAGTTATGGCTATTAAAGCACGTTTTAGAAAAACGTTAGTTTAAGCGTCCTTTTACGTCTCCTGATTACGTATCTTACAATAGTTTTACAACCAGCTTAGTTGATTCTGTCTTTATTTATTACTAGCTTCCACCCGCGACTTCGTTCGCGTCCCGTTAGATCCCGTTGGTTTTCCGAGATAAAAAGTAGCCTATTATAAGAAATTTCTCCTGTAGATTGTAAATAAGACTCACATAATCCACTTTACCTGTGTTTAATCACATAAACCATGAGAAAATACAATTACAACACGATAGGTACACTCTTTTCACAACTTCCCGCGTCGTCTCCTTGACGTCACATTCTACTTCTGTCATAATGACAGATCTAAGCGCTTTTGACTGACTTTTGACATTGACAGTTAAAATAATTGAAGAGACAAACCCTGGTTTTCGTAGGGCGCTAACAGTCGGCCATCCTATTAACAAGGAATGTCCCTATTCCTGACCTCTCGGCCTTCCTATATGCTAGGGTTTGTCCTCACAACCAAATTCTATTCTTATTTAAATCTATAGTTATCAATGTCGAAAGTCATCAATTGAAATACAATGTAAAGTAAGATTCCTAAAATGTACAAAGATGACATGCTTGAATAATTTATATAATTACCTTCGGCATAAATAATTTATAGTAGTAATTAAGTATACAAATAGATACCTACGTACTTAGCTAAACAAAGCACATTAATAATAGTTTAAGTAGTTTGTTGTACATTACATGCGTTTCCTATCGGTTATCGAAACGAGTAATAGTTAGGTACTTAGTGGTAGTTTATTGAAAATAATGCACAGTGTGCATTACAAATGAAACCTAGAAGCTACAAAAGTTATAAAACTGTGCCTCAAAGAAAGACTTTTATAGCACAAAATGGGTATTATTTAAAAGAAGAGAGACCAAAATAAGTTTTATCTCGATTTTAAAGAGAATGGTGTACCTACAATAAGTACCTAATTGGATAATCATTTACACTACACAGACATTTATTTATGAATTAAAGTAGATTTAGTACATAATGTGTCAACCACAAACGTTTAAAATAACATTGTACTCTGCTTATGTCTATCGAAACTTACAGTAAGTATTTATGGGTTCATAATACATACATAGGTAAGAACTTAATTTAAATATTATTATTATTTATTTTAACATTTATAGGTACGTGTTAATCAATCTAATTATGCGAATTAATAAATATGTGCACACTAGTGTTAATCATTTTCATAAATTCAAATTGTTTTATTCGCATAGATGTTACCTTACCAGTGGGCCCAAAACTATAACTCTTTTACTACATATTACTAGAAGAAACTTACAAAGGAAAATTTACAGAACATATAACAATATTAAAATGCTAATTGTCAGTTAATTGTTAACATTAAAATTATATATGATGTTTTAAAAGTTTCTAATTATTGAAGCTTAATTTTGTGGCAATTTCTATCACCTATTGACATGCACCATGTTGAGTACAGAAATGTGATCGATACTACGACATTTTATAGAATGGGCTTTACATTAGCCTTGATCATCAAATACTTCGAGGGATTAAAATAAAACTGCAATGCCGGACTAATTCGGTAGGTAAGTACTGGAAAAGGATAAAACATGACATTTCACAAGTGCCACATTTTGACTTTGTTCGTTAAGGGCTGGTAGCTCCTTTCTGTGATAGTAACTCAATTAATACGTAAGTAGACAATTATACTATTTGATATTTACAAAATAAAATAAAATGAGGAAAATAGATAACAACATAATTAATTCACATCATGCTAAACATGTTCAAATCAATAATTAACAGTGGTGAATGGTTAAAACTACAATTAAGAATGACTCAATAGTAAATAACTGTACAAACTAATATGACACGTCAGAGATGAAGTTAACCGAGTAAACATTCTTGGACTCCTCACCTCACACAACGCTCTATAGTTCCAATTTAAGCAAAGCCTGTACTATAAGAACTAAATTGTGCAATTAATTGTACTAAATAAAATAATGTATATAATTATAATTGTAGATCACAATTCAAATATAATTCATGAATAAGCTATGAAATTTGATTATTAGTAAGCAGGTACACACAAAATAAAGTGTTTGTAAAACATCGGTTCATCACTATATCTGGCAAATCTCTTATCCTTCACAAACTCGTCTTCTCTTGCCTTGCATCGAGAGTTCCTTTTCACTGTGTGTTTCCTGCAGAGTGGACCTGCAGCTTCTCTGAGTTTACCTGACATTAATTGTTTCCGTCCAGTTTCTTTTGAGTGCACTGCTAAGGTAGTCATACACTTTAATAAACCTTAAAGAAATAAAACAAATATAAGTATTATAGGAAACGAGGCAATCCTGTTAATATTATAAAACATGTCAAAGTTTAGATGCTTGGATGTTTAGATTTAGATGTCTGGATATTTAGATGTTTGGACGTCTGCTTAAACCACGCTGCAACTGTTGGTCCGATTTAGATGAAACCCGGAATCTATATCTATATCGTTCGTAACCTGGACTAACACATAAGCCACCTTTTATCCTGGAAAATTAACAGGATCGAACGGGGCGCGAACGAAGTACGCGAGCGGAAGCTAGTAAATTGTAAATTATTTATTTCAAGCTGTAGTTTTCATTTAATTATTATTATTATTATTATTATTCAATTATTCAATTCATTTATTTGCATAAAAATATGGTAATATAAGTACAAAGATGTAAAAGTATAAATAAGTGCCGCATATTTTTACCAAAGTGATTGGCGTGCAAAGTTTTAGGTCACATCATTATTTTTGTTAATCACCTTTGTGATCGATAGTAATTACTTACAATGAATATATCATCCGCAAAGCGTTATGTCATTATACAGCTCAATTAAATATTATACTTAGCTTTTAATTCCTGTAGTGATTATAATTTGCTGGAGATAACTACCATTTGTCATTTTCAGGCCACGACCTGTTACGATTGTAACATCCTACTACCGTTTGCCACCATCGGGACACGGCCTGTAGTTTGGTTGCTTACATCTACTACCGTTCGCCAC